>CM057819.1:40132072-40162072 GCA_030067965.1 Latrodectus elegans
TCACTTGAGACACTATTCGTAATATACAAAAACACACTTTTCTTCTAAAATTTATTTTTACTTTTAAAAAACAATTACTTGGAATAGCTTTAAAAGTTTATTTTACAACATGTACAGTAAACGGTTTTAAGATCTAGAAAATATTATTTAAGATATATAAAAATGTTAGAAATTCATTGAACTCGAATGTTACATTTTAAACAAATTTGAACGGCATTTAAACATTTAAAGTCCATGGGACCATGATTCTTTACATTAAAGGATATTTTTCCTGTTATAAGAAAAGCCCATCTATGAAATTTTATGGGAGTGCTTAAATATGTTTTTCGAAGAAAATGAGATGCGATATTGGTCCCACGACTCTGTAGACGACTCATTAAGATATTTGTCGATGACTCTTTCACGCTCACATTGATTTCAAAACACCCAATATCTTAGGAACAACAATATCTTAGGAACTAGCCAATGTATATAGAAACGAATGGTTTATTATAACAGTAAATCACAATCCAAGACTTACTCTGGTTTTATTTTATCATAAAAAATATGTTTTAAGAGAAAAATCAGTTTTTTCTTATAGTGTACTCTTTTAACTCAAGTGAATTTTAATAAGTTTCAGCAAAAAAGGAACTACATGTCACACAAAAACGTAATCACAAAAATTTCTGTAATCTGAGTCTTCTGTAAAATGAAAAGTTTTTTGTATTAAAAATTTTACGTTTCCCATCGATACGATATTAACACGGACTAGACCAATTGATACAAAAGACTTTAGATTCCGATGTATATTTTTTTACAAATTCCCCAAGATATCTTAAGAAATTCTACATCCATTAACAAGCGAATGGTTTAATTTTGTTGTAGATCACATTTAAGACTAACACTGGTATTCATTTTATCATAGAAATGTATTTTATCAGAAAAAAGAGTTTTTTTTTATAGTGCGCCCTTATATAGTACATGTGACTTCTAATTACCGCTTACATTGATTTCAAAATTCCCTAATATCTGAAGAAATACCAGTATAAACACAAACGAATGGATTGGCTTAATTTACTAGTAAACAATATTCTAAGACTAATTAGAGTATTTATTTTATTATAATAATATATTTTAGGAGAAAATGAATTTTCGTATTGTGCGAACATATCGTTAGTGTGACTTCTGATTCCCGCTTACATTGATTTCTGAGTTCCCTAATATTTAAGAACGACTCTGGGTATGTTCAAACGAATGGTTTAATTTAGTAAAACATCACATTCAAAGTCTAACTGGGTTAATCATTTTACTATAAGAATATATTTTAAGAGAAAAATTAGTTTTTGTACACAAAGATCAAGTGACACAAGTGACTTCACATTCCCGTTTACATTAATTTAAAAAGTCCTCAATATATTAGGAACTACCCCATGTATAGGCAAACAAATGGTATCATTTACTAATTAACCACTTTTTAAGACTATACGTAGTATTCATGTTATTATATAAAATATATTTTGGGAGAAAAATTAGTTTATTCATAGTGCGTCCGTATGATGCATTATACTTCTGATTCCCGTTAACATAGAATTGAATATACCCGGACCTCTTAAGAAATAGCCAGGGTATACACAAACGAAGGGCTTCATTTCTCAGTATTGCACATCGTAAGATAAACTGTATTATTAATTTCATTACAAAAAATATGTATCTTAGGAGAAAAATGAGTTTTAGTATTCTATGCTCAAGTGTGACAAGTGACTTATCTTTCCTGCTTACCTAGATTTCAAAAGTCCCCAATATCTTATTAACCACCAATGTATAGACAAAATGATGCTTTCATTTAGTAAAATATCACTATTTATGACTATGTCTGGTATAAATTTCATGACGAAAAATTTATCTATGGAGAAAATGATTTTTTTATGGTGTGCCGCATTATAAGTGTAGCTTTTGAGTCCCGCTTACAATGTGATTTCAAAATTAGCTAAAATCTAAGAAAACCAAACAACTATAAAGAAACGAATTATTTAATTTATGGTGATAAATCTCATTCCAAGAATAACTATGGTATTCATTTTATTATCAAATATATATTTTAGGAGAAAAATGAATTTTTGTATAGTGTGAAAGTATTGCTAGTGTGACTCCTGATTCCCTCTTACATTAAATTCAAAGTTCACCAATATTTGAAGACTAGCCCTTTTTTTATACAAACGAATGGTTTGACTTTGTAATAAAACAGATTCTGATTCTAACTATGGTGTTCAATATATTAAAAAGTATATTTTAGGAGAAACATGAATTTTCGTGCAGAGCCCCAATATGGTTCCAGTGTGATTTCAGATTCCCGCTTACATTGATTTCAAAATACACTAATATCTTAAGAACTTCTCCCCAGAGGTATATTCACAAGAATGGATTAATTTAGTGATGCATCACATTCCAGGTCTAACTTCAATAATAATTTTACTATAAAAAATATACTTTGAGAGAAAGATGAGTTTTTGTATACAAAGCTAGAGTGACACAAGTGACTTCACATTCCCGATTACATTGATTTCAAAAGTCCTCAATATCATAGGAAATACCGAATGTATAGGCAAAAAAATGGTATCACTTCGTAATAGATCACATTCTTAGAATGAAAGTATTATTCATGTTTTTATATAAAATATATTTTAGTAGAAAAACTAGTTTTTTATAGTCAGCTCGTATGTTACATGTAACTTTTGATTACTGCTTACATTGATTTGGAAATTTCCCTACATCTCATGAGATACCCACAGTATACACAAACGAATGGTTTCACTTATGCTTAATGCAGAATCTAAGATAAACAGCATCATAAATTTTAATTTAAAAATAAATCTTACAAGAAAAATGACTTTTTGTTAACCGCGCCCAATTGGCACAAGTGACTTCTGTTTCCTGTTTACACTGATTACAAAGCTCTCCAATATCATGATATCTATATTGGGTATATACAAACGAATGGTTTCATTTAGTTAACTATTTACATTTTACGATATATCTGGTTTTCTTTTTATTACAAGTAATTTAACTTTGGTGAAAATGAGTATTTTTTATGGTGCGCCGCCTGGTAAGTGTAGCTTCTGACTCCTGATACAAAGTAAATTCGAAATTCCTCAAAATCTTTAGAACTACAAAGCTATAAAGAAATGAATGATTTAACTTAGTGATAAATAATACTCCAAGAATAACACTGGTATTCATTTCATTATAAAAATATATTTTAGGAGAAAAATGAATTTTCGTATTGCGCACCCATATGGTTCCTATGTCTTCATATTCCAGCTTACATTGATTTAAAGCACCCTAATATCTTAAGAACTCTCAAAATTATTTTCAAAAGAATGGATTATCTTAGTAAAATATTACATTCTTAGTCTAACTGGGTTAATAATTTTGCTGTAAAAATATATTTTGAGAGTAAGATGTGTTTTTGTATACAAAGCTCTAGTGACACAAGTGACTTCACTTTCCCATTTACATTGATTTTAAATGTCCTCAATATCATAGAAATACCGAATGTACATACATACAAATGGTATCACTTACTAAAAAACCACTTACTAAGACACTATAGGTAGTATTCATGTTATTATATAAAATATATTTTTGGAGAAAAATTAATTTATTCATAGTGCGTCCAAATAGTGATTTATACTTCTGATTTCCGCTAACATTGAATTGAATATTCTCCAACCTCTTAAAAAATAACCAGGGTATACACAAACGAAGGTTTTTTTTGCACAGTATTGCACATCGTAAGATAAACTGTATTATTAATTTTATTACAAAAAATATCTATCTTAGGAGAAAAATGGGTTTTAGTATTCGAAGCCCAAGTGAGACAAGTGACTTCTCTTTCCCGCTTATCTAGATATTAAAAGTCCCCTATATCTTATTAACCACCTATGTATAGACAAAAGGATGATTTCATTTAGTAAAAAATCACTATTTATTACGAATTCTGGTATTCTTTTCATTACGAAAAATTTATTTTTGGAAAAAAAATGGGTTTTTTTATGGTGTGTCGCATTGAAAGTGTAGCTTTTGATACACGCTTACCGCGTGATTTCAAAATTCCCTAAAATCTAAGAACTAAACAACTATAAAGAAACGAATTTTTTAATTTATAGTGATAACTCAAACTCCAAGAATAACTCTGGTATTCATTTTATTGTAAAATATATATTTTAGGAGAAAAATGATTTTTCGTATAGTGTGAAATTATTGGAAGTGTGACTCCTGATTCCCGCTGATATTGAATTCAAATTTCACCATTATTTGAAGAATTGCCCTTTGTATATACAAATGAATGGTTTGACTTTAAGAAAAATTACATTCTAAATCTAACTGTGGTGTTCAGTATATTAAAAAATATATTTTAGGAGAAACATGAATTTTCTTATAGTGCACCCATCTGGTTCCAGTGACTTCAGATTTTCGCTTACATGTATTCCAAAGTATCCTAATATCTTAACAACTCCCGCAGGGATATTCAAAGGAATGGATTAACTTAATAAAACATCACATTCAAAATCTAACTGAGTTAAAAATTTTGCTCTAAAAATATATTTTGAGAGAAATATCAATTTTAGAATACAAAGCTCAAGTGACACAAGTGACTTTACATTCCCGATTACATTGATTTCAAAAGTCCCCAATATCTAAGGAACTACAGAATGTATAGGCAAACAAATGGTATCACTTCGTAATAAATCTCATTCTTAAACTAAAAATATTATTCATGATATTATATAAAATATATTTTAGGTGGAAAATTATTTTTTTTATAGTCAGCCCGTAGAGTACATGTGACATTAGATTACCGCTTACATTGACTTGGAAATTTTTCTACATCTCTTGAAATGCTCAGAGTATACTAAAACGACTGGTTTCACTTATGAGTAATGCAAAATCTAAGATAAACTGTATTATAAATTTTTCTTGAAATACAAATCTTAGGAGATAAATGATTTTTTGTATACCGCTCCCAATTGAAGCAATTGACTTCTCTTTCCTGCTTACTCTGATTTGAAATGTCCCCATATCTTGATACCTTCACAAGTTATATACAAGGGAATGATTTCATGTAGGAAAATATCGCATTTTGTGGCACATCTGGTTTTTTTTCATTACAAATAATTTAATTTTGGTAAAAATGAGTTTTTTTTATGGTGCGCCGCATGGTAAGTGTAGCTTCTGACTCCCGATAAAATGTGAATTGAAAAATCCAAAAAATCTTTAGAACTACAAAGTTTTAAAGAAACGAATGATTTAATTTAGTGATGAATAATATTCCATGAATAACTCTGGTATTCATTTTATTATAAAAAATATATTTTAGGAGAAAAATGAATTTTCGTATAGCGCACCCATATGGTTCCTACGTCTTCAGATTCCCGCTTATATTGATTTCAAAGCACTCTAATATCTTAAGAACTACCCATTAAATATTCAAAAGAATGGATTATTTTCGTATGATATTACATTCTAAGTCTTACTGGGTTAATAATTTTACCATCAAAATATATTTTGTGACAAATATGAATTTTTGTATACAAAGCGTAAGTTACACATATGACTTCACATTCCCGATTACATTGATTTCAAACGTCCTCAATATCATAGAAAATACCGTATGTATAAACAAACAAATGGTATCATTTACTAATAAACCACTATCTTAGACTATTCGTAGTATTCATGTTATTATATGAAATATATTTTGGGAGAAAAATTAGTTTATTCATAGTGCGTCCGTATGATGCATTATACTTCTGATTCCCGCTAACATTGAATTGAATATTCCACAACCTCTTAAGAGAAAACCAGGGTATACACAAACGAAGTTTTTCATTTCTCAATATTGCACATCTTAAGATAAACTGTAATATTAATTTCATTTTAAAAAATGTGTATCTTAGGAGAAAAATGAGTTTTAGTATTCGAAGCCCAAGTGAGACAAGTGACTTCTCTTTCCCGCTTACCTAGATATTAAAAGTCCCCTATATCTTATTAACCACCTATGTATAGACAAAAGGATGATTTCAGTTAGTAAAAAATCACTATTTATTACGAATTCTGGTATTTATTTCATTACGAAAAATTTATTTTTGGAAAAAATGGGTTTTTTTTATGGTGTGTTGCATTGTAAGTGTAGCTTTTGATACCCGCTTACAACGTGATTTCAAAATTCCCTAAAATCTAAGAACTAAACAACTATAAAGAAACGAATTTTTTAATTTATAGTGATAAATCACATTCAAAAAATGACTCTGGTATTCATTTTATTATAAAAAATATATTTTAGGAGAAAAATATATTTTTGTATAGTGCGAAATTATGGCTAGTGTGACTCCTGATTCCCGCTTACATTAAATTCAAATTTTACCAATAGTTGAAGATTTACCCATTGTATATACAAACGAATGGTTTGACTTTATAATAATCACAGAATATCTGTATTGTTCTGTATTATAAAAAATATATTTTAGGAGAAACTTGAATTTTCGTATAGAGCACCCATATTTTTCAGTGACTTCAGACTCCTGCTTACATTGATTTCATAGTATCCTAACATCTTAAGAACTCCCCGAGGTATATTCAAAAAGTGCATTAAACTAGTAAAACTTCACATTCAAATTCTAACTGGGTTAAAAATTTTACTATAAAAATATATTTTGTGAGAAATATCAATTTTTGTATACAAAGCTCAAGTGAAACAAGTGACATTCACGCTTACATTGATTTCAAAAGTCCCCAATATCTTATCAACCACCCATTTTATAAACAAACGAATGGTATCACTTCGCAATAGATCACATTCTTAGACTTAACGTAATAATCATGTTACTATATAAAATATATTTTAGGTGAAAAATTATTTTTTTATAGTCAGCCCATAGGGTATATGTGACTTTTGATTACTGCTTACATTGATTTGGAAATTCACCTATATCTCATGAGATACTCAGAGTATACACAAACGAATGGTTTCACTTATGAGTAATGCAGAATCTAAGATAAACTGTATTTTAAATTTTACTTTAAAAATAAATCTTTTTAGAAAAATGATTTTTTGTATACCGCGCCCAATTGACACATGTGACTTATATTTCACGCTTAAACTGATTTCAAATCTCTCCAATATCTTGATATCTACCCAGGGTATATACAAATGAATGGATTCGTAGATAGATTTAAGATTTTTGGACAAATATGGTTTACTTTTCATTACAAATAATTTAATTTTGGTGAAAATGAGTTTTTTTTATAGTGAGGCGCATGGTAAATTCAGCTTGATTCCCGATACAATGTGAAATAAAAATTGCTTAAATTCTTTAGAATTTCAAAGCTATAAAGAAACAAATGATTTAATTTAGTGATAAATAACATTCCAATGATAACTCTGGTATTCATTTCAATATAAGAAATATATTTTAGGAAAAAAATGAATTTTCGTATAGTGAACCCGTATGGTTCCAGTGAGTTCAGATTCCCGTTTACATTGATTTCAAAGCACCCTAATATCTTGAGAACTAAACAAGGTATATGGAAAAGAATGGATTATTTTAGTAAAACATCACATTCTAAGTCTACGTGGGTTAATAATTTTACCATAAAAATATATTTTGAGAGAAAAATGAGTTTTTGTATACAAAGCGTAAGTTACACATGTGACTTCACATTCCCGATTACATTGATTTCAAACGTCCTCAATATCATAGGAACTACAGAATGTATAAACAAACAAATGGTATCATTTACTAATAAACCACTTTCTTAGACTACTCTTAGTATTCATGTTATTATATAAAATATATTTTGGGAGAAAATATGGTTTTTTCATTGTGTGTCCGTATGGTACATTAGACTTCTGATTCTCGCTAACATTGAATTACATATTCCCTAAATTCTTAAGAAATAACCAGTGTATACACAGACGAAGGATTTCTATTATTAGTATTGTACATTGTAAGATAAACTATGTTATTAATTTTACTATAAAAAATATGTGTCTTTGGAGAAAAATGAGTTTTTTTATTCTGCGCCCAAGTGACATGCGACTTCTCTTTCCCGCTTATATTGATTTCAAAAGTCCTCAATATCTTAATTGCGACCATTGTATTGACAAACGAATGATTTCATTTACTAAAAAATCACATTCTATGACTAACTATCGTTTTCATTTCATTACGAAAAATTTTTATGTTTATTAGTTTTTTATGGTGCGCCGCACGGTATTTGTAGCTTCTTATTGCCGCTTACAATGTGATTTCAAAATTCTCTAAAATCTTTAGAACTACAAAGCTATAAAGAAACGAATGATTTAATTTATAGTGATAAATGACATTCCAAGAATAATTCTGGTATTCATTTTATTATAAAAATTATAATTTAGGAGAACAATGAATTTTCATATATTGCGAAAGTATGGCTAGTGTGACTCCTGATTCCCTCTTACATTGAATTCAAAGTTCACCAATATTTGAAGAATTGCCCATTGTATATACAAACGAATGGTTTGACTTTGTAATAAAACATATTCTGATTCTAACTATGGTGTTCAATATATTAAAAAGTATATTTTAGGAGGAACATGAATTTTCGTAGATTGCACCCATCTGGTTCCAGTGACTTCAGATTCCCGCTTACATTAACTTCAATGTTTCCTTATATTTTAAGAACTACTCTTGGTATATGCAAACGAATGGTTTAATTTCGTAGTAAAAGACATTCTAAGGCAAAATGTGGTATTCATTTTATTAAAAAATATCTATAGGAGAGAAAGATGAGTTTTTGTATATTGCGCCCATATCGTACGTATAACTTCTGATTCCCGCTTACATTAATTATAGAATTTCCATATATCTTAAGAAATACCAAAGACATGTACAAACGAATGTTTTCTCATTTAGTAAAAAATTGCATTATAAGAATAACTCTGGTATACATTTCATTGTAACAAATATATTTTAGCTGAAAATGAGTTTTTGTATACTGCGCCCTTAAGGTGTGTGTGCTTCTGACTCACGCTTACATTAATTTTAGAATACCCCAATATCTTAATAAATACCAATCTATACACAAGCGAATGGTTTAATTTAATTATACATCACACTCTAAATTTAAATTTAGTATTGGTTTTATGATCAAAAATATATTTCAGGGGAAAAATGAGTTTTTATACACTAAGCACAAGTAATACAAATGACTTCTCTTTCCCTCTGAAATTGATTCCAAAGGTCACTAATATCTTAAGGTATACAGAGGTATAAGCAAACGAGTGATTTAATTTAGTGATAAATCACATTCCAATAATAAGTTTTATAATAATATTATTATAAAAGATATATTTGAAGAGAAAAATGAATTTCCGTACATTTGTCCCATATGGTTCCTGTGACTTCTGATTCTCGCTTACAATGATTTCAAAGTTCCCTAATATCTTAAGAAATACCCGATGCATCTTCAAACGAATGTGTTAAATTAGTATAAATGCACATTCTGATTCTAACTGTGATATTCATTTTACCATAGAAAGTGAATTTTAGTTGGAAAATTAGTTTTATTATACAAAGACCAAGTGACAGAAGTGACTTCACATTCCCGCTAACATTCATTACAAATGTCGCCAATGTCTTATGAATAACCCATGTATAGAAAAACGAATGGTTTCATTTAGTAATAGATTACATTCTAAGACTATACGTAGTATTCATGATATTATATATTTTTTTAGGAGAAAAATTAGTTTTCTTAAAGTACGCCCGTTAGGTGCGTGTGTTTTCTGATTCCTGGTTATATTGACTTGAAGATACCCTAACATCTTAAGAAATACCTATAGTATGCGCAAACAAATGGTTTCTTTGATGAGTAATGCACATTCTAAGATAAAGTGCAGTATTCATTTTATTTAAGAAAAAGATATTTTAAAAGAAAAATGATTTTCTGTACATTGCGCCCATATATGATACGCGTAACTTCTGATTCCCGCTTACATTGATTTCAGAATTCCCCAATATCTTAAGAAATACCCAAGGTATATACAAACGAATGGGTTGATTTAGTAATTTATCACATTATAAGAGTAACTGTGGTATTCATTTTACTGTAAAAATATATTTTAGCTGAAAAATGAGTTTTAGTATACTGCGCCCATAAGGTACATGTGACTTCTGATTCCCGCTTATTTTGATTTCAAAATTCGCTAATATATTTTAAGAACTATTAATATATTCATAGATTTCCATCTTACAGTTTTCATTAAGAACTACATCTGATTAAAGGGAAACTTTTCCTTGTGTTGTTTTGAAAATTTGTCAGTTGTAATTATCGTTATTGTGTATGCATATTCACACATGAATACATACATCAACTTGTCTGATCTGTTACCACACATATTTATGTAAATACATCACATAATTATAGCAACTTGATATTAATGTTGTGTTTTGCATGATATCAATGTGTTATTTAATAGTTTTTTTCCCTTTTGATAAGTGAATATGTAGCCTAATTACACATGAAATCATCTTAAAAAACAATGCAACTGTTAAATTTCAGGTGTTAGTTTATATTTCACAATGTTTCTTTGACAACAGCTTAGCTGCATGTGAGTTTGCTCTTATTGAAAGTGTTTAGAATTAAAGTATTTAATACTTGTATTTAACTTTACCATGAAAAATTGTATTGTTATTGATTCTGCTTTAAGATTTTGGAAAATTTATAATATTTGTCGAAAATAACAAATTTTCCAATGAAAAAGAAAATTAATAGTGAATTATTCTACCCACAGAATTTCCTGTGTTTATAACATGAAGTAGGGGCATGCTTAAGGACGTTGAAAATAGGTACACGCGTGTGGATACTATGCCTGTTGAATTCGTCATTTCAATAGAATAAAATTGATTTTAAGTGTCAATAACAGATGCCTTATAGTTCAGTAAGAGTAGTATTTGAGCCATAACGTCAATGGACAAATACTTGTCTTACACGTGTAAAAAATATGAAATCTCAATTATTTCCTACAAATGACTGAATTTTTATATCCTTTTTATCACAGCGGCGGAGAGATTACAAATGTATAATATGACGACTAGAACGAAATGTTCTAATAGTATTTTCTCTTCAAATGTATTGGGTTTATACTCTGAGAAACACAAATACTGCGAGTCTGTTGTTTTTAAATGAGTAAATGATAAGTGAGTATGTACTAAGTGTCTTAGTACATAGTTTTTTCTTATGCTGAGAATTATTTTTAAAATAATATTATTAACAGACACTTAATAAGATTTCATGTTTCATATTTAGTTAATTAAGTTTATTATAGATTAGTTTGGAATAACACAACTAATAACTTACAGATTAATTTATAATAACACAAATTATAATTTTCAGATTTAACTTGCACTAATGTAAATACACTAATTTACAGATCAATTTGGAATAACATAAATAATAATTTACAGAGTAATTTGAGATAACATAAATAATAATTTACAGAGTAATTTGAGATAACATAAATAATAATTTACAAAGTAATTTGAGATAACATAAATAATAATTTACAGTGTAATTTGAGATAACATAAATAATAATTTACAGAGTAATTTGTGATAACATAAATAATAATTTACACAAATGAAATTTATGAAGTAGTCTGAGAAAGCCGGGGTAGCCCATGTGGGCAAGGCTTAATGTCGCATTGGATAGCCAGGAAACCTCCTCGTATAATGCTAATCCGGTTAACTCTGCTGCCTTCTTTTCAGTCTCTAGGGATTTTCCAGAAGTGTCACTGCAACCGTAGAAGTATCAAATTTGGTTCACACCTGAAGCAAATCTCCCGTATTTTTCGAGGAACTCCCCTCGCACTGTTCCAGTCTCGACTATTCTTCCTGGCAACTCCACGCGCCCGGCACCGGTCTCTCCCAAAAAACTCACCTTTTTTCTGTCCTATCTTCCGCCAAAACCGGTTCCTGGCCATCTCGTTACTTCACTTTGCCATGCGCTCTCCACATGAACATACCCGACACCCCCTCACAAATAAGTCTCTTTGCCAACCACAGGAAAATTAAATTATAATCATTTGTGGTTAAGACAAGTATGAGGATACTTAAGATTATAATTTGCTTGAAGGTCTAACTATTAATTGGGAAAGTGTCTACATTTGAAAGGCATGGTGACATGATTTTTTTCATGATCTACGCTTAAAACAAGTGAAATACACAATTTTGATGAGGATCAGAATACACAAAGGATCTTGCACAAATCTTAATGTAGTTCTGGTTTTAAGAAGATTTAAATGTGATAAATTCCTCTCCTAATAGCTTTTCTGGACATGGCTAGTCTAAAAAGAGTCGATGTCAAACGCTTTGGACTTACCTTGTAAAAATATAGTCACTACTCTACTATCCCATCAAAAGGAACAGTT
The DNA here is from genome assembly GCA_030067965.1 of Latrodectus elegans. Lineage (NCBI taxonomy): Eukaryota > Metazoa > Arthropoda > Arachnida > Araneae > Theridiidae > Latrodectus > Latrodectus elegans. The sequence continues at coordinate 40,144,518 of CM057819.1, forward strand.
TCAAAGGTAGTTTTTACTTGAAGCAAAATCACACATACAAATATTAGCAATATCGATCTTCATATTTTAAAGATTCAATCATTTATATCCGACATTGTTTTAAGTATTTCATGATTTACATAAAGCTGTTTGGAAGTGATGTGGCTTCATACTCATTCTGCATCACAGAAAATACCATACTTATTGGTCATGGTTATCATTGAAACCACATTGTGGGCAATTAAATGGTCTGAAGCTATTCTAGATTGTGGCTACAAGTCTGCATATACATATGTGTACAATTGGATTGTCTAATAACCATTATGAATAACAAATTTGCTGTCATTTAAATTTGATTGATATGTTAATAACATCTATATAATAAGTTGTGTCCTAAAGTTGTCTTTTATAAATACTGTATAAATGTTTGACGTCGGTTTTGTTTATGTATTCTTATTCTTACTAACTGCTTCTTTAATGTTATACACTGGACGTGTGAAACGATTATGTGTTTTACTAATAAAGGTTTACTTTTATAAATGCTAATCTCTTCTTTCTGTAAATTAAATACAGATCTTCAGCCAATTTTAAATTATTAATTTGATTTCTGTCAATACAATGAAATAGAAACTGCATGAAGCTGTATAGATAATTTATAATGTCCATCACGTGAATTGCTTTTTGAAAGAAAACTTCATCGATCATGGGCCATATTCCCATTTCATAAAAGAAATACCAAAAATTGAAGCACAAAAGCCTGACACACCACCTTGCAGTAGGAAAATCCACAATAACTATCTCTCATTTAACAGTACCTGGGATTAAATTCAGAATCATTTACTATAAGGAGTGTTGTCCTACCACTAAACCATGATGAATCTTTAAAATTCTCACAGTGGAATTTAATGCATTTTGCTGTATGATCCTTCTTTAATGGTATTATAACTTAAGGTGGGCTCTGGGTTTATCAAAAATTTCCCTTTAGGGCTTTATTTTTGGCCATGATCTTCCAATTGATCACTCTTAAAATGGCAGCATACCTTTTTAGACAGTCAGCCAATCTAAGGTTGGGTTGGCCCCAGAGCTCCTTCTCCAGAAACCCTGGTCAAGAAAATTTTCTTTGTTGAATATTCTCTGTGTGGTCTCTGGGCCTAAATTACAGTAAATGTGTGTAAGATTTTTTATCTTACACACATTTACTGTAATTTAGGAAATCAGTATCTAGTGGGAAAATGAATATAATAAAATCTAGTTCATCTATAGTAAATATTTTTTAAACAGCGATTTTAGCTTTACTTTCAGAACAAAGGTGAATGTAAGAGTGAAGCTATCCTAAATGTTTTCTCTAAAACAATATTAAATTGTAAAGTTTATTATAAGATATTTTTTGGTGAATGCATGTTAGAAGCTTCCTTCTTGTTTTCTGTTAAGATAATAGCTCTCTTCAACTATTTCGACAGTCTTGTGCTTTTAGAATGATAAATTTTGGTAAAAGTATCATAACAACTGTCTCAAATATTCTAATTCTTTGTAGTACGATGAATAAAACAGTAAAAAAAAATCAAGATTTCGGAGTTTTTACTTATAACTTTTTAATTAAGAATCCTGAAGTTAAACTTAAGCTTTTCTTTAACTCCACATCGGTTTTTTAGCAAGCCTTAAAAATTGAAAAATAAGCTCTAATTTCGGTTACTGTTTGCATTACGCCCATATTTAATATGACTTCCTAATTGTACTAATATAGCTCGAAACAATTGGACTCTTACTTTGTTCCCCTTTTAACATACTATATTTGTTTAGTCTCTTACGTCGGTGAACAAGTTAGCGTTATGGCCTTTGTCTCATCATTTTTGAATTTTGATTCTTATCTTAGACGTAAATGTTATCTTCGGAATCAAGTTTAAATTGTGAATCCAGATCTTATTAATGGAGTATAAAAAGATATGGCCGCGAAATACAAACCAACTCTCAAATCAATGAGTTTCAAAGCTATCGTTCTGTTATTTATACCTCAACATGGTTATGAATACTAGTATTATATTTCTTTAGGTGCTCTTCTGATAGCTTAACCATAATGCTGCACATAACTTTTTAGATATGGAGCAATTCATCTCAAGTTGGTTCTCGAATCGCATCGCCTACCACTAATGCTTTTTATCATCGTTTCTTGTAAAGAAAATACTTTTTTCTCTTGTCTAGTTGTCTTTTGTGCACATATATCCACAAATTATCCTCTCAAGTTTGATCACACAATAAATTTCAAACGTCAATATAAATTTTGAGTATTTACACTGGAATACTTTAAAAGTTTTCTTTTTCTAATAAAGATAGGATGAAAAAATCAAAATAACCATTAGTAGTAAGCTTCTGAAAAGAATTTTTTGTTTGATAATTCCCGAATTGTAGAATCGTATCCCATTTATTTATCTTTTATACACTTCTGTATGTGAATCTTAAAATTAATTGTCTAGTTAATCCTCAACAATGACAAGAAACATCAAATTTGAGACGAATCCATTAAGCTACGGAGTTATATAAAGGTCAGACAAATATTCAATTATCTATGAACTTAAAATTTCACAAGTTAAATATAAAATAGTATTTTTTTTTAAGTTTTTAATCTTTCTATCTTTTGTCTCTTTTGTTTTCTATCTATTTTTTACCGTGCAATAGTAGCTTAGATAACATATAGTTCTTTCTATTCTAAATCCTGTTGTCCTTCTGTATGGCCATGATGTGCTCTCTCATTCAGCTAATGTCAATCTATGAAATTCAGTTGCGATTTCTCTTTTGATGAAATTGCAATTCTTAGCTCAGTTGGTCGCTTATCGAAGTATTACTAAATTTGAAAATGTTTTAAGCCTACATTTTTTTTGTTTTTTGCTCAAAGAAGGATTGCTCTAAATTTGAGGACTTTTATAAGTCAACAAACTTCCCATCATTATACTTCTTTACAACCTTAGTTATTGGAATCTTCCCATCGTTGTACTTCTTGACAACCTTAGTTATTGGAATCTTCGCATCGTTGTACTTCTTGACAAACTCAGTTATTGGAATCTTTCCATCGTTGTACTTCTTGACAGCCTTAGTTTTTGGAATGTTCCCATCATATTTCTTCTTGATAAACTTAGTTACTGGAATCTTCCCATCGTTGTATTTCTTGACAGCCTCAGTTATTGAAATATTCCCATTGTTGTACTACTTGAGAACCTTACTTATTGGAATATTCCCATCGTTGTGTACTTCTTGACAACCTTAATTATTGTAATCTTCGCATCGTTGTACTTCTTGACAAACTCAGTTAATGAAATCTTTCCATCGTTGTACTTCTTGACAACCTTAGTTATTGGAATCTTTCCATCGTTGTACTTTTTGACAACCTTTGTTATTGGAATCTTTCTCTCGTTATATTTGACTTAGAACTTGATAGAAAGTGTTGAGTTTTTGTTTGAGTTCTGCTTTTTCCCACTAAACTGACCATATTGCTTTTACTGAGAAATGATTTAAATTGATTGGAAGTATTAAATTTTATTAATGAGCACTTCAAATCAATGAATATTTATGATCTCAATCTATTAAAAATAAGTTATGTCATGAATTGCAAGCAGGTGAGATGCAGTGTTAGTCTACGTATATGAGACACTTTTAAATAGCAGACATTTATTTACTTATCATTGATGTTAATTCCTAGAGCAATTTATCATTTTCCTTATATCTCATAGGAGATCATGGAATCATTTTGTGAGCATTTATATTCATTTACCTTTTTTATACATTCATTTACTTCCAGGTATTTTTTTTTTTTTTTTTGTCAATTTAAAGTGATCAAAAGCCCAGCGGGATTTCACCTCGAGGTTTAGGCACAATTTCTATGTTTTGTTTTCGTCTTGGCAAGGTCAGCCCAGTTTTTCATTTCTTCAATGGGTTGATAGAACTAAATAACAAGCATGCTTGGGAATTAAACACTGGGAGTTTTGCTTTAGGTGACCACCTTACCGGATAATATGCATCACACCCCAGGGTCCTCGATCACAAAAAAAAAAAAAAAAAAAAAAAAAAGATATTTGCACTGCAAGCCTTGGCCACACGGGTCTGTCATACCACTAAGTTTAGTTTACATTTATTAAAATTAGGCATCAACTTTGAAATTCTTAATCTTAATGAAAATATTGATATCTGTCTGAGTGGTGAAAATAAAGTAATCTTGCGATAATAGATTTAATTAAGGACAATATGGATGGACAGTCAGTAGTGACTTGCACGTACTGATTAATTCAAGTGGATTCCATAACTTAAATGCATTCTAAATGCTTGCATTCTCATACAAGGGGGGAATCAAACTCACGAACTCAAGAGCACAGCGCTAACTATTCAATTACCAGTTTAGTTAATTCATGACGGAGAAATATTTTATGCAATGTTTATTTAGAGTATATTTATTTTAGTGATGAATTAACATAGAAAAGCATTCTAATAAATCTACAAAATTCAAAACCAAAAAAAAAAAAAAAAAGAAAGAAAGAAATACAGGTAGCTGATTATGAAGATAAAAATATGCTTTAGATCACGAGTTCTCAAACTTTTTTTTCTACTGGACCACTTTGAAAGTTTTACTATTTTCGGTAAACCCCTTGCTGCTACATTCTTCTGTATTCCCAATACTCCTAAAATATATCACCCTGAATTGGGGGTTGTTAAGAAGAAAAACCAGTAGTATATTTTCTTTTGTGTTCTATTTATTAAAGTAATACTTGCGGTTATGGAAAATTATAAGCATTTATTATTAGAAACAATCAACAATTGACAAAAAATCAGCAATGAAGTTTGAAACGTAAATCAACAATAAAATATAGTCATACTTTTAATAAGACGGTTGTACTCGATGAATTGACAGAGCAAATTATTAATATTTGTATTCAGTTTTGTAAGAAGTAATCTCAAATCTCACCATTCTGTGATGTTCAATCTGCTTCTTTTTTTAACAGGTCGGTAACGGCACTAAGACTTCTTTCGACAAGATATAACGAGGGAGACGCTATCAAAAATTTTCTAGCCATTTCCCGCAGCCCAGGATATTTTGGGGGGATTTCTGCCTGCAGCCAAAATGTTTAAAAGCCTTTTTTTAAATTTCACCTTCAGTTCCTCGTTGGTGCTGAGCTCAAGTATCTCCTCCTGTAGTACCACATTCGCCTCTTCCGTTTCATCAAATGAGTTATGATCCATTGAGGTATTTCCATTGTCAAAATATCTTCAAATCTATTTTTCAAGTCATCACGCAGGATATTTAAATGTTGAGCGTAAGTCTGAATATCCTCATCAAGACTTTCTATCTGTGACAAGTGCGGAAACTGGGAGAATTCGCGCCGAATAACATTTTGCTTCATTAATTTCAATTTACCAAGAAAAGCCACATTTTTATGTTAAAAATCCCGGAAACAAATGAATAACGTTTTGTTCTTGGATTTCGTATATATACTAAAATGTAGATTGCAAGCACAGTCCAAGTTGCATTTCATCCCATTTCAGGTCTAAACAATCATTCCGGATCAGAGGGCATACCGGCAGCACTTTATAAGTATCTCCATATGGCGTACACTTGTATTGTTCTATTCAATTCTCTGTTTGAACTGAGTCTAGGGTATTTTTGAGTACCTACTTAGTGAATGATGCTACCTGCCTACGTTGATAGAAAAATCCAAGACAAAATTTTTACTCTTCGTTATGAAAACCAGAAAATTTTTGGTGGACACCTACTTATAACTTGTGAACCCCATTTTTATTTTCATGCCTATGTGGACCCCCCTGTGGTCTCCTATGGACCTCTGGGGGTCCAACTGAACCCCTTTGGGAACCTATGGTTTAGATAAAAAAGTTCAAAAGATAAAAATGTAAAGTAATTGCAAAATTACAAGGAATTAATAAAATCCAATTTACAATTGATTTTTAAGTTAAATAATATAATGACTAATGAATATTATAATTTTTAATTTAAATTTATTTATGGTTATTTCATTAAGTGGTGTCTTCATACACATTTGCAATTTAAATTCTTAACGATTTATGAAATCTTAATTTTATTTGCTATTCATATTCTAATAGAATATTGCTATTCCAAAAACAGTTTAAAAAAAAGTTGGTAATATTAATTTAAATAATACTTTATCTCCTTTTTAAATTTTTTTTATAAAACTCAACTCAATATAACCGGAAAAACCAGTAATCCCATGGCCTTTATTTTTCATTAACTAATAAATATTTGCATAAATTTTCCTTCTATGATATTTTCCATTAAGTTGATTACGAGAAATATTTCATTAATCATAAGAGCTTTTTAAGAAAATTAAATTTCATCCTTCCGCGTGCAAAGTACACATTTGCGTCGAAAATTACATAGGACATATTATCATTAAATTTATATTTTATTGACGTAGTACTATTTAATTCCTAAATACCTCCCTATTATATGTTGTTGTTTACACTTTGCTATATATATATATATATATATATATATATATATATATATAATACTTTTTATGCAATGTTTCCTTTATATAAATCAGTAGAAAGAAAAGATATATATAAATGTTATTTTGTTCAAAATTTGAATTTTTTAGGTTTTTTTTCTTTATTATTTTTGTGAGAAATATTACACTTATAGTTGGAGTTTTGAGTCTCGGGGTTGTTTTCACTCTAAATTATCGGTTAAAGACCACAGTAAGGCTTTTTAACATCCACCCTTTGAATTGCCTTTTGGAAGGACTTTCCAAAAATAATGGACGATATTAATTTGTCGCAAGGGAGAGAATCCGGAAAATTCCGTTGCATTCGTGCCTGCAGACACGCATGCAAAAACAAAAACACAACATCCATCTCCCATTGTTTACCGGTGGCTGGTATTGAACACGGAGTTTTATGGTCTGACCAGATCAATCTTACCGCTAAGAATATTTCATAACTGATTTGTGGGCAGTCTGACAGCGAAAAGCCATTGTAAATTATTTTAATAACATTCACACTAATTACCCTTCGGGAGCACTTACCATTGATAGTAGGGCGTACTTACGTGTTGCAAGGGAGGAAACCATGAAATTCATAAGGACCCTCTATGATAGACATCATCCAAGAACAAAAAAGTTCAATATGCATCTTCCTTTGTACAGCCGTCACTGTGAGTAGAAAGCGAGGGAAATTACGAGTCACAGCAGGAGGGAAAGGAAAGGGGGGTGAATTTCTCCTGTAAGACTGGAGGGTATTTTGAGGGGGCGTGTCACTTGAATTATAAAAGAAATTCACACCTTTCGCCTCCCTCATCGTTGAGTTGTATCCTCCTGCTGCCTCGTATATTCCCATGCTTACTACATCGAACCCAGAACTTTATGTTCCGATGGCATTTTCTGATCATTAGGCTACGATGAGCATATTTCATGGACATTTGTCAACTAAGAACTATTTTTGCTTCCAGTCATATTCCTTTGAGAGAGATTGATTAATATTAGAAATATTGAATAAAGTAGCCTTCTAAAGAAAATTTTTAATTCTTAATAATTTTACTAAATTTTTTTTTTTAAAGATTAATAAAATGTTTTATATGATTTGTTATTCATTTATTTTATTTTTATAAATTTATTTTACATATATATCTTTTTCTAATAAAATGCTATTGTTTGAATATAGCAAATCAAAATATTCCTATATAACCTGCACATGTCATTTTTTTGATAAAACGTCTAAAAAACAAAACAAAACAATTTGTTTGAAAAATAAGAAACTTGTTTTTGAAGTATGTTTCACGTTCCCCTCTGCCCAGGTTGTAATTTGTTCCCGAAATTTAAAACTACTTGAAGTGCTGCTATTAATCAACTAAAGTAATTATTGAAAATGTTTTCCTAGATGAATTAAGAAATGAATGGTGGTAGAACAGGGTGTCGTAAGGTTTCTTGCCATTTATAAAGTGCTACAAAATATAATTATATAAAAAAAATCTTCAAAAATTCCCCTTTTATCATTTTAATTTGTATTGTATTAGAAAAATAATTATTTCATGAAATTCTATTATTTTTTTTTTAAACCTAAAATTATATGATTATTCAAAATATATATTTAACGATTTTTATATTAGGCAGAGCGTGAAATTACAACAACACGTTCTGCCTAATATTAATATTTATTGTTAGATTTATATATATATATATATATATATATATAATATATATATATATATATATATATATATATATATATATATATATATATATATATATATATATATATAATTTGATAATTTAATATTAATTTACATAATAATATAATAATTAATGTTGGTGAATATTAATAGCTTTATTATGCTTGACTTACAAGCAACTGAAATATATATTTAAGAATTACAACAGATATATATAATAACCGGAAGTAATGTCACTTTCTTACACTAAATTCAAACAAATAATTTTTAATAGGTCTTTATTTTTAATCAATAATATAATCAATCTCGTTATCCACAACCTTTCGCCATCTAGCGAGAAAACATTTAATCTTTGATTGATAAAAATCAAATTTTTTTTAAGTAAAATGTCTCCAGATTAAAAGTTTGCATTAATAGTTTGTCTAAATATCAGCACTTCAAAGTGAAGGATTCCGCGAATCAAATACCCAGAATCGCCAATTTGGTCTGTAAACCCAGCTTCGTAGTACTTCATGGTGATTCATTTGGAGAAAGACACTGCATATTTTGCGTTTTGAATTATTATATAGGAACCATTTATTGTCTTCAATGATCAAACAACCAAAAAATGGTTCTGAAGCAATACTTTGCATGTGATGGATCGGTTGGCTTTGCTCTGTTAGAACTGATTCTGGAGACTTAAACACCTACTCTGTTTATTTTAATAATCTGCTATAAATGTTTCTGGATTGTTGACCAAGGATGGTTAAGGCATCACAGTGTCTCAATTGTGTGACATGGATTTGCTTCCACTTCTGCCCTTAGTTTGTCTAATGTTGTTGGTCTTCCTGATCGATAGAAGTCAGAGAGATCAAAAGTACAGGATCTGAACATGGAAACCCATTTTTGACATTTACGGACGTTTAATGAGCTTGGATAAACATCGCAAATGTTGCGTTAGTGTCCCTGCGAAACTCAAAAAAACATACAATGATGGATATGATTTTCTAGTATTTGACTGGCCATTTCACCCTAAACTGAAAAAAATAAATTAATATTGCTTTATTTAAACCAGCAGACAATATATACAAAGTAGATGATATCAGATGCTGATAAAATCAGCTGCTCTCACATAAAAATGAAATGAGACGATATCATCAACTGACAAATGATAATCAAATATCGACATGAGCAGAAACGACATTACTTTCCAGTCCCCATTACACATATTTAAGAAAGCATGATTTAAAGATATTTATGTGAGAAATATATATTTAAGAATCATTAAAAAATATATTATATTTAAAAATTATTAAAAATATATATTTAAAAATCATTTTTAGAGTTGTCAGGCAAAGAAATGTTTTCCAATTATTTTCAGTGGAAACCCATATGAGAATTATACTAGAAAAATGTTGCAAAATACATAATAAACATTATATTTTGTATCCAAAAGAATAAAGTATAAAGCTGCATAAGGGAAAATTAAAAACTTCGACAAAAATACGCTATTATGCTAACTTACTTTTTTTTATATTCATAGAGTATGTACATTTAAATAGCTGTATGAATTAAGTGAAGTGCGGTTTAATAGGGTCCGGATAAATGAGGGTTTACTGTGTAATGTATTAATAAATATCTGAATATATATATATATATAGATACTGTATATTAGTTTATTATATGAGATAGAACCATAGCTGAAAACTTCTGTGGTTTTGGGGTTAAAAATGCTGTGTAAGGTCTTACTGCTGAGCGGTAAAATTTTATGAATTTTCAATTTAGTATGAAATTGTAATGTTTCCTCTCAAGTTTCTTGCCCATAATTGGTCAGCGAAATCAATACACTACTAAAATTTGAAAAAAAAATTTTTTTTAAGTAAATGTATCTTTTTTTTTAATGTAAAGAGGTGATTTTAAATATTGTAAATGCATCCAGTAAGTTAATGTTTAAATTTTTGAAGTTTCATTTTGTTAAAATATAAATTGTTAAACAACTAAACATTTTTTGTACATATATTTGTAAATACTATAAAATATATTTATGAATGTCGAACGGTAGGAATTTTTTCATCCAAGCAAAAAGCTGTCTTTAAATGTGGTTGTTTTACTTTTAGAAATATCTCTCTAAACTAAACTAAGCTCTGTGGCACGACAGCCAACGTGGGCCAAGGTCTACAGCGCCCATCTCTGATTTCCACTCCGAGAGGCCCTGGAGTGCAAAATATGTGTCCCGATTAGATGGTCAGCCTAAAGCAAAACTCCCAGTGTTTACTTCCCAAGTATGCTTCGTACTCACAGTTTATTGACGCCCTGAAGTGATGAAAGGCTGAGTCAACCTTGCCCAGATCGTGGATCGAACTTCGGACGTGTGCATTGAGAGTGGGAAAGGCTAAGAAATGATGATATATATATTGACATTTTCCCGTGCTAAATACTTTTTATAGTATTCGGTTTATTTGATACCCTGTAATATCAGTCTTATGAAGTTTGTTATAAGGCAATTTTTTACGTCCACAGCAAGCGTTAGTTGCCTTTCACGGATAGACATGCATATACTAGTCGAAAAGGGAGGACTTTTCACGGATAGAGGGCTATATATACTTGTTGCAAAGGAATAAACCCGGAAAACTTCCAAGCACCCACTTTTGCCCTACTACTAAGCCACAGCCGCCGTGGTGGTCTGGTTGGTTAGGACGTGGTTCTCAGAATATGAAAGTTGTGAGTTCGTATCTTGACTTAGTCGAAGATCCGTCGTGTTCGCTAAAGGTGATAAGGGCACGTTAAATAGGTCGTAATCGCAATGTTCTCCAAGTGAAATGATACGTCTGGGAGTGGCAAGCTAAGTATTAAAGAATTTTCACCTTGATCTTTGCTTCAAAGTAATGAAGAATCCACCTCGATTCTTCTACCTAACTGGCAGCGCCTAACTCAGGGCTAGGTACAGGGAAGCATACTTGTACAACAATAACAACTAAAAAATTATCTTTTTTTTTATAATCTGCTAAAATTGCCTTCCAAGAGGATTTTTCATGGACAGTGGGCCATGTTCCTGTGTAGCAAAGGAGGAAACCCGGAAAACTCCCGAGTACCCACACTTTTAGACATGAATGCAGAATCGTAAAATTTATCTCTCGCTGTTCAACTTTACCTGGGTTTGAAGTTCGAGACCTTATACTCAAAAAAGCGTGTTCCGATCATAAGGCCTATGTGAACCCCTGGTATGTCATTATTAAGGCCACTAAAAGGTCTCTACTATAAACATTATGTGATAAAAATTATGTGTACATATATATATATATATATATATATATATATATATATATATATATATATATATATATATATATATATATATATATATATATATATATATATATATACATAATTTAAATCCTAAAAGCATGTTACACTTTAAAATATAATATAAAGGCGTATAAAAATACATAAACTTTTTGTAAGATATTTATCAATTATAAATAGATATTTTTGTTTTAAATTATTAAGATGAAAGAGAAACCTAAAGGTACTCATTTGAAAATAGATTTTGGATTCGATGCGATTCTTAAAAGTATAAACTTATAATTTTTTTTACAATTTTACTTATAATATCAACTGTTCAATTATTAAAATGTTAGTTTTTTTAAAGAGTAATAATTTATTCTTAAATATAGTTATATACACAGAAGTAAAAAGCACTCATTAGCAATACTTCATTCCTTAAACCATTAGTATTACTGCACAAATTTATACAAAATTGTAGTATTGAAAACATGCGCGCGAGCGTTTGTCAGTAATTGAAAATTAAATAATTCACATTTATGATTTAAAACATTAATTAAATAAATATTTTAAATCATAAATCTGAATCCGATACAAGCTGCTGTGATGCAATTTAATTTAAAGATTTAAATGAAAATTTAATTTAAAAAATTTTACCATTTTTTAAAATTAATAATAAAAATTCCATTGAGAATATAATTCCTTTTTTATTCGTATTATAAATTATATATTAAATTATACTTACAGTATTTAACGAGCGAAATGTAAAGTAAATTTAAAAAAAAGATTAAAATGTTTATATTTTGCAGTTATTTCTTTAAATCTTGTATAGATAAAATACGAAAACAATTAAAAATAAGAAATATGGAAGCATTTTAGGGAATTTCGACCTTTATTTTGAAATTTTTTAAATAATTTTCTGATCGCAAAAATCAAAAAGTTTAGAAATCGAAAAAATTTTCTATTGAAAAGCAAAAGTGTTGAGATTCATTAACTAATTATATAACTGATTATAAAAAATCATTTTATGCATTATTTGTCTTCTGTTTTCCAAAAATCATAGTTTTAAAATTAATTATCTAACAAGAATGAATATAAATTTAACAAAAACGAAAAAAAAGGGCTTAAACTTTTGAAGCTAATGAGTATTGAGAGAGAAAGAGCAACATAGAAAATTACAGTGGAAGACTGGACGGTAAAAGAAAGGTTGGACGTCACAGAAAGAGATAGTTTGTTGGTTGAGGAGGATTTTAAAAAGATGAAGATCAAAAATCGGAAAATAAAAATCAAGGATCAAAAAAAATGGAGCTGTTTGGCGAAAGAGGTCAAAATCCTGCTTACATTGTTGTGTCGAAGAGGATAGTAATAATATATAAATCATCTTGAAATTCTCTTAAACTTCTTGAATTTTACATGTCTTCAGAAAGGCTTACCAATAATGGCAAACAATCTGATGTTTGAGGTAAGTCAGTCTACTAGAATAACTTTAAAAATTTATAAATTTTCAAATAATTTATATATTTTCAAAGTTATTATACTAGACTGATAACTTAGAAAATATATCAAATTATATCAAGTTATTCCGTTTAAATATATACATTTTCAATGTTATTGCATTAGACTGACTTTATTGCACAAGATTGAATATATATTTTCAGTGCAAGTCTTAAAGAGTTAAAATCAAAAAGAATAATAATAGAAAAACAATCACCTACAGTAGCTTTCTTTAAATTTGTTATACTTCGAATTCCTACTTCATTTGTTTGTAAAAGAAATTAAATTTGGCCTATAAAGAGCACATACAAGTATAATTATTGTTCTTAAAATATTATTCATAAGCGGAAATTACCAGGCGGCAATTTTTTTAAACATCACGAAATTAGTGCTATTTTGATGCTTTAGCAACGCTTCCATCCTAATGATAAATTAAAAAAAAATATCCCTTCAAATGATAAATAAATTTTTTTTATTTATATTATATTGGAGTTTAAGTGAAAATTTTCATTAAAAAAAATTCATGACTTTGTCACTATTTTTATTTTAAGTATATTTCAGGGAATTGTTTTCGGTTACAGATAGTGAATGAATTGAGACTACGCTTTCGTGAGATCTGCTATCACGAAATTCATGAAATTTATCAACGGAGCCTAGCTATTCTAGCTTTCATCAAGCGATTCAATTAGTCTCTTCCTTTTTAAATTAAAAGCTGATTACCCTAGAGACGACTCCCTTGCGTTTTTTGATATTTGCCGTTGATGGGAATAGAAGGTAAAAAAAAAAAAAAAAAAAAAAAAAAAAAGGAACAACTGCGTTTTCCATCTTTTTTCCCGTTACACTAATTTTAACATAATGGGTTATCTACCAATTTAATAAATGTTTTTTGTGTAAATGCAAAATTAATAAATAAAAAAATGCTTCGGCGCCAAAATAATTTAAAATTGCAAATCATAAAAACGAATTTTTTAAAATATGTAATACACATAAAAATAATTAATTTTTGTCTGTATCTTTTGAGATATAGCTACAATACTGGAAACTGAGTTTTTCGGTAAAGAATTGCAAGTACAGTCATATTAGTTTTTCACTTTGTATTATTTTAAAATCGAATTTCGATTGAAAAGTGGTAAAAAAACGCGCGTAGTGTCCTTTATATTTTATTATTGCTTTTATAAATAAATGCTTACAAAGATTCAGATCGTTATCGCATAAAAATTAATTATTTAACTAAAGAAAAGAAAGATTATGTAAGGTTATTGTCTAAAAGGCTTAATGAATTAAAAATTTAGAATTGTTTCTATATAGCAAATCCTCTAATATGTGCACAAATCTAAACAAAGTTTATTTTAAATCATCTTCAAGAAATTTAAAAAAAATATTAAAATAAACCTAATCAAAAACAAGGTGTTTTAATTTTTTTTTTTTTTTTTTTTTTTATAAGAATTTATATTATATAATGCGCAAGATTCAATTTTACGTTTTACAAAACTTTCATTAGTAATAATTAGTTAAAGGCCAAAGGTTTGTCCATTTATCACAAACTTGTGATTATTTGCTTATATACTATACAGTTTCGGTGACTTGATTGAAGAAGGATTGGCCACTGAAGAGTCATGGGTTCTGTACCCGAAACACCCGAATATAAATTATATTCACTAATGGTGGATAATAGAGCCCCAGCAGTAGGTTCATACTACTTCCCGAAAATCAGAAAGTGAAGCATCGCTAACCACGGGAACAATTGGGAGGGTGATCTTATTTCCCGAACTGGGTTCCTGGAGCTTCGTGGTTAAAGGACGTGTCCACGTTCATCTGAGACTTCCAAAGTCGTTACGAGGCATGGCGTGGTTGTGAATAGGAGGGTTCAAATAAGCGGGGAACTTGGTGATAAGCGAGTATTCCAAGCTTAATAACATTAAGGTACAGTCTAGAATTTACCTGCACCGTTATGTATACATGCCATGACGGGTTGGAGGGTGCCTAAAGTATGTTGAGATGTACTGTGTAAAGTACATTGCGACATCTCAACATACTTTAGGCACCAAGTGTCATGATTTGCTGGCTAAGTCTGAAGATCTCTGATTCTAATTTATGATATTTCGCCTTCTTTCGGCGTGCTGAAAATACAATTACTAAATGCAAACAATAAAAGAAGTCATCAAATTGACACACTTGTTGTTGCCGTCGTGTGACAGCTAGGCTGTCATTAAGAGATGCACTGCTCCACTTTTCCAACTGAACCATATTTTGGTGTGGAGTCCGACTTACTCAGTGCACATATGTACAGGTACCCGTTTATAGAGTGGGCAACCATTCACAACCCATTCATACAAGGAGAGGACAAAGACAGGATAGATAGAGAGAGAAAGTAGATCCATTCCTGAACCGGGATTCGAACCCAGGACTTCGCTATCAGCAGTCATGGACGCTGACCCCTAGACAAGTTGGGTGGCTGACGGCAGTATAAAGTACAAAATTATTTTTAATTCATATATAGTGGGGAATACGTAGCTTGTATGACTCATTCAAATAGTGGACGGGTCCTCGAAATTCAAAGACAGAAATCAAATAAAGACTCCAGATTTAGTGGGCGGCATTTACCGAAATTATCTTACAGATAGAGGATATCGTGACTATAACCACCTATTTTTCGTGTTCTAGCCATAAATACTCATCGTGATAATATTTGACTGGTCCTGATTTTGAACCCGAACCTTTCAGCTACAAGCTGGATTGCCTTTCCTCACCTCGCTGCTGTCCCACATATTCCAAATTAAAAATTATGGTAAAAATTACTAAATTGTATTATTTAAGTTAGAATAAATACGAAATAATTACCTATAATCATTTTGACACGGCATTTGACACACTTAAACCAGCGATATGTGAGCGAAACAGAGACTGAGTATTTGAAAAAAGATTAATGTAAAAGCTGACTTTGTTTTACTACTTTTCCATCAAGTAAAACGTTTTAGAAACATTCAGTAGTGTGTATTATGATATGTTTTTATCGTCCCTTGGGAGGTAAGAAAACATAAAAAAAGAGTAGATTATTATTTAAGCAGGTTTATTAAAATAATAGATTAATTGTATAAATAAAAAAAAAAACAATATTTATAAATCTTCGGAATATTCTTTTTTCCCTCTGTTCTCTGCGCTCTTTATTTTTTAAACACATTAAAACTTATAGCGTAATACATTCTATTCTGATTTCATTGTTTCGATATATCTGAACAAAAATTGCGCCAAAATAGCAAATATCTCAATATCAAACTGTAGAATTTTTCACTTAGATTCTAAATTTTATTTATATATTACTGATTATCTCAAATTTAAGTAAAAAATTTAAAAGGAAATTGTTTTCGCACCGCTGGTAATACAAGTCCATCATTACAGATAGTTTTGTAAATGATGCAGTATGTAAAATATTATAATTGATATTTGTTAGAAAGGGGGAAAAATTTAAATATTGCTTGTGATAAAGATTGTCAGAAAATGTCAGCTTTCTGAGACATTTTAAAATAGAAATTATGATTCTTCTTCGCTTTTATATTTATATCTCGATGCTGCAATGGAGTTGAAAGTCTTGGCATTTATATGAAAGGGATTATATAAACAACAATGCGAGAAATTCCAAGCTCGAAATCTTATTATAAGTTGGTAACTCTCATCTACACTAATGATTCTCCTAATTACTTTCGCACATAAATCAATCCTTGGCTATATATTTCGTTGATCTAACTCGGTCGAGTAACTTTTCTCTCGGTTATTCCCAAGTGCTTTTTGAAATAAGAGCTGTGCCATTTTCCGTAGAGTTCAAATTCTTACTTCCTTCAATAATTCATTAGGTGGATGAATTCTTTTAATAAAGCGTATATAATAAATTAATTTATATCAAAAGAGACAAAATAGAATAAAAAACTATGATTTTAGAATGATAATAAGTAAAATAACACAGTTATGTATAAATATTTGTACATTTCTGGTTGATTCATACTTGATAGCCGGATATATAAAAGTTGATTCATATTTGATAACTGGACATGTAATAGTTAATACGTATTTGATAGATGGATAGATAATTGATTTATATTTGATAACAACATCAATGATAATTGATAGCTTTATATACAGGGTGTCCCAAAACGACCGCATAAACTCTGCACAGCTAGATACCTCGTTGGGAGTATATAAAAACTGCCCAAAGAAACGTTCCTGTATGATCAATAGTTTACGAGAAAAATACGAAAAACAAAGTATGACGTCACTGCCGGTGCAAGAAAAAAACTCTTTATTGGACCTATCAACAACAACATTTGCATATCTTTCCAGACGATAATGTTTCTCCGTGCATATCGCGTCATGCATGCGTGTGTGCCATGGAATGACGTTAAGTCGTCGTTAAACTGATATATTTAAAAGACTGCATTTAGCAGCTATCGGTAGTCTTCGTATGGTGGCCATACAACGGAATACATGGCCACCATACTACGACATGTACTTAATGTAAGGCCAAGGTAATGCCTTTGGTTTCAGCATGATGGGGCTCCGGCGTATTTCTGTGCTCCTGTACGTGGTTGCCTGGATGTGGAATATCCCGGCCTCTTGATCGGACGTGGGGGTCTATGTCCGCCGG
>CM057819.1:40167072-40307072 GCA_030067965.1 Latrodectus elegans
CCTGTATCTTTAAATAATATTTTAAAAAGTAAAAAAAAAAAAAAAAAAAAAAAAAAAAAAAAAAAAAATGTAGATGTAAAAGTTAAGAAATGAATTTTTGTTTCGAAAAATTATCTGAGATTCATTCTTATATTATTAGCTTATTTCTATTCTATTAAAAATGATTCTTTGTCATAGATAAAAATTTTTTTATAATGTATTCTAGGAAATATTATAGCTATTCAAGCCATTTTATTCATAACGTAAAAGAGTTAAATAGTTGTTTTTATTGATATTCTTTGTAGAATGCGTGGTTGAAATTTACATGTAGACAAATTTAAATATTTCGTATATTTTGTTAGTTTATCTCATATATAAGATACGCAAACACATTTTTATTATCTATACGTAAAGTTAAAAATTCATATGATCTAGTTTAGTCGGTGTATTTTCTTTCCGTAAGCAAATATAATGGAATAATTTTCTAATAGCTATTTAAATTTATTACTATCAAAATATCCACGTAAAAATTTAATTCCAGTCAAAAATTTCGCTAATTGACCATTTTTATCTGTGGAGTGACTTTCACCGCTCATCGGCTAAGAGTTTTCTAAATAGTGCAATACAAAACATGCACCACAGAGACAAATTTTATTTACAACTATTTTTTAAAATGCCATTTTCCAATCATTTTCTCCTTGTTTCGTTGCCAAAACATAAAAAGATTGCAATTTGAGCAAATTAGGCAATCACACAAGACTTTTACTGCAGAATTCCAGAAATGAAACAACTTTTATGCTAAATTATCAAGAAATGCACTCTGACTGTAAATATGAAGGGAATTTTAAGTCTTAAAGCTCATGTTTGAATAGAACAAAATTCGACGTGTTCTGACAAAGTAAGAAATGCACTTTCTTGTTTGTTAGGATAAGGACTTCAGCAATTGAATAAAATGATTTTTGTGAGTGATTGGTTAATAGGACAAGCAATGACTATAACTACTGTGCTTTTTATATCAATTTACTTGATCGTATTTCAAACCAGTATTGTATTATGGTCAGTTTGAAGACATTTTGATATCCAATTTCGAAGCTAATTAAAGTAGGTATATATAAACTTTTAATTTGTTATTCCAACTTTATGTATTGTGCTAACGTTACTTAAAATTTAATGATATTTTCTGGTGAATCTTAACTATAACCGATGCATTGCCAGATCTGACTAAGTAGAGACACACGGACAGTTGCCCCAACTCCTCTACATCATAGGGGGACCTAAATCGAAGAGAAAGTTTATTGTTGTGAAGCAGAGGGGCCCTCAAAGAAGATTTTGCGGGTAAATTTTTTGTAAATAATAATATGATGTTTGCACACATACACAATTCACATTTAATATATATTATTTATTTTTGTTATACATATCGTTATATATGAAACAAAATTTGAGTTTACTTATCAAATCACAAAGAACTTAGGACTTCATATTTATGTTTGTAGTCATTATTTTTAGTCATAAATATGGATTCAACAAAATGTGCGAGCGCCTCAGGCCTTTTGGCTAATCAAAGCTGCTCATTTCTCTGCTCTTCATAAGTGTTTATGTCAGTGCCCATTCACTCTCCTGCAAGCGCAGAAGATCTTGCCTGAGCAGCATTTGTGTGGTCTGACAAGGTGATGTTTTAGTTTGCTCGGATTTTAAAAAAGAATAGGATCTTCAAGATTCTCTATTGTTTTTAGACTATTTGTATATTTACGGATCTATGGCGATTGTCTAACTTTGCTTGACAACCTGGGAAAAGTAACGATTTAACCCCAGAGGTAACCAGCTATCCCGAGGTAACTCGGGCAAAGAATTATGCGCATTTTCCGGCTATCTCGAGCTCCTTGGTAGGGGCAACTGGCTTCACTGCAATGCTTCAAATTCAACCCCCAGAAATGACGGATTGCCGAGAAATCGTAGCTGGGGAATTTATTTACTGAACGGTCACGGTTGATTTAACTAATGCGAGCGAAAAACGAAAGTGTTTCAAGGAAGGGACAGCTACTCACGTTTTACTTTTCTATGTTTATTCGCATTTAGTTATAGTAATTAAAGCCTATCTAACAATTGAAATCTATAAGTAATGTATACAATATTAATTTTCACTTTTTAATCAAGTTTTTAAATAATTAACATTTTTTAGTTTTGTATAAAAATATGTGACTTGGCGACAAGGTTAAAATATTAGAAAATTTTTTACTTTATTTGTTCAAAAATATGAAATTTTAAAATGTTAAAAATTTTATTTAAAATTAGAAGGGATAAAATAAGAAATAAATTAGATGCTTACATTTTTTTTTTTAAACTTTCAAATGAATTTAGTATATTTTAAACAATTCTGCAATGATTTTTGTACAAAATATATAATCCAATTTTAATAAAATGTAACTATGAGAAATTCTTTCACTTTTTAGAGTTACATTTTGTTAAAATTAGATTATATATTTTGTTCTGCGAATAATTAATCTTTGTAATATTTCGGGTATTATTTAATTTTACAATGTACCTAATTTTAGCTTATAAATTGATTAACTTGCTACTAAATATCTCATTTTAAATGCTTACCTAGTTTATAAAACAGTGTCAAAAAATCGGAACTGCTTAACTGTTGACTGGGTACCTAATGCGAGCCCCAGAAAGATCAACGAATTTACAGTCCGTGTCCGAAACGTTATCTTCATAATAAAAATAAAAAATTCTTCTTCACTGCTTGAATCAGACATAATTTTCGTAAGCCGGTTATATTTTCACATATACAATTAGCTACTAGAATAACTTATGAGAGTAAAACAGCACTCATATATATGTTTGTGTGTGTGTGTATATTTATATCTACACACACACGCATATATATATATATATAGATATATGCATATATATATATATATATATATATATATATATATATATATACATACATACATACATACATACATATATATGTATATATATTATATATATATATATATATATATATATACACATATATATATATCTAAATATACAAACAAGGATAGGGAAGTGACAATATGGCATTTCAATAATTTGTTCTGTCCAACTGAAGGCAATTTATAGACACGCTCACCTGGAATACATCATGAAACAGATGTTTCCAAGATAATTCGATTAGAAATTTGCATCCATTACACCAGTTCCACATTTGATTTAAATTTACATTTATCGGTTTCCCACGGAATTTTAAAAAATTCCCAAGTTCCACTAGTTAGGCATTTGTCAATCCTGTATCAAATTGATATAATCAGTAACACCAATCTATCATTCTGCTATCTTTTTTCTACTTGTAAACAATTTAAAATTAACTACATATGCATTAATTTTCTGTTTACTCGAGAATTTGACTAAACATGTTTTGAAATTTCACTACTCAAATTTTCAGTACATATATTTCAAGCATTGGCTAAAATACCAAGATAAAGATAATTGAAAAATAGGAAAGAATAAATCTTCTTACATAACTATTTTTGAACTTTAGAATGGGACTTATGTTACTCATTATTCCACATAAAATTATATTATTTTGTTATGATTAAGATCTAAAACTTTATAATGAAGCTGCTATTTTTAGCAAGAAAATTTTAATTTTGATTAACACTTTCACTAAATTTACATTTTAATATTAAAATACATCAAGAACAGCTGATTTCAGAAAAAATACTGAAAATTTTCCCTTAAATATTTAAGAAACGCATTTATGTTTCAGAAACATTATAATATGAGTTAACCATAAACAAATGATCAAATTAAATATTTAAAAAATGTTTGACTTTAGTAATCACAAAACTTTTTCCGTAAAAGGAAAACAGCGAAGAACATGTTAAATTATTTAATGTCTTTATTGTGTGTTTTCAAATTATTTCAATATTTTTTTTGTAAAATTAAGGATATTTTAAACTAATATTTTGTAAGAATAATTTAAAATTATTAAATTAAAGTTAAAGTTACTTACAAATTCTGGAAAATATGAAATTTTCTTTATAAGGGAAAAGAAATGTTTTCATTTACTAATTTAGTGATTACGTCTTAAATATTAAGCATTTTTCTCATATACTTCAATATCTAACAGCTTTGCACTAAAGATATACTTTCAACTTCTTGAAACAGAATATTATATTTTCGAAAATAAAGTTCAATGACTTAATTCTAATATTAAAGCTAAATAATTAGATCTTCTGTCAGATGTTTCTAACATAAGAAATAAAATTTATTTTTGTGATAAATTAGTAAATTATGATATGTATTTTTAACAGGTTAAACTTTATGTAAAATTAATACTTTTCGAGCTAGATAAAGTATTCATTTCTGGTTAGTGAATTTATGTTTACAAAAATTAATTTTGTGAATATTTACTTCTTTAATCAAAAGTATTTAAAAATATTTGATTAACCAAATAAAAATTAGTTAAATATTTTCATTTATAACCATCAAAAGAAGAATGAAGTTAAATCATTATTGTACTAAAAAGTACTTTAAAAAATATTTCTCTAAATTTATAGTTTATAATGATTTACATGTCAAAGCAGTTATAATTCTGTGAAGGCAAAAAATATTTAACGTAGGGCTAATTTGAATATGTGAATAAATGTGATATTGACAAGTTCTACATTAAATATTCAATTATTAGAATGCTATTGTAAACAATAATGTTAAGGTGTGTCCCTGTTTTTATATTTTTGATATTTTTCTCCTGTTGAAAAACAAATATTCATAAGAGAGACTCATTAATTTTAGTATTTGAGTAAAACAATTTAAGAAATACTAAAATATATGTAATAACAATACGGGTTCCTTTATTGAGTGACATTTTTTACATAATTAGAAACGGAAATCTTTCAGTACGAGGAATTTAATATGAAAAATTTGCTTTCAAAATTTTCACCAAAATTTTATGTTGTCAGTAGCTTACTATATACTGTAAAATCTATTGTTTGATAATTTAGTAAGCTTTTTATTTTTTAAATTATTAAAAGCATACAAAAGCTAAATTCTTCAATCTGTATGTATTAAAGCAACAGAAACGTTTCTTTTAACGATTCTGAAAACTATTTGATGATTTTAAAAATATAATATTGATTTTGAAAAGTATCTTCGAGGATTACCAATTACAAATAAACAGCAAATTAACTAATTATTACAGCACACCTATTTAAAATCAATACATTTTTAACTATATGGGAAATTAAAAATATATTTATGATTTTTTAAAATTATATATATATATATATATGACATTTAAAATTTAAAATGCGATATTCATTGTGATGGCTTCTTATATATTTTTAATTGTTTGAGATTTTTTTTAAATACAAAAACTGCTTAGCAATAAATTAAATTTTCTGATAATAATTTACAAAATAATTAAATAAAAATTCATTTTTAGTGTAATAAAAAATTATAATAAGAACTTGAAGAAATTTTCGAGCAGAACATTCACACAAAGCAAACTGCGAACACATGTGTGTTTCTACAGCTGACAGCGATTGATGGGCTTCCCCGCTGTAAGTCATTAGAATGTGATTATTGTGAGGTGGTCCAGGGTACAACGGAAATAGGTCCCATCAAGAATTAGAGACTTTTGTATTCTTGACAGGTGCTAAAGGGGGAAAAACTTGCATTGCAGTGAAAGCCAAAACTATGTCGCCACAGCGAAGAAAAAATGATGCACTCTCTTCACAGAACCCCAGACGGTTAAGGGGTTAAAATGAGAATGAAATAAACCAATGTTTTTCAAAACATTTTTTTGAGATGTAGAAATATTTACTACACAGATTGAGCTCTGTTGTTAACAGAAATAACTTCTTAATTCAACTGCATTTTTTTTTTTAAGTTTTATAGTACGGACGACTCCTTATCTTAATGGATTTTTTATATTTTTTTATTTCCAATGACAGGACAAATACAAGGAGTAACACCAATAAAATGCAGGAAAAATCACAAAATGGACATGAGACGAAATAGACAGGACAGGTGATTACAGTACATAAACGTAAACGCGATGACTGGAGTCACTGAGCCCAAAAGTTCTCTGGCTTGCAATAAAGCGATGATTCAGAATTGCTATGCAGTACAGCACAGCGGTGGAGGTGGGTCCTATTCATGGGCTTTGCCAAGTAGCAGAGCAGACATTCGGGTGCCGAAAGCTGTAGACCCCTATGAAATACGTTTCCAGGGTACACCATGTGGAGATAGATCTACTTTACACCCCTCTTAAGGAAATGTTTACTTTTTAAATAAGTAGACAACAAATGTTCAATGAATGTTGGATATTACTTTTCTAAAAATGGGGAAAAAGTATAAGCCAAAATAGAATAATTTCGTACATATTTTATTGGTTTGTAAGTTAATTGAAATTGACGAAACAAACAATTCGAATCATCTGAACTGCTTATGAATTTGAACATATAATGTAAGTATCTGTCTGTCTATCTCTAACAGTTTCATAGAAAACTTTTTCATTGTATTTCGCTGAACATTTTCCATTGTTGTTCATATGTGTTTATTTTTGGTTTTGCGAATTTGATTACGGGTTCAGGGATAGCTGAAGCATCACCACCGAGATAACAAATGATAACGATTCTTATTGGTTGTTGGCTGAAGTTACATTTATAAGTATACAAAAGCATAATTTTTCTGATGATAATAACTACCTCTTGTTGATCCAAATAGCATCGTGTACTACGTCAGCGACACAACAGAACAAGTATATCGAGCTGAACAAATATATCCACGTTCACCATTTTCGCCTTTACGTTAAACCATGGGTTCCAAAACTTTTCCTTTCTCGTGGACCACTTTCAAATTTTTCCTATTTTCAATAGACCCCCTGCTGCTACATTTCTACTGTATTCCCAAAAACTCCTAAAAAAATAGCATTCTAAATTAGAGGTGTTGAGAAGAAAAAAAGTAGCACATTTTCTTTGTCCCATTTATTAAAATAATACTTGTGTGTTTATACAAAATTATAAACATTTATTATTACTAACAATCAACAATTGATAAAAAAAAATCAACAATAAATTGTGAAATGTCGATCAATAATTGAAAATAGTCAGACTTTTAATAAGACGGATGTACTTGGTGAATTGACTGCAGATTATCAATATTTGGCTTCAGTTTTGTAAGAAGTAATCTCAAACCTTTGTGATGTTCAATCTGCTCCTTTTTTTGTTAACAGGTTGATAACGGCAATAAGATTTCTTTCGACAAGATATGACGAGGGAAACACTATCACAAATTTTCTAGCCATTTCCCATTTATTTGAATTATTGTCACTTGAATAGAATCATTTGTTGTTGTTGTTGTTGTTCTCTTGTGCCAGCTAGACTTGTATTATGGAATGAGCTGCTCCACTTTTCCAACTGAACCATATTTTGGTGTGGAGAATGATTTCCTCGGTACACAAATGCCATAGGTACCTGCTTAAAGGGTAGGCAACCATTCACATCTCATTCATACATGGAAAGGACAAAGACAAGATACACAGAAAAAGAATGTACATCCATGCCCAAACTGGGATTGGAACCCAAGATCTCCTAACCGCAGTGGGGCACTGACCACCAGACAGGGTGAACGGCGAATAGAATGTTTTGTTATATAGAATAGAAAGTAAGTTTTGTGACGCAGAGGAAAGCCCCAAACAAGATTTTGACCCTAGCCTCAATTAGGATAAGTCAGACCCTAATATGAACACAATTCACTATTGATAAGTTATTCTTCAGCCAATAGTAATTTGTGACTGTTAAAATGTCTTACGGTTACCGTCTGCTGCTAATTTATTCACTCCGCTGGCTGTGTTAAACATATCCATCTGTATTCTTTTACTTAGATAAAAAGTGATATGCATGAATATGAAAGATTTACCAAAAATTTTGTACTTGAACGTTATTTTCTTCCTTGATAGGGTAATGCTAATCTTCAGAATCTTTGGAAATAAAACACTTTCGTTATTCATCTTACAAGAGTAATGAACAACACTTTTATAGATTTAATAAACAAAACTTTTAATTCTTATGTCATCGCGCGTATTCAAAATAATTTTAGATAAAAGGTATTACTAATGAACAACATTTTTAGATTCTTCTGCCATAATATTCAAAATAATTATAGATGGAAGGTATTATTGACATTTTAAAAAAGAACACAGTTAATTCTTTACCTAATATTGTAATTATATTATAAGAATTTGAAAGCACTATAATTATCGATAAATATATTATCGATAGATAATATATTCATTGATAATTATAATGCTTTCAAATTCTTATAATGTATTTATTTATCAATATGAATGATTCTTTATTTTCTTTTTATAAACAGTTAAGTAATATTCCTAAAATTTGTCTATAAAAATAATAATTTGAAATATTGTTAACCAGAAGAAATTAATTCATTTTGACAAAAAAGTTAATCATAAGTTTGAAAAAAAGTTGAAATTAATTGTTCACGGAATATTATGATCATGATAGTATCAAATTCTTATAATATATTTATATTGATTTATATGATGTTAGTGATTCTTTTTGTTTGCTTTTCTATTTAAACTTTTATAATATTCTTAAAATTAAATTATAAAAATACTAACTTGAAGTAGTGTTAAACAACAGAAAAATTAATTCATTTTGATTGTTAAAAAACAAATAAATTTTGCTCTCAATATATCTCAAATTCAACATAACGTTAATATTTATTCAATTTATTCTGGTCATAAATTTTACTGCCATTTACTACCATTATTTGCTTTTCAATAATTTAAGCAAAAGTTTGATGCATCGCGAAAAGTTATAAAATTAAAAAAAAAATGTTATTTATAGAATCCGCCGTTGACACTTTGACAATAATTCCCCTATCGACTCTGAAAAGATGTCAGCATTATTCGATAGATGGCGCTTTGCCTCACTTACTCTTCAGAGTAAAATGATGTCGAAGATCCATGGGAGAGAGCAATATGTCGAAGAAAGAATAGGAAGTGAAGTTCGGTCAGTGTGTTTCTTTTATATTTTATTCTTGCACTAACAAACGCATAAATCAATCGGCCAACATTGTTGCTTTGATGTCCACTATCGTGAAACGGATCGGTGTTCCCATGGAGGTTCTTTTCGAGTTCTGTGAGTATTCTATAGCTTAATTGTTAATGATCCATCTTTAACACCTGTAAGAACTGTTATGCCATATGTTGCTCCGAGTCAACAGTTGTCGAGGTCGATAGCGGTGTGAATAGGTTTTCACGACAGAAGTTTATTTAATTTTCGAAACGCTGACTCAACAGGAACAAATGTTGTTATCTGTTTTCCGGCCTTTTAAAGTAATAAGTGGAGAAATTTTGCTCTAAAGTGCTTTGGGATATAATTTAATGCACATTTATTTAGTTATCGAAGTTTCAAAATTTTTTTTTGTTGGTAAAGCGAGGAATATTCAGGGTGTGCTTTTTTTTTTAATATTTCGTAGTTTTGCTAAGCAAATTTTATCTTTTTTTTAATTATTGAAATTTTGCTTAAAAATTCCAAGTTA
This sequence comes from Latrodectus elegans, assembly GCA_030067965.1. Taxonomy (NCBI): domain Eukaryota; kingdom Metazoa; phylum Arthropoda; class Arachnida; order Araneae; family Theridiidae; genus Latrodectus; species Latrodectus elegans. Next base: position 40,176,616 of record CM057819.1, read on the forward strand.
AATTTTATGATATATAGTATATACACTATTATCTGACGAAAAGTTACGTAATACAATAAAAAAAAATATAGAATTTCTATACTTCAAAATCAATATTAAAAAATTTTAGTGTTTTGTTTTATAAACTATAATGATATTATTATAATGTAAAATGATGTGTATAATATTTTAACTAAGAAAATTTAAGCAAGATTTAAATTTTTGAGTTAAAATATTATTTATATATATTACAAGCGATTTTTTGTATCTATATTTTTTAAACGTGTATAAGCGCTTATAAAATTTATTGAGTTACAAAATAATTTTTTTTGGTTATAAAATGATGCAAAATTGTTATTAACACCGCAGACTTTAACAATTACTATTGAAATATTAAAATTTGTAACAACAGGGGAAATATGTATTTAAATATATAATGAATGGATATATTCATTAGTAGTAGTAATAGTAGTATGTATATATATATATATATATATATATATATATATATATATATATATAATTTAAAATTTTATATATAGTTTTTTGCTAAAAAAAGATGTTTTTAAAAATGTAATTAACAAGTATAACGCATTAAAAATAATTTAATCAGAATTGTTTTTTACTATCGATCGACGAATCTTTATTTGCATATTCACAGGCTCATGAATTCGAAGATTCATGTGCTAAAATTTTATAGGCTTCATTAGATTAAAACATATTTGTGTCATTATTATTCAGCTGCCCATATTTTATTATTATGATTATAAATGTGTAAGTGTATTTGAATTTGGAATGTTGCAAGAACATCTAAATTAATTCCTATTTTGTGCTGACAAGTAAGTGTGAACTAATATATGATGATAAAAAAATATTTTAAGCAGATAAATCTTGACTTTTATCCTTTTCTTAGATATAGATTAATAGTTTCTATTTCATGATATAAGTCACTCATTCTTGAATTCCTGACTAACACTTACGAATTCTTTAGTGAAATTCAAATTGTTGGAATTCAAAAAATTCAAAAGCTAAAATTACATAAAAATTATTTTATGGAAATCCAAATATCCATTCTTTCAAAAAGCATTTGAAATGAAATCTAATGAGTGTTTAATTAATACTGACACCCTCCTACTATTGAATAAAGGTACAATCTAATTGTTATAACAATGTGATATTATATTTATAATAACATCTTCATCTCATATTCGTTTTCAGTGAAGAATATGTTGTCGTATCATTACTTTTATATTTCAAATTTTACGTTCCCAGCTGAATGTTTTTATAATTTCATACTCAACTCTTTGATGACATCTGCATGCATATTTAGTAAAATTAGGATGATATTATGTTTTAAAATACATACAATTGAAACTATACGTTTGTACCTTTGTTTACATATGTAACGTTTAGTGAAATTGAATAAAATAATTTTAAAGTTCATTTTTAACTGGGAACCATGTGAAATATATGAACACCTGTTGATAATCTTAAAAAGTGGCAGTCTTTGATATTTTATCTAACAAATAGTATTTATACAACATATGTATTTTATAAGTATATTCTACATGATTTTCTATTTCAAAATTATTCGGTTTAGTCTTTTTGGGAAAAGTATATTTTAAGGTACTCCTTGTCGAAAAATTGACGATATTTTTTTCACGCCAAAGTTTTTTTCATGCATGTTTCCAAACGCAAATGGCTCTGAAAACATTATGCAATGATATACTGTTAATAAATGACTCATATTTTAAAAACTAATGTGTTTATTACTATGTTTTACATAACCCGACCTGGTGCTAAATTGACGAAAAACCAAAGGACACCCTGAAGTATTGGACTCTCATTTTATTTATCCGCGTTTCATATCTTTTTATTTATAATTTAAAAACCTAATTTTTTTCTAAAATTCTTTACTTTTGATTATTAAAATGATGACTTAACTTGTTATAAAATTCAATACTATATTTCTAGTGATTGAAGTTTTTTTTTATTATTTTATTATTAACATTTCTTCTGGGTTTTGAATTATGATCACAATTTCAATAAAATAGAATATAGAAATGTATATAATTACAGTTTTTATTATATATTTTTATTTATCTTATTCTAAAGTACAAGTTGTTTTTAATACTCTGTATTTACTATAAAAATAAATGTGTTTGGGGATTTATTTTAACATCGTGGTTTAGAACTACATATTTGTTTCTGATTAACAAAATATTCAACCAGAATCTACTAAACATATCGTGCCATAATTTAATATTGAATCACGTACAGTTAATAAGGTCGACACCTGAGTAAGTTTACTTAGAGCAACTGAAATAAATTATTATATTAAATGTAGGCAAACAAAGAGAAAGAAATTTACCTATACTTTTGATTTTTTTTATACTTGTGATAGATTAGATTAAAATTATTCAGTTGGTAGAATATTCGGCACAGGTGCCGTATAATCCATGATTCCAAATTCTTAGATTGTCAAGTTTTTGACGAATTTTCTTATGTACTGGCAACCTTGTTTTTATTACGTCATACATATGGAGACCTATAACAATTATGCAGAAAATTCTCTTTTAGTAACCCTAATATTTACGTAATCTCGCACGTCAAGCGACGTCATCTTGGCAACATTTCTTCATTGCCAAAATAATTCAGAATTTGGAATCGTGGATTATACGGCACCCCCCTGTGCCGAATATTCTTTATAAAATATGTACTTTTAACTATAGTCAATATATTAAACCAAAATAGTGTATTTAATAATCGAGTGAATTCTAAATAATTGTACAGAATTTAAATAAACTACAAATATTGCTATAGCAGCAATGATAGTCAATTTGTTTGAATTCTTTAAGAAAGACAAATACAAAGGCATTATTAAAGTTCTTAGTTGAAATACAGTTTTTAAATCTCATCTAAAAGGAAAATAAATATGAAACTGCCAATTTGAATTTTTATATAGGATTAACTCATATAGAACTTCGAATCTTCGGAATAAAATTTAAATTATCATTATAAAGGATTTAATTCATAGAATAAAAGTTATATGTGAAAATAGTGTTTATTTTGCTAGAACTTGCAATATTAAAATCGCATGATTTTTATTTATTAATATTGAAAACATGAAATATTAAAAAGTGAATTTGATTATTTTTGAGGAAAAATTGTTTTTGATTTGCTAAAGAGAAAACACTAGTTAGAAACTATGCAATGAAGAGACATGCAGTTTATGGATAGCTCCTACAGGACTAAATTATCTTTGCATATATTGCTTTTATTAAATAATATTTAATTAAAGTTACTTTACAAATGTATGTATATATTCCCCATATATATATATATATATATATAATTTCCTCACTCTTATTTGAGTTAATAAATTTTAGTTTTTTTTTTACAAAAATCTATTGATTTAGAGAATTATGCGAATCTTTATTTAACATATTTACTCTATTGTTAAATTTCATGGATTTCCACCTGTAAAATTTCCAATAACAGTAATTACTTAAGGGAAATACGGAAAAAATCGTGATTAAATCATAAATAGGTCTGTGATTAAAATTACTTTTTATTACGTTATAAAGAAGAGATTTTTAATTTTCATGATTTGCATATTTCAGAAACCTCGTTTTACTTTATGAATGGGATTTTCAACAACAAAATAAATGGGATAGTAGCCGGCCAACTTGTCTAGTGGTTAACGTGCCTGACTACGGATAGGAAGGTCCTGGGTTCGAATCCCGGTTCAGGCATAGATGTACTTTCTCTCTCTCTATCCTGTCATTGTCCTTTCCTTGTGTGTGTGAATGAAGTATGAATGATGCCTACCCTATAAACGGGTCCCTATGGCATGTGTGAGGGTGCGATGCTGGCTCACACCCTGTGGTGCCCCCGGGCAACGGCTCGGGGCTAAGAGGTCGCTGTTTCTGGCCGGTTCCTTGGATATCAGGGAACAATAGATTAACAGACTGTGTAGCAGTTGCAACTGTCTACAATCTGCCATTGGAAAAAAAAGTAAATGGGATAGTTAATATTGTAAATTGAATATTTAAAAAAAAAAAAAAAAAAAAAACTTAGTTCTTAATTTGAGAAAGGTCTAACATTTATTTTTTTTATGTGTATTTAGCTTAGGAACTTTTTTGACTCCTAGTTGTTGTTGTTGTTGTTGTCTTGTGCCAGCTAGGCTGTAACAATATGTGGTGCTCTACTCCACTTTTATAAGTGAACCATATTTTGGTGTGGATTCCGATTTCCTTACTACACATAGGGACCCGTTAATAAGGTAGGCAATATTCATGCAAAGAAAGGATCGACAGAGAGAAAAAGTACATCCATGCCCGAACTGGGATTCGAACCCAGGACTTCTCTATCCGCAGTTAGGCACTCTGACAACTAGACAGGGTAGGCGGCTTTCGGTTCCTAGTATTCGTCTTCTGTGATCGAAGTTTCGATGCATGAGCAGTCTAACTTCAAGAGAGTTTTATGGAAGATACCTGTGAAACACACAATAAGATTAAACCCACAAATTTCACACATTAATTAACTATGTATTAAAATATTTAATTATTATAAACTATTAATGATGTAATTATTAATTCAAAATTCTATACTTAATAGTATATTATTAAACTATTCAACGATACATATATATATATATATATATATATATACTACTGGCCATTAAAATTGCTACACCAAGAAAACGACATGCTACAGACTTGAAATTTATACGAAAGGAAGAAGGTGCTGTGGTATGCAAATGATTAGCTTTTCAGCGCATTCAGACAAAGCAGGCGCCAATAGCGACACCTACATTGTGTTTAAATGAGGAAATTGTTCAGCCGGTTCCTCATACACAAATTGCATTCGAACGTTGTTGCCTGTTGAAATTTGTTGTGATGCCTCGTGTAAGAAGGAGAAATGCGTACCAGCACGTTTCTGACTTTGATAAAGGTAGAAATGTAGCGTACCGGGATTGCGGTTTATCTTATCGCAGTATTGCCTCTCGCGTCGGTCGAGATCCAATGAATGTTAGCAGAATATTCGAATCGATGGGTTCAGGACGGTAATACGGAACGCCATGCGGGATCTCAACGGCCACCTATCACTAGCAGCCTAGAAGACAGGCATATTATAAGCAAGGCCGTAATGGATCGTGCAACCACGTCACGAGCCGTGAGTCAAGAAACGGGGTCGTTTGGAAGACAACAAGTGTCTGCACGAACAGTTTGACGACGTTTGCAGCAGCATGGACTCTCAGCTCGGAGACCATGGCTGCGGCTTCCCTTGAAACTGCGTTATAGACAAGAGCGCCTTCAATGGTGTCATCAACGACGAACCGGGGCGCACAAATGGTGAGACGTCATTTTTTCAGAGGAGTCCAGGTTCTGTGTATAGCATCATGATGGTCGCATCCGTGTTTGGCGGCATCGTGGTGAACGCACACTGGCAGCGTGCATTCGTCAATCGTCATACTGGCCCATCACCTGGCGTGATGGTATGGGGTGCCATTGGATACACGTCTCGGTCACCTCTTGTTCGCATTGACGGTGCTTTGAACAGTGCACGTTACATTTCTGGTGTGTTACGACCCGTGGCTCTACCCTTTATTCGAGCCCTGCGAAACCCTACGTTTCAGCAGGATAATGCCCGACCGCATGTTGCCGGTATTGTACGGACCTTCCTTGGTACGGAACATGTTCGGCTGTTGCCCTGGCCAGCATGTTCTCTAGATCTTCATCAATAGAAAACGTCTGATCAAGGGTTGCCGAGTGTTTGGCTCGTCACCAAACGCCAGTCACTACGGTTGATGAAATGTGGCATCGTGTTAAAGCTGCATGGGCATCTGTACCTGTACATGCAATCCAATCTCTGTTTGACTCAATGCCCAGGCGTATAACTGCTGTTATTGCTGCCAGAGGTGGTTGTTTTGGGTGCTGATTTCTCAGGATCTATATCCAGCCAAATGTTTTGAAAATTTAATCACTTGTTATTTCTAGTATAATATATTTGTCCAATAAATATCTTTTTGTTATCTGCATTTCTAACTGGTGTAGCAATTTTAATGTCCAGTAGTGTATATATATATATATAGAGAGAGAGAGAGAAAGAGAGAGAGAAAGAGAGAAAGAGAGAGAGAGAGAAAGAGAGAGAGAGAAAGAGAGAGAGAAAGAGAGAGAGAAAGAAAGAGAGAGAGAGAGAAAGAGAGAGAGAGAGAAAGAGAGAGAGAAAGAGAGAGAGAGAGAGAAAGAGAGAGAGGGAGAGATACAAACTTTCATGTATAGAAAAAAAATTATCCGAATATTATATTATCTACGTAACGTTACAATTCCTGAATGTACTCTGAAACATAATGCTTTGTGTTATATCAGAAATAAAATTCGGGCTCTTCAAATATCCGTGTTATTCTTCCAGCACGTTTTCTTGTTGATTCCAGCAGGTGGTTCTGTCATACTATGATAATGTATTTTATCAGCATAGAATAAGTTTTAAGGAATGCTTTCTATTTTCCAGTTGCAAGCGTTCAAAAAAATATATTTATATATAATTTGTTTTTTATTTTTAAATAATTCAAGATCTTATGACAAATACACATATGTTTATATATGTAATAAGCTTTTAATATATTATATATATATAAAACTTTACTCTTTATACTAAATACACACACACGCATATTATGAAATTTAGTTACGTTCATTGCTGAGTTTGACAAATTCATTATTTATTAAAAGTTAGTATTTGCATTTTCCGTTCTTTTCAAAATAAGTTTAGTTTGTTCGTAGCTCAACGGTGATTTTTTGCATACGAGAGCTAATTAGACCATGACCTACGAATTAAAGTGGATTCCGAACCACTACAATCATCCATGCCGAACGTGTTATTCGAACACACGAACTGTTGAACCGAAGGCAGCAGCTCTAACCATTCGGCTGCCAGCTCGGCCTTTTCAAAATAAACACAGTATTTTCCAGTAGAATAAAATAATTAGTTTCAGATGTGGTTTTATATCTAATAGATTTAAATGTGTATTTTTAGATAAAATATTGGAAAAACAATTCACGTCTTACTCTTAGTTTGAGAACAAATGTACTTAATAGAAACATTTTTTATTATCTTAACTTTTTACCTAATTTTTTACTAAGCAAACATTTCTTTTCTATAAATATAATTTCCTCTATATATAATCTCATATTACCTTCCTTATATCTTTACACATGGAATTTAAGTTATGAGTACAATTTACAATTACATATGTGCATTAATACGTACTGTGTGCTTACATTATATTCCTTAGCGAATAACTTATCATATTTGTTATAGAATTATAGTAAACCACCATTAATTCGGACCATATTAAACTTAACTTCACTTAATCCGTCCAGCCTTTTAGATGTACATATATATGAATGTACTTACTGTATGAATAAAAACCGAATTAACGCAATAATGTGTTTTTGTTAAAGCTAGAGTGTTGTTAACCTTTGATAAGTCAAGCTGTACATTTGACACATGTCTGTCAATTAATTGTTCAAGAAATAACCCCTAAAGTAAGACAAAAAAAAACCAGTATTTTCTTTCAACCAATAAAGATGTCAAATATAGTTAGTGAAAATGAGCCTAAGCCATCAAATTATTTTTTAATTTGATTTTGTGGTTAACATCAGATGAAAGTTACATTAAGTAATCATGCATGTACATACTAAACTTAATTTTCTTTTGTGCAGTTTTATTTTTTCATTCTCTGGATTTCAAAATACAATTTTTATTGTGTACAATAGTTTATGTACCTTGGTTCAATTTATTGGTTATTTTGTTTAATTCTTACTTTCATTAATTTGGATAATCTGTATTAGTGCGGATTATTAAAGTTTATTATTAGTCCGAGTTATTGAAGTTCTACCTATTGGTATGTATTAGTCTTACATATGTATGTACATGCTTGTATTGCATGCATATATATAGCCCTCATCTATTAATCCAGATTATTGAGGTTTTAGTGTAGTATGATATTCTTTGTTAATATATTCAATATAATGACGCATTCCTTTTTATGAATCACTTTTACTTTATAAATGGAACTTTCAACATTTCACGATATGAAAATGTTTGTAACTTAAAATAAAATAAAAGTAAATTGTTTCTTTCTATTATCTCAAGATGTTGCCATAAATTTTTGTTGATGTTTGAAAAGGAGGTAGAATAAGTTGTGATAGACAATTGGAATGGAGTTTACCTCCACTTTACAAACAATTTTGTCTCCTTATCAAAGGGTTTCAGATATCTATTTTACACAATTGGTTTTCCAGAGGTATGAGGAAACTTTTGGGACAGTAGGTCTTGGAGTCGCAGGGAAATCTCGCCTTGCTTTTGATTTCAACGTGGTTGAAGATAACGAACTTATATTGCTAACACTCTTTGAAACTTTTTAGAAAATTAAGCTAGTTGAGTTCTGTTGTTTAAATGAGTTTTCTTTATAATCACTTTGTGTAGAAAAAGTATACTTGATTTCTACAACACAACTCCAACCAATCTCTATTAATTCACTATGATGTTGTGGTTGAGACGATTTCTTCGGAATGGGAGATCTTAGATTCGATTTATTGCTAAATAACGTTGAATGTTGCTTTTCTGCTTATCTCTCGAATTGGTTACCTGCCAATTTCCCATTTTTTCCTCTGTGATACTTAAATATGTCGGATAACCAATTAAAAGTCCTATAAAATAGCATGTTACACACGTTTAAATACTTGTGATAATTTTTAACTGTAAATTGATTTCTCACACACAGGATGTAAAATCTTTCGTTAGAATGTTGTCTACAGTTTGTCTTTGCTCTTCACGGTGAAATGTTCCAGGCCAATATTGAATCATAAGATATGGATTTGGTGTTTCTTACTTCTTTATATACATCTTTTAGGATAATATGGTTGGGCGTTTGTGAGATGTTTCTATCCTTGTCTCAGTTGAATCACGCGAGATGAATTTGGTGTTTTTTACTTTTGTATGTACGTGTTAGCCATTTTGTGTGGTGTCCCTACCCTTGTCACACACTGTTGAATCATAAGATATGGATTTGATGTTTCTTACTTCTTTATATATATATATATATATCTTTTAGATAATATGATTGAGCATTTTATGTTGTATCCCTACTCTTGCTACTATTGAAACACAACAAATAGATATTGTGTTTCTTACTTCTGTATATACGCCAGTTAATTGAATATGGTTGGTAATTTTGTGTGGTGTTCCTATCCTTGTCAGACTGTTGAATCACGTGATCACACCTCTCTTATTTCTTTATGTACGTTTGTTATGGTAATATGAGTGGGGGTTTTGTGTGGTGTTCCTACCCTCTTGTCACTGTTGAATCAAAAGATATGGATTTGATGTTTCTTACTTCTGTATGTACACCTGTTACGAAATATGGTTAGTATTTTATAGTGTTCTTCCACTTGTGACATGGGAATCTACAATCCATTCAAATCTTTGTTGGGAAGCAAGTAAACCAGGATATCCACGAGAACCTTATATTCTTCAACTCATAGACTATCCACTTGGCAGTACCCAGTATTTGTATAAGCACGTTACGATAAATATAATTTAATGTAAAATAAAATACCTCATCCCCTCCGATTTGCAAAAGAGCAACATGACATGCATTATGGGAAAATCATATTACAGGAAAAAATCTTAGGGTCTGTTTGCATATCAGAATGACACTCAAATTTAACTATTTAAGTTGATGTCTGCAATCAGAAGAAAGCATTTGAATCAAGTCAAAAAATATGCATGAAAATGCTCTAAAAAATTCGATGATAAATTAATTGCAGAAAAGAGAATACACTAATTAATTTAAATTGAAGTGAATAATTATAACTTGCACATATATTTATATAAACTGTAAAATTCAAAATTTCAAAAATTAATTTATACAAATAAAAATTCAAATATCTAAGTATTCAATAGGAAGCAAATTAAGAAATGTAGGGTTTAAATTAAAAAAAATTAGCTTATGTTAGTAGAATGCAAAAAGATGTACAAATGAAAGTCATACTAACATGGAATTATAATATTTCAATATGTGTTATCAATCGCTATTTAGTAAGTAGAGTTGTGCTTGTAAAATATAAATAAGAAGTTGTTATTTAACTGCAGAACGACTACTCTTGCCTTGACTGTTTTATTAAAAGCTTGAAATTTAGCTATTGCACACTTAATTATTTTCGCTTTTAATTTATTTGGTTTGGAATTAACTTTTGACAGTACTTATCTAAATCATTTGACTGTTGTATTTTTTTGTTTTACTTATATATATTTTTATATGCTTACTCACACATCTTGAATTTTCATGTTCGTACTTCCAATTTTATTAACTTCTATATATAGTATGTGGTGAGATTTTTATCATGGTTTTAGGGTGTCTTGGCATAACTTTTGACATTTATTTTATACCCTTGGCAGAAGAACCATACTTTTGTTCGAATATCGCCAAAAATTGGTTCCTGATAAAGATGATTATGTGGGTATTTACATCTTTTTGTATTTCCTTATTGCTACATATTTTCAAATTAAATTTTTGAATTTCATTTATACATATCTTATTGTTTGAATTTTGAATTCTTTTTGATATATATATATATATATATATATATATATATATATATATATATATATATATATATGAATGACAAAATGAATATTTTAACTTATTTTTAATACATTGTTTTATTCAATATTCCTTAAGAAAAATTACCCACCGTTGTGCAAGAATTGAGTACTATAAACGATGAAGTTGAAATGCATATAATCTAATTAAGAATATTGAAATCAAAAATAAAATTAGGCAAAATAATTGTCATTTTTAATGCTACGCTTCAGTAGTGAAATATTTTATAAAATGCTTATTTATAAAATCTTCATAGTGTTAAAGCATTATCAAAATTGATGAATGAATTTTGCCAAAAGGATCAACACCCACATTATGTAATTTTGTGTGATAATACCATATTACTTTTCTTGCAACAAGCTACAGTTTTGAGATTATATTTTTTATCATTATTTATTTTTTCAATTTTATCATTTATATTATGTTTTATATTTATTTTAGACTACTATGATTTTTGAATTCAAGTAATTTTAACATTATGATCAAAAATGATTATATGTTTATTTATAAATAAAAAAAGAATGCTGAAGAACTTGGAGAAAATTATTTACGTATGTTTTATTTTAAAGAAAATCAACATTTTACACTTTGCATTTAAAATTCACAGGCTTGTGTTCCGATAAAATACATCCAGATTTTGTATTCATGAACGAAACTTTTGAATTTCCTGTACGCAACCGAATGGAAGTCGTAAACATTTCATTCGAAGTTTTATATATTTTGATTTATTTTCATCACAAACTGCTTCAAAGTAACTTTTTTAACTAGCTTTTACAAAGATTTTAAACAAGCTTCCTTAAAAAATGCTTAAAGTAGCTTCTTCTCATGTTTTATGTTTACAGAAGAAGACATTCCATCCAGTATTTGAATTTGATGAAGATATGCACCACTAGTATTTCTTTTTTCTTTTTCTGGTACTTTTTACTTCTTCTTCGAATAGATGGAAGATAAGCAAAACATTTTCGGAGAAGTATTCAAGAAGATGATAAAGGATTCTGTTTGATACATTTGAAAATTCAAATAGAATATTTTTTTAAAAAAGCTATCTACTTTTCAGCATTTTTTAGAAGTTGTGCTGTTGGTAACTATCTCGCATCATAAAAATACTTCTAATGGATATTTTGAAAATGTTTGCACAGATCAAGATTTATATATTTGAACTATCATTTTAAAGCAAATACAGTAAAACTCCAAATATCCGATGTCCGTCTATTCCACATGCTTTCAGAAAAATAAATTAGACTGATCATGAAGGAAAAAGAGAAAAAGCTCAAGAAAAGGAAAGGTAAGAGCAGGGAGAAGATGAGAATGAGAGAGAAAAAGAGACGTGTCACTTTTATTGAATTTAGAAATATTCTTTCGAAAATTCCTGGATATTCAAAAGTTAGTGCTGAAAATACAGGATTATGAATCAGACATTGTACTTCAAATTGCAAATGTTGGTAAATTTATTTAAAACGTTGATTAAAACGATGGCCTTAATGTTCAGGTTGAAGCAGACAAGATACCATCTGCTAGTTGCATCATTTGCCGACTTTGAAACTGTTTTAAGTGGATAGAACATCCGCCCGAGTGTGACCACATGCATATTCCCATTGTGAAGCGGATGCACAACTTGAATCCACGTAAACAGATGAAAACAGTGATTTTCATTTACAGCACTGCACGTGCATACTGTATTAATGACATACGGCTTACGGCTTATGTACAGACTTTTAAGTTCTTAACATGCAAAAATACTGCTTTTTCATTTATTGATTGAAAGTTTTATATCTTTAAGAATATATAATTTTTTATTATTTTGTAACAAACAATAACTAATTAAAATGGGCTCTTCTTTCAAAAAAATTCAATTAACCGAATCTTTGATTATCCGAATGGGGTTCGGTCCCAATTGATACGAATAATTTGAGTTCTACTGTGTGTTATTGCCTTACGACTTATGAAATGAGGGATCATCATTTCATATCTTACTTTTGACCTTGATTGTAGTTCAGCCTTGATCTTTACTTTTGATCTTGATTATATTTCATTTGTTATACCAACTAAGATAAAATAATTTGTTTTGATTTCTCGTTCTGTGTCACTGAATTTGAATCCAGGAGAAAAGCATGAGATGTTGATCAGAAGTGCTTTTCTTGGGATCTTATATAAAATCTATAAGTATTCCCTTCCGTAGGACTAGAGCTTCCGTACTATTGTCGACTGTCAAGTTGGAAGCTGAATGGTTGTTGCACCAGCATGCTTCCCTGTACCCTACCTTGAAATGGTGAACGTCCTAGTCTTAATTCAACCGTTCTTAGCTTCGATTTTTATCTTCTCCAGGGATGTAAAATGGAATGCATTTTAAGATTTTTTATTTTGTATAACCTCTAATGTCAGAGGGCCGTTGAAAGCCATTTTAATATCCATCTCTTAAATTGCTTTCCGAAAGGAGTTTTCATAGGGGACTGTAGATTTCGTAAATGTCATTTGAATCCTATATCTTCATATTATTAAGTTATGGTGATTAATCATGGTATTAAATCATCACGGTATTGTACAATCATGGTATTGGATCTTTTAGGTATAAAATGAAGTAAGAGAAGGCAGTGGTACACAGACATGTTTAATGACAACAGACAATTACAGCACAAGTAATTACAATAAAATAATAACATTAAAGAATATTTCCAATGGTACACAAGAGCATCAACACATCTACTCTCAAGCAAGGCAGAAAGACGTCTGCACAGAATTTGCACCGTTTGATCCCCAGAGGGGGCGCATTTACTCTAATCAGGAGGATCTATTATGTGGAAAGGGTAAAAGCAGATATAGTAATATCCTAACAGGATTGTTATTATTATATCAAGGAATTTTAAGTTGTAAAATTAGTAAAATATTAGTAATAGTGTAAAATTAGTAAAATAAGCCTTTGGGTCCAAAAAAAGGAGATCACACAACAGTGAATCAAACTAAATTCAAAAACTGGATTTGGTACTTATCCCAATTGTTTTAATCCTTTATTACTTTCACTTTCGATGTTTCCCTTAGCCTTAATTATTTACAAAAATAAATAATTTACTACGTGTTTGTATTTGACTGCGAATTTTATTCCTATCATTTTAAATGCATTTGTTTAGTTTTAAAAAAATGCATTTCCATTTTTTGACATTTAATGCACACAGTTTGTATGTATTATACCAATTCAAAACGTATATGCACTAAATCAATCCAAAACTTTTATATTATACCGCCGCTTTTAATCAAAAAGTATTAGAATGTTTTTTTTTTTTTTTTTTTTTTTTAAATGGAGAAGCGAAAACAATGTAACGTAGATACGATGTTTGTTTGTCGCTCAACGGTCATTTCTTGCACACGAGGGCTAGTTAGACCGGGACCTACGGCTTAAAGCGGATTCCGAACCACTACTAACATCCATGCCCAAGGTGGGATTCGAACCCACGAACTGTTGAACCGAATGCAAGAGCGCTAACCATTCGATTACCAGCTACGGAGAAGCGAAAATAATGTGACGTAGATACCATGATTTTATTGGTTCAAAATTTTATTTTTAATTTAATATATACTAAATCGAATTTTTTTTTGCAAAAATTGACTAAAATATGATAAGCAATGGTAAACAAACTAAATACTAAAGAAAGCTAAAGCTAAAAAATGCCGACGATAATTTTTTTGACGATAATTTTGCCGATTAAAAGAAACATTACGGTCATAAATCATTAAAGACAAAAAAATAATTAAATACAGCAAGATTTAATTTTCTCTCGCATTGAAAAAAGATACTATTACAATTATACTTATGCAATCGATCACCAATGCGATCCCTTAATAGTTTTTGCCAGAAATAAACGTTGTTGCTTATCCTCCAAACGTCTAACGAAGTCAGACAAGGTTCGTCAGTCCGTTGATCCTAAGGAAATCGAGGACCTAAAGGGGTGATGAGTATATATCCTCTCTGGAAAGTCTCAAAAAGTCCAAGAGAAATAAACGTTTGCGCTTAAATAAATTTTATCATTAATTGATAATTGTTTAGTTTATAAAATGTAAATAAAATGTTTATACTATTTTTTAGTAGTTTCTGAAAACGTAAACCTGATATAAATGGATTACTTTATTTTGACAAAATTGTGATACGATTACTTGATTGTTAATGAAGCAAAATAATAGTTAGCATTTGTCTATGTACTACAAACAAATTTGTCAGATTATAAATTTTTGAAATGTTCATAAAAATGACATTGAATTTTCTATAATGTTTGCCACGTGTAATCAATGTTTGTCCGTTATTTTTTATTTTCCCTTTATATTTTATTGAATTTATGTTGAAAAATTATGATCTCTTATTTCATCAACCATATGACATATCAATAAAGTTGCTCATGTATTAAATATTTTTATATTAAATTTATCACACATCATTCAATACAACTTTATTTTAAATATTTTTTCTATACGTGTGTCAAATTTTTAAAAATTTAAATTAAATAATGTTTCCAAACGATGAAACAAATATTCATTAAGATAATATGGCTGAATCATAACAGAGCGTACTGGCAGAGCACCCTTGGCACGAATGATTTTATTTGGCGATAACTGTGGCTTACGCCAATCTTGAAAACCCTACTTCGATACACTTAGATATGGTAAACCAAACTATTTCTGGAATTTCGTTCTGGTTTGGCGCTTTTTTCAGTTTGTCGCCCAGTGTATGGGCTCTCCTATGATTTTACCAAGTTAAGTAATTTAAAAATGGAAAAAAAAATATTACTTTTTAAATTTTTTAAAATTAATTTATGTTTATGAAATTCGAAATCTTATTTTCAAATGCAAATACTTGAAATAAATCTCGAGGTATATCTGACTACGTGTTAATGAATAGTACATCTATTTATTCTATGAATGAATTCCGAACCTTATAACACATTTTGAACCTCATTATTTTCTAACTTCATTGCCACCGTAAATTAAAATTACCCAAAAATGTTCTATAATTGTATGATAAATTTTTTTAACAAAAATCTTCGTATTTTAAAATCGCATGAAAAATTTTTTAGCAAAAAATCGTGTACTTTTAAAACTATGCACAATAAATGTTTTCATTAATAATAATTTTATTGGAAAAGAACTACGCTTAATATTTAAAGAAATTTTGATTATAAACATTTAAACTTCTAAAATAAATATAAATTTGGGACAAGATGATTTTTTTTACTTTAAAGCTGGTTGCCTTAACATATAAGTTATTATCCTTTAGTATCATGAGATAAAGAAATTGTGTAACAATTCTGTTGCTATCTTATTGGTTAATTCAAAGAAGCAACTAACATGACGTCAACGCTGAGTCCAACAGCATCTGCAAGTGACAAATTTGTTCTTATCTAGAATTATTTCAATTCTCTTTTTTTTTCTTTTTTTTAAGTATTTAATATCACAAGAGAAAACAACAGATTTACGTCAAAGAAAAAGATAATTTTGAAATATATCTATATTTTCTTAAAAAATTATATTGGTAAGTATAATTTTTTTAAGAAAATATCAATATAAGAAAAAAAAAACTTTTCTAGTATATTATGGATTTAAAATTGATCTATCTAATTCTTATTATAATGTTTAACTGCATACTATTTATATCCTTTCAAATCATAAGTAATATATATTCGTAAATAAATCATACTTTTTTAATCCTTTATAAAATTATAAATATGACTAAAAATTAATTTAATTTGTTGACACTTGAGTATTAATATGCAGTTTTAATAATATCTGCAGAAATATAATCAAATTCGTTTTTAAATTATATGATTACGACCTTGTGCAATGAATGTCTTCTTAGATTAGATGCTTCCTTAAAAAATACATATATAGATAAACTGACTTGGAGTGTTTTAAAAAAAGTCATAGTTTCTCATATAATGTAACTAAAAAATAAAAATTATAAAAAAAGTAATGAAAATGTCCTTTTTCGTCTGATTTGAATTTCGACAAAAAAATCTCAATTTTTTATAGAATCGAAAGAAATTTTAACCAAAATTAAATGTTGTTCATAAAAACAACATTTAAAGAAATTTTGATATATTATAGATATGTTTTGAATCTCTCATTTTGTATTGTAACAAATGGAAGCAAGGAAATCTGAAGATAAATACTAAATCATTATTAAATTTATCTGTGTCATTCCTAAAAAGAGGGGGTTTTACACATTTTAAAGGGAAAAATATATATTTTATTAAATTTTTTAATATTTTTTATGTCTTACCGCTTGATAAACACGTTAATAAATTTTATAACAGTTCGAATGTTCTGTAATTCCTGTTGATATGAAGTTCATCGAGTCAAACTTTTAATATACTGAAACTTTAGTACACTCACGGAGATTTTTTTCATGACACTGTTTTTTGAAATAATACATTTTAGCAATCAAATAAGTTTTGCTTAAATAATATTATTTACCTTAATTAATATTTCTCCTTTGAATAACAATTTCAGTAAGTAAAATTCACTATCATTTTTTTCTTGAAAAATATTTAACAACATTTTGTTGGTAATCCTTAATTCTTAAAAATATACAAACCAGAATTAAATTTTTATATCTACGTCAGTTATTTATTTTAAATGATAATTATTTCTTTTTTTTAAACTATGTTTAAGCTTGTACGTTTAAATCTTACATTTTATTTATGATAATAAATAGTCAGCCTTAAAATATTAACTAGTTTTACTTTTACTTTTTAATTGTTCATTTTCCTATTTATTTTTTTCTGAAAAAAAAAAAAAAAAAGCTGATATCAACTTCCTTTAGTTTGATGCACGTGGAATAGATTGGGGGAGTATAATTTAAGGAAAGAAATCCTTATAAATGTAGAAAACATGCCAAATTTTTTTATTCATTTTTTTTAAAAAAGTGAATGAACTAAAACTTTGGTGATGTTTGCTCATTATTATGACAAAAAAAATCAGGAGACGTAGTTTCATCGAAAAATAAAATACTAATATAAAAATAAGTTCGACACCAAAATATAAAATAATACACACTAATAATATGCATAGCATAAAATAAGATTTTATCATGATGACAATCGCTATAAAATGTCAATTTTATTTACATTTCATATAGTCATTATCATAATAAGTTATGATAAGTTTTATTTTATCCATACATAGTAATAAAATAATATTTTTCATTCATTGAGTATTTGTCCAATACTTAAGTATGAGCTTTCATATGCTGAAGTATAATTAATGCATTGGGCATTTATATTTAATATTATAGAGAGTTCTGTATTGCTAAAATGTTACTTTAAGCTTTCAAATACTTGCCAGTAATTTTAGAGAAGAAATTGAATCAACAGGTTAGCCATTACCCAATTTATATACGGAGGCAATGGAGCAGCTTCATTTGTCAAAAAGGAATGACTGAAGTACCAAAAGGTAAAACACTGACTTGACTCCTATGCTTTCGGCATAGTTGCCAAAATGGAATTGTCTTCTCAAGTTCGTAACTGATTACTATTGATGTTGGGCTTGATAACGATTCTATCTTCTACCAGATCGTCTGCCATTTGGATCCTATCTGACAGCCGAAGTTCTATTCAGCACCTTTCTAATTAGTATGAAGTGCAAGATAGTATAGGAAAGGCAAATATTAACAAACTAGAGCTTCTTTCATGTTTTTGTGAGGTGCACTTTCTATAGATACCTTCCCATGTTGATATACAATGAAGCAACAGATACGTAGGTCAATCAGAAAGTTTGTTGCACTACTGCGTAAATGTGCTCCTGGTAATTAATTTGAGGACAGTGCGTGGCAACACTTCAGACATGTACCTTTATTACCTGACATAGCATCTTCCCTAAGGCAAGTTTGGTTTTTCTGATAATCAGTCGCAAACATGTCTGGGCAGCTGCAGATATCATACAAATTAGAACTGCATGTAGTGATTCGTTTTTTTTTTTTTTTTTTTTTTTTGTGCCCAAAAAGGTGCAATTCCACTAAAATTTATGGTCAGTTATATGAAGTGTATGGTGAAAATGCAATGTCACATTAAGCTATCACGAAATGGTGCAACATGTTTGAGAATGAACATGCAGATATTGACGACGCTGCGAGAAGGAAGACCATCAATTGCAACAAGTTCGGAAATCGCTGCCCTAAAGAATGAATGCATTCTTGCAAAAAGATACATAACGATTGACAAAATGTCAAATGAAGAGGATATTTCTCGTTGAAGTGTACATAAAATTTTTGCCGATCACCTTAAATTTCTTAAAGTTTGTACTCGATAGATCCCACGTCTATTGACATAAAGGAACGCGTTTTTAACGTTTTTAAAGTGCATTTGCATTTTTGATATGTTACCAAACGGAAGCAAATGAATTTTTGGACAAAATTATGTTGATGAAACCTTAATTTACCACTTCTCACTTGAAACGAAACGCAGCTCGCTCGAGTAAAAATATTGCAGTTCCCCAACACGAACAAAGTGTCGAACGGTTTCATCTGCAGAAAAGGGGTGATGACGCTGTTTTTAGAAAGAGATGGCGTGGTGCACACAGAGTTCATGGTGAAGGGTGTCACAATTAAAGCATCTTCTTATTGTGAAACACTAAAACGATTGCTAAAATCACTTAAAAATTGACGGCCAGGTAAACTTGCGAAGGACATTGTGCTCCTATATGATAATGTAAGGCAGCATGCAGTAAAACAATCGTGCGAACTTCTGAAAAATTTGGGAGGAAAGTGTGGAATCACCCTCCTCATAGCCCAGACCCTTAAACTTCTGACTTCCATGTATTTGGTCCCATGAAACAAGAACTTTCAAAGCGACGGTACCATTTGGAACCTGAAGTGAAAGCTGCAGCTCAAGAATGGTTATTGGACATTAGACGGGATTTCGTTACAGAAGGAATCGAAAACCTTGAACCATGTCTCAGTAAATGCTTAAATAATAGAGGTGGTTACGCTGAAAAATAGATTTTGATTGTAACTTTAAGATACCAATAAAGTTGTTAAAAATTTTTATGCTGTTTTGATTTCTTGAGCAATCCAGCTAACTTTTTGGCTGACCCTCGTATTTTGGCTAATGCGTGTGTTGGTGGTCAGTTTAACATATATAGTTGCTGATTCTATTTGGAGCTGTTCTCAAGAGATAAAAAAAGCTGTTAGTGTTTCTAGGGCCATCCCACTTGCTCATCAATGGTACCAGGGAAAGTGTCCTGGGGGTGCGTTATCACTCAGGTATTGTAGGCAGGATCAGACGTTCTTCACCAGGCTGATTAGTGGACATTTGAGATATTTGTATTATTCTGAAGAAAAAAAAAAGGTTTTCAAGCCTGTTTGAAATGTGCTGATCATCAAGCCACTCCTGACAATATTCTAGATTGTTTGGAGCTTTCCAGAGTTAATCTTTTCGCAAGCTCAATTTTAGTGTTAGATTTTCGTTAAGTGACAAATTTCATACACCTACTTTAATGTTGTTAAAAGACAGAAATATGCAGCAATAACGTTACTGTTTACAGAAACTTTTAATTTAAAATTATTAATTCGATATTGAAAAGATTGCAGTTGTTTAGAACATACAAAAGGCCACAAGCAAATGAGTTATAAATGTATGCCAAAACTAAATGGGGATTCTAAATGTTAATTCTGGCATTGATTTATTATACCTTCTAAATACTTACATGAAAGAAAATAATTTTTCTATTAAAATGCTGAGAATAAAAGAAATATTAAAAAAGTATAAGTAATGTCAAAAGTGATTTTTAGATGCCTTACAAATTCTTTAACTTGTTTGTAATTTTCTATATGGAAAGATAAAATCCATTTTTATTATTCATCCCTTAATCATCCCATAAAATTGAATTATTCAGTACTCTCCATCATACATTTCGAAAATTCTTTTTAATATGGTTAGAAAAGCTTTTGATTTATTAAATTATAGCATGCATTTTATGCTCTATTTAATTTTTTATTATAATCTTTTTTTGCCCAGGCGAAATATTGGGTTATTTTCATTTTGCTATTAGAACTTTTTTTTTTAAAGTATATGAAATAAGTTTTAATCTAAATAATACATTTTCATCTTCTTGATTATTTCTGATCAAGTTAAAGAGACAAATATTGCTGTATATATATAACTTTGCTGGTTTATATAATTTTTAGGAATTGTTTGTAATTACTAATATTATCTTTGTTTAATTTGGCACGTTACCTGAAACAAGCTTTCTAATTTATTTTCATAGTTGAAACTATTTTATGCTTTTTTTGTTTATTTAATATTAAAATTCTTTACTTAAAGAACATTAAATACAATGCGAAGCACTTAATATAATGTTGATAAATTATTTTGGAGTTAAGTAATTTACAATTATTTATTTTTGAGCCGAATGAATTATGAATTACATGAAACAAGTGAATATTTCTGCCGTGTTGTTTAGCCAAAATATTTGCTCCATTAATTTAATTCGTAAGATAAATACTTTTTTATTTTTTTAATGAAGTTGGGTTAAATTTTTTAAGCAAATTTAAAGCATAATAAGAAGGAACATGCTTTTGTTTCACCTTATTGTGTTATTTAATGTGCTTCATAGTTTTTATCTAAATTCAAATAAAATATATGAAATAAAATGATAGGATAACTTATGATAACTTTATTACCCCAATGAATTAATTAGCAATATATATATATATATATATATATATATATATATATATATATATATATATATATATATATATATATATATATATATATATATATATATATATATATATATTCTATAAATTTCCTTGAATACTTTCACTTAACAATATATTGCTTTTATTTTTCATTGTTGTACTGTTTACCATTTAGTTCAAAACAAGATAATTAAGATAACCAGCCAACTTGTCTAGTGGTTAGCATGCCTAACTACGGATAGGGAGGTCCTGGGTTCGAATCCCGGTTCAGGCATGGATATACTCTCTCTATCCTGTCTTTGTCCTTTCCTTGTGTGTGGATGAGGCATGATTGGTGCCTACCCAATAAACGGGTCCCTATGGCATGTGTGAGGGTGCGATGGTGGCCCATTCCCAGTGGTGCACCCGGGGCAACGCCTCGGCGTCAAAGAGGTCGCTGTTTCTGGTCGGTTCCTTGTATATAAGGGGACAATACATTTCGATATACCCAGACCATTGGAAAAAAGTTAAACATTTCTAAAATGGAAGCAAGATAATTTCGTAAATTTTTTATTGTAATTAAATTAACTGAATGACCAATCTGTTAAACTCAATATCGTATTCTAAATATTATTATTAATTCGCTGTGATTTCTATATAAATAGAATTCTTATTTTGTTAGGTAAAATAAAAATGTCTATTAATGAATTTGACTGATAGTAATTTATTTATATCCTGTTTTGTTAATTTTTATGAATTTCAAATATGCATTTTTTTTTTTTTTTTTTTTTTTTTTTAAGAAAATTAAACAAAATTTGTATAGCTAAAGACGAAACTGCTACGAGACTTTCAGAAATAAATATATTCAACTATGAAAACAATTACAAGACAAAAAAAATGAATTAAATGTTTAAGAGACAAATAAATTTCTGTAAAACAGCAAAGTTTCATCTCATTTCATTTCAACTCTCTCTCTCTCCCTCTCTTTTTTTCCTAAATTATCTTAAAGCAAAGAGAATGAATTTCTTACAAACTGAGTTCTGAAAAGTCGTGTACTCTTCTTTCCGAAATTCGCCCAATCATAATTATCTCTAGGCAGCTGTGTTTAATTTTTATGTGAAAAAATTGGATATTTTTCTTCTCTGCTTTTGTGTCTTGTAATATTTAACTAATTTATGCTTTTTAAACTTTTGTTATTTTTATTTTGATTGACATTTTCCTTTACAGTATTCTAAGAATTCAGAGCTTACGTCAAATCTCGAAAAATTAGATTTTGAAATTTGAAATATTGGATTTTTTTTCTGCTTTTCTAACACTAAGCTTGCCGTGAGTACTATTTTTCTTTGCTGGGGAGACTCTTTTCGATAACATGTAATTTTTTTTTCCGTTCCTATTTTTAAAAAATTTAAAATAACTCCATTGGAATGAACAGAAATCGTTTGCAATTTTTCCTACAGACTTCAGCAGCTCTTTAAAGCAAAAATTTTACATTTTTCTGTTTCATTTATCTTTTTTAGATCCGTTAGGCCGTGACTAATTCAATATAATTTTTAACCTAGCAATTGAAAATCCAATTTTGATATACAGAGAAAAACTGCACTTGGAAGATTTATCAATGTTATTTGAAATTTCGAAAATTCGGTTTCCTTACGTTATTTTGCAATATCATATTTTTGAGAAATTTTCAGATTACATATTGGCAACAACTCAGTAGTATAATTTTTCAAAAAACTTCTATTAAATACAAATGGCTATTAATTTCCTTTTAAAGTCCTACATGTTTCAATTGTTTGTTTTATTCTTTTAGAGAAGTACTTTCAAATAAAAATGCTTCAAAATGAGTAAAATTTTAAAAAGTTGGCCAATTTAACATTGGAATATATATATATATATATATATATATATATATATATATATATATATATATATATATATATATATATATATATATATATATATATATATATATATTTATATATATATAATACATATATATATATATATAATACAGAATATAACATATACTGCTGTTGTTTCTGTGTTGAAATTTATCGTAGTTGTATTTGATTTGAAAAATGTTAATTTATTATTAAACGACTGAAGTTATTAGATTTTATTTGTAGTAACGCAAACAAATTATAGTGTGTAAAATTACTAGAAATGTTAATTTTTCACATAACTAACTAACTCCAAAATATTGCATATTATTCTTTTAGTCATTTTGGCTTTAACATAAAGGTATTTTGAATCCATTATTTCAACGACAACAAAAAGCTCTCTCTCTAATTAATAAGAAACCTAAAAAGAAAACACATATTGGTGCTTAAAACAATTGCATTTTATACTTTAAGTACTTTCTAAATGTTTATCATTTTGTGTCACAGAAGCAAAAAATATTTATTAGAACAATTTTGTTTGTTTAAAAAAACAAATGATGTTTATCAAAGTGACAATTACGTAGTTTTCTATTGTTGGGGAAAAATTGTGCTTTTTGCGTAGTTCTTTTTCTTGGTGATGAGAGTTTGCACATGTACCAATTATTCAAATTAATAAGACAAATAAGTTATCTAGACAAGGTATTATCTACCTTTTTAACTTTGAAGCACTGATAATTAGGTTCGTAAATAATAGATGTCGAAGTATAGCCAAATGTCTAGTAGCAGGGTCCGATTTAGATTAATAATGATCCAAGGTCCTCACAACAACAAAAAAATTTTCTATTATAAGATAAACTTATAAGAAATCTGCAAAACTAGAAACCACACAATGCACCACAAATAATCTTAATGTGTCTAATGGTAACTGGGTGGTTCTTTTTTGTTAGTGTAGTGATATAATTTGGATAGAACTCTCATATAAATTTTCAGAGGAAATTAAAAATGTTTTGTTGCTCATATATTTATACAATGAAACATTTTTGTGATTACTATTGTTAATGTTTTTTAACTGAGGGAACAAGAATTTATATTGGATAACCTGGATAACATGAAGTTTCATTAAAAAATATCGGTACATAAAGTATTACTCTGATATTCAAATATGTAAAAAAAAAATTATCTATAATTTATTCGTGTATTGGTCCAAAAATTATCAAAATAACGGGCTTAAAAACAGGTTCTTTTTATTTATATTTTGACTTTAAAAATAAAATTTATTCTGATATAAATCTAACTGAATTCCCCTCAATTGTATGTTGTTATAATACTGTTTGATTTATAAACTGAAAATAAACTTGTAAAATTATTGAAACTGTTTTTGATTTCATAATAAGTAATATCATATAGAACGAAAATTATTGATGTGCAGAAACAGTTTTCATAAATATCATTTTAGAGACTTTTAAAGAGCATAAAACATTAGATTTTTTTATTTATTTAAATGCAAATTTGAACTTACAAATTATTCTAATGAAAAACTTCTATGCATTCAGAAATAATTTAGTGATTGGAAATTTGTAAATTGCATATCAAAGGTGAATGGTAATGAAGAATTTAAAGGTGATTATAAATAGGTGATTATATATATATATATATATATATATATATATATATATATATATATATATATAAAGACTTTTCCTAGCTTAGTGTGTACTAGTAACACAAAAAATTAAAGTATAAATTAAAACTTTTTACTTTGCAAAATACTTAAATGCGCGCGCGAATATTTTTTATTCATTTAGAAGTATATATTATATCAAATGTATAGAACATGTGACTTATGACTTTTTCGCACTTAGTGTATTTTTTAAAACAAATAAAAAAGTTTATTTTTAATTGCTTAAAAATTGTTTCGAATAAAATATTTTGGAATAAATATTTTATTCATTAGAAAATGGCAAATAGTTGCGAATAACTAAATGACCCACAACTTTTCCAAGCATTTTATTCTATATACAAATAAATTTTTGAAACAAAGAAACGTTAATTAGAAGATTTCTTTTGATATATTCAAACACACAATTTTTATAGTTAAAGCTATGTTGAAATAGCAAAATAGCTTATTATTATAATCACCTGTAAATTTGTGGAGGTTCGATCTCGACATACCTCAATTTCAATCTATATTATTAGTAAAAATATCCATAAAAGAAATCGTAAATTACAATTCTATAACCGTGCATTACATATGTTTGAGGAAGCAAGATGAGGCTGAAAACACTATAGCATGAATCACAAGTAAAATAATTACTCAAAATTTACAAAAATTTGTATAATTATTTCACTTTTGTATAGCAAATTTCACCTTTAAAATACTTTATAAAGGAAAAACAAGATTTTTTTTTTATCGTGAAAACTAATATATTTACTACCAAGATGCTCAATTTCTCACATTTTTTAAAGTAATCTAAATTTTATTATATTTTCGATCATGTTCCAAACAAAGTGGCTTCGAAAACATGTGTAATCAATTATAATTAATAGAATCACTCAAATTTTACAAATGTAAGTTAACGTAAAATTGAAATTTTTTTTAAAAACAATAATTGCATCTGTGAATCCATAGAAATGTGTGTTCAGTTAAAAATGAAAAATCGATTTACCTAAGTTCCCAAAACCAAAACGATATCCAAAATGCTAAAAAATACTATTTGCCATAAATAAACCAACATCGCTCACAATGTGGTGCCAAATTGGCGAGAAATTGAGGGTAAAATGTAGGCACCCGGATCTGACAACAAATTATGTAAGGATATTTATTTTTATTATTAAAATGGTTACTGTTATTTGCTTCATAAATTTTATAATTTTTGTCAAGATAAACTTACAAAAATTATAAATTCAGCGCTCTCGAATTAACTGGCAAAAAAAGTTTAGAATATGCATATCAATGCTTGATATATTATATATCTATGAATAATGGATATAAGTTAAAAAAAATTTTAACATGAATATGTATAAACTGTTTTATGATAGTCACTGCGATTGTTATTGATTTATATAACTTTGCTACGAATTATTAACACATTAACTGTTTCCATTCCTCTTTCGTGATACCTTTATGCGTTCAAGTGATTTTAACTAATGAATATTTAATGGTTTTGCTATATAATATGTAACATTAACGTTAAATACAAACAAAAGCTAAACAGTTGATTCACGAGCGTAAGAGAATTTATGTCAATGCGAGCGCAAAAACATTTCTTATATGCTATGAAAAGTCAAAACGAAAAATTTAAATACGTTGACATATAATTTTTTTGTTTTTATTAGTGATTTATAAAGTAAAAATGTATTTATTTAATTTACAGATTATGTATATTGATAGATATTTTTGCATATGCTTAGGATATTTGTTGAGATTTATCCTAAATAAAATGTCTTATTAATATTAATGAGATATAAATACATTTAACATGAAAAATAATAGTCTTCTCTTAAATTTATAATAGATGCAAACAAGTTCACATTCAGTTCTTAATATGAAGATGATTAATTTGATATGTTTAGAAAATGCACTGTCGGTAGATATGATAATATTTATGTTTCTTTTTTAAAATACCAAGAATATTGTATTGTGCTCTTTTTTAAGAGTTAAGTCATTTAAATATTTGTGCCTTTAAATACGATATCTAGTTGCGCATTACGATTGGTAAAATTGCTTCTCACGAAATGTTCAATATAAATTAAAAGAAAGTTTTAAAGATAAAAATAGCTATGATGTATAAGTATACACGAGTACTGAAGATGGATGGAAATAGATATAATCTTAATGCAAATATTGATGAAAACTGATAATATCTTGGTTTGTCAATTAATGAATCTGATAATTTCATAAAATTCAATGAATATTTTCGAATGATCTCATTTACATTAAAAAGGAATCAGTACAATAGTATAAATAAGGTAAAACTGGATATACTTTCAATAACGCGCTCTAAAAAATATCGAGAAAGAAAAATCGGGAAAATTGGAAATTATGATTTTCTTGAAATATAATTATTGAAATAAAGTAATTAGGATATATTTTGGAGGTAGAAAATGAGCGTCATACTTGTGCTCAATAAAGCAGTGTTTCTCGTTTTAATCATATAACATCAAAAAGAGTATTGTGTATTAAAGATAATTAAAACTTTTCTTAAATGTAATGGTATCAAATCAACAGAAATTGCAGTTTTAGCAGACGAGATGGTAGTTAGTAATCTAAAAGCGGTTTCACTAATTGTAACTGATCAATGGTCTGCAATTAGGATGTTGAATTGATTAATCTTGCTTTGCCAGTGCAAGGCAGTGTAAGTCGTCCAAAATATTGTACATAAGTATCGATTATTTGTAATATTCAAAAGGAACTATTATTAGTGTTTCTAAAAATAGATAAATTATCACGACTTTGTTAATATTTTTGTAAAATTATTGTAAAGAATTTATTGATTATTTGTGATAGTAAAAAAAAACTAATACAAGTGATCGGAAGAACAGATATATGATCATGACTCTGTCAATGTTAATCTTAGTGAAATTATTGCAATATAAGTATCGAGTATTTGTGATATTTAAGAGGAACTCGTATTTGTAGTTGGAAAAACAGATAAATCATCATAACACTGTCAATATTAATGTTTTGATGAAAATATTGTGTAAATATTATGTGTGATATTTAAGAGCAACTCGTGTTTGTAGTTGAAAGAACAGATAAATCACCATGACACTGTCAATATTAATGTTTTGAAAAAAATATTGTGTGAATATTATGAGTGTTATTTAAGAGCAACTCGTGTTTATAGTTGAAAGAACAGATAAATCATCATGACACTGTCAATATTAATGTTTTGAAGAAAATATTGTGTAAATATCATGTGTGATATTTAAGAGCAACTCGTGTTTGTAGTTGAAAGAACAGATAAATCATCAGGACACTGTCCATATTAATGTTTTGAAGAAAATATTGTGTAAATATTATGTGTGATATTTAAGAGCAACTCGTGTTTGTAGTTGAAAGAACAGATAAATCATCATGACACTGTCAATATTAAGGTTTTGAAGAAAATATTGCGTACATATCATGTGTGATATTTAAGAGGAACTCGTGTTTGTAGTTGAAAGATAAAACATCACGACACTCTCAATATTAATTTTTTAAAGAAAATATTGTTTAAATATCATGTGTGATATTTAAGAGGAACTCGTGTTTGTAGTTGAAAGAACAGATAAATCATCACGACACTCTCAATATTAATGTTTTGAAGAAAATATTGTTTAAATATTATGTGTAATATTTAAGAGGAACTCGTGTTTGTAGTTTAAAGAACAGATAAATCATCATGACACTGTCAATATTAATGTTTTGAAGAAAATATTGTGTAAATATTATGTGTGATATTTAAGAGGAACTCGTTTTTTTATTGAAAGAACAGATAAATCATCATGACACTGTCAATATTAATGTTTTGAAGAAAATATTGCGTAAATATCATGTGTGATATTTAAGAGGAACTCGTGTTTGTAGTTGAAAGAACAGATAAAACATCACGACACTCTCAATATTAATTTTTTAAAGAAAATATTGTTTAAATATCATGTGTGATATTTAAGAGGAACTCGTGTTTGTAGTTGAAAGAACAGATAAATCATCTCGACACTCTCAATATTAATGTTTTGAAGAAAATATTGTTTAAATATTATGTGTAATATTTAAGAGGAACTCGTGTTTGTAGTTTAAAGAACAGATAAATCATCATGACACTGTCAATATTAATGTTTTGAAGAAAATATTGTTTCAATATTATGTGTTATGATATACATCAACCAATTGCTAGTGAATTCATGTTTTTTATACTAATTGCTAAAACAAAGTACTAATTTTTAAATAAAGCAATATTCAAATAGTATATAAAAATTTTAATGCATAGAACTTAAGTTAACCTTATTTTTTCAATATGTAATATACAGATAATAGTTTTGATGAAACTCTAGTGAGATGTCTTCTTAAATATATAAATTTTTATTGTGACAGAATATGTAAAAGTATTAAAACAATATTCAATAATTGATAATTATAGAATAAAGACTTTCAAATTACATAAAAATTATTTTCTCATAAGTTACATTGTTAATTTTAAGACTAACTTTCTGATATTTTAAAATTAACTTAACATTATTATAATATATTAAAATTATTAATGAGCTATTTTAATATGAGATAAGTTTATCTTACATTCTGCAAAATATATGATAAATAAAAAGTTCGTAATTATAGAGATATTTTCGTAATTATAGAGAATATAAAATATTTTCGTAATTATAGAGAATATAAAATAACCATTATATTTTCATTAATAAATAATTTTATACAATTTATAGATACTTAAATAAGTTAATTTATATGATAATAGTTTTCATGTTATTGAATGCAATTTGTTAATTTTAAATTTTAAATGTCGTGCAAAATACTTGTAAATATTGATCATTTATTTTTAGGTCCAATATATGTTATTTCCTATTCTAAAGATATAAATTACTTTTTAAAAATTTATTTATAGAATTTATTAAATTAATGAGAACTATATACGCCCATTTAAGCTAAAATGTTTAAAGAAAATTAATAATTTCTTTTGCATTTATGTTGGGTAATTAAAAATATCATTGTAAAATATAATAATTAATTTTTTTTAAATAATATGTAAACAATTTCTTACTAAATTTTACATTATTGTTTTAAATTCATATGTATTTAGACAAAAGAAATTATTTGGTGTTATATTTACATTTGCTTAAGTAATACTTAAACAAATTTAATTGATAGTTAAACAAATTTCTTTTATTAAATATTAATGAATTAAAAAATGCAAGTAATTCACTTGAGTAATAATTAATGAAATTTCTTTCATTTTCTAACTCTCTCCAAATTAAATTATTTTCAAAACTTTTATCTACATATTGCTATTTTAATATGATGTTTCATTAAAGAGTAAAAACTTTTTTCTTGAGCTGTGTAACCCATTAAATTCTAATGT
Organism: Latrodectus elegans; assembly: GCA_030067965.1. Lineage (NCBI taxonomy): Eukaryota > Metazoa > Arthropoda > Arachnida > Araneae > Theridiidae > Latrodectus > Latrodectus elegans. The sequence goes on from CM057819.1 coordinate 40,206,883, forward strand.
GCCCTCAAACTGAAACAGTTAATATCCTGAAACTAATTTACATTTAAGCGAGAAATCCTTAGCCTTTCCAAGACTTGGCGTAATCGCCAAAGTCCTTTGAGCACATTTCGCATTCAATTAAAACTATGCAGTTTCTTATTCACTTTTTACTAATGTTTTATTAAATACTTGAGAAGGGTTTTTATTATTGGAAAATATATCAAAGGAAGATAAGTAATTGCTTTTAAAGATATTAATATATTCATAATGTAATCTTTGAATTGATTATATGTGTTTTAAAGTCGAGAGTATAAAAAGATAAAGAAAAAGCACTATAAATATATTGGGATTAAAAATGTTTACCCACTTAACATTCTTTTATTTATTGAGTGATGATATAATTTTATTACAAGGAAGCTCTTATACACTCGCCCACTTCACTTGGTGCTTACCTTTTCTTATTTCCATTTTCAATGTTTTCTAATTAGTGCATCATTACTTAAGGGAGTGTCTTTTATTATAGTGTTTTACATACATACACACACACACATACACACACACACATATTGTGCCAGCTAGGCTGACAATATAGGGTGCGCTGCTCCACTTTTTCATACTGAACCACATTTTGTGTGGAGTCCGGCTTCTTCTTCGACTAGGGACCCATTTACATGGTAGGCAACATTTCACTCCTCATTTATACACAGAAAGAACAAAGACAGGATAGATAGAGAGAGAAAGTACATCCATTCCCGAACCGGGATTCGAACCCAGGACCTCCCTATCCGCAGACAGGCACTCTGACTACTAGACAGGGCGGTCGTTATATATATACATATATATATATATATATATTATATATATATTATATATATATATATTAAAATTAAAAGCCCTAATAAAAATAACAATAAAATAATTTAAGAAAGAAAATATTTTAGAGAATTATTATTTAAATTATTTATTTTAGAGATATATTTGAAATATATGAATTATTATCTAAAAAAATGTATTATTCTCTGTTGATCGTAGAAACAATTGCCGGTGAATTCAACAACTAAAATGTCAAAATAATGAGTAAATAAATAACCGAAAAAAAAAGGGATTTAAGTGAAAAATAGAACGAAAACTGAAAAATAAATTGAAACAATAACTTCGAATAATAGAAAATCCTAAATAAACATCTACGAGTTTGTAAAAAATTTATCTGGGGAAAGCAGAGGATTGGGTGTTTGGAATATATTGATGTAAACATCACGCACATATACTCCCTTCCGCAGAAGTCATGGGCCAAAAAAAAAAAAATGGTATCTTTATCCAATTCATGAGGAAGATATTAGGTGTGGTTGTTGTTACTAATGAGACTTGGACAAGCCAAACTCACTATGCCTTGGCTGTGCAAAATTAAGTCAATTCGGAGTGTTTTTCGTTTTATTAGAGCACCACGAAGGTGAAAGTAGGACTTTGCTCTGCAAATCCTCTAATAGATGGCAGCACCAGAGGATCCACTCCCTCAATTTTCGCGTTGATCTGAAGGGGGAGTAAATTTTCTCCATACCGTTTCACCTATGGTAACTACTCAAAGACCGACTACAGAACTTTCGATTCCACAGATTTAACGAGCACGTATATCGCATGTACTCGGCGGGTCTTTGGTGGCATTGGGAAACGAACCCCATCCTTCCATATGGAAGGCTGATACCCTAACTATTAGCCTACCATGGCCTCAGATATTAGGAAATAACCAGTATTGTTCTACCTAATATTACTGTACATATATCGTTCTTCATCTACTAAGTACCATTCTACATTAATTGAGTAGGTATCAATAACATTTTACCCATTATTCTACATTTCTATTGCCGAATAGATTGATAATAGATAGGAACCCTCAATACCCAAAAGTATGGCAACATGGCAAATGTTCGACTAAATTTTGAAAGGATTCCGAAAGCAATTCTTACAATGACATTTGCAGAGTAATCCAAAAATCCGTTTGTAGTTGCTTAAGATATATAAAAAACACCATGTTGAAAGGAATCTCATATACGCGTAATTAATGTAAAATCTCATATGCGTTTAATGTCATTGTTCATGTATGGATTTTGAAGTGGATTCTGGTAATGCCTAAAATCAAAAAGTGATACAGGAACAACTAGAAAGCAGCTTTTTAAATTTATGGTGTTACATTGTCCAGTTGAAATTGCACAAGACGTCGGATTGTAAATGTGTATGAAACTATCAATCAGTATCTGTTGCATGTCTAGTTCAACTCTAAATCATCATGGGATACCATGACCGTTATAAATCTCCATTATCTTGAATAGTCCTCTATTGATCTGTGGAGTACATAGATTCATGATGAGACTTTTTCATATCCTAAAATAGTGCGGCTCCATGTAATAGGAATTGAGATTTTTCTGACCAAGCAATGCGTTTTCTGTCATTGTCCGTCAAATGTTAATGCTGATAAGCGCAAGGTTTAAAAGTTTCTACTTTGTTCCAGTCGTTAGTGCAGGTGTGAGATTTTAGATCCAAAGACAGATACCAACAGTATTCTACTGAATAATTCGCAATCTAGCCCTTGTTGTTGCCCAGGCATTGAAATCTACTGCAATTTTAAGCAGTATTTCTTGTCTTTTTCGCTTAAGAATTCTTGTCTTCCATTGCCGATCCAATTCTATCAACATCTTTTCAGATTGTATTGGGATCTAAGATCTGATATTCCACCATGTTAACGAGTTTAATGTCATTGTTGTAAAATGGTCTCGCAGGTGCGTATACCGAAATTACATCGTTACTTGGGAGGTTTTGTTGAGCCGGCATGTTTCCCTGTACTTAACCTTGAGTTGGGCTCTACCAGTTATATAGAAGCAGGTACCACGAAGAAGACCTTCAATACTTGGTCTACCACCCCGAAGTATCATTTCACATAAAGGATATTGCAACCATGACACATTTAACATGCTCCAGCCACCATTAGCGAATACGAAGAATATTTGGTTAGGTCAAAATTTGAACTAACTATCAGCCGATAACTAAAACGAAAGCCCTGACAAACCAACCCACTATGGTTCTCCTTAACTTGTAAGTGCTAAATCCTATGCTTTTTTGCTCCAATCATAGTCAAAGTCATTTAAGTATTGATAAACTACCTTTGTGTGCGTAATAACAATGACCGATCTGAGAGCTTTTCACATACTTTATTATTTATATAAGTACATTCAATCCCATGGCACATCATTGATTTTAGATGCATACCTAAATAATTAGCATAAACATTCATGTAAAAATTTTCTTGTCACTTGAGTGCATATATATATAATTGTTTCAGAAAATTTAAAAATCATCCTAAATTTTTATTCAAATGTCAAAAAATAATAATAATAATAAAGTCACAGAAAAGTTATTAAAATAGGAACCTTACTATGGCCAATGTATAAATAATGATTTGTAGACATTTAATGTTACTTTACTTTGCAGCTGAGTATGCAATGGTAAAATATTTTTTTATTTTTGTTAATAGAAATTCTTTTTTGTGCCATAGATTAAAATCTCATAAGGAATATTAATTATGGTGCGATTTGTCGTTATACAATTCATTGTTAATATTTTTAAAAAATCAGAAATATTGAGATTAAGTACCGAGTTATAATAGGATTAATTTTCCATATAAGAATTTAATCTTCTCTGCATTATACACTACTGGCCATTAAAATTGCTACACCAAGAAGGCGACATGCTACAGACGTGAAATTTATGCGAAAGGAAGAAGATGCTGTGATATATAAATGATTAGCTTTTCAGCACATTCAGACAAAGCATGCGCCAGTAGCGACACCTACATTGTGTTTAAATGAGGAAATTGTTCAGCCGGTTCCTCATACACAAATTGCATTTGAACGTTGTTGCCTGGTGAAAAGTTGTTGTGATGAATCGTGTAAGAAGGAGAAATGCGTACCAGCACGTTTCTGACTTTGATAAAGGTCGAATTGTAGCGTACCGGGATTGCGGTTTATCTTATCGCAGTATTGCTGCTCGCGTCGGTCGAGATCCAATGACTGTTAGCAGAATATGGAATCGATGGTTTCAGGACGGTAATACGGAACGCCATGCGGGATCGCAACGGCCACCTATCACTAGCAGCCGAGAAGACAGGCATATTATCCGCATGGCCGTAATGGATCGTGCAACCACGTCACGAGCCGTGAGTCAAGAAACGGGGTCGTTTGGAAGACAACAAGTGTCTGCACGAATAGTTCGACGGCGTTTGCAGCAGCATGGACTCTCAGCTCGGAGACCATGGCTGCGACTTCCCTTGACACTGCGTCATAGACAAGAGTGCTTTCAATGGTGTGATCAACGACGAACCTAGGCGCACGAATGGCGAGACGTCATCTTTTCAGATGAATCCAGGTTCTGTGTACAGCATCATGATGGTCGCATCCGTGTTTGGCTACATCGTGGTGAACGCATACTGGCAGCGTGCATTCCTCATCGTCATACTGGCCCATCATCACGAGTTCCTGGCACTTTACTACCCCCAGTGACAATCTGAAAAGTATTTGGGTCAAAAACATCACCATCAACAATGCATCAAAACTAAAAATTATTAACCTTATAAACTTTCTCCTTGAATACAGGGACTTAATAATGCCACAGGAATAGGAGGATAATGATGCCCGTGACGGTGATAGACTTCACCTGGAAGATGATGAGCCGTAAAATCCGCATACTCCATCTTTCTCATATTTTACAATTAAACATTTTTCTCCCTACCTGTAATATTTCGCCTGTTTTTCATCTCCTTGTATATAGTTCATTATTAATTGTTTGCTATTTTATCACCATTATTCCAACGCTCTTAATTACTTAATCATAATTATTATCATGTTGTATTGACTTATTTTAATGCATTATGTATAACCTATCTAAACTTTGTGTATATATAGCTTAGAATTTCATATGACCTAACTTACCTTGAGCCGATACACGAAACAACCAAATCCATAAACTAAATGCATTAATTATTCATTAATCATTATTACCTCATCAATTTACAGTAAATGCAGGTATATGTATTCAATTCTGTTTTATCATTTTTTATTTCCTTTTATTTTTCCATTTATTTTCTTTACTTCTTATATGCATGCAATTTGATTTGTATTTTATATGCCTGCCTTACCACATCCTGCCTTGAATGCTTTTTACGTGTCCCCATATTAACTGTCAATTACAATCCAATTTGTGTAAAATAGTATACTTTACTACCCTCTTTACTGTGTAAATGTAATAATTTTTAGTGTCTCCATATGATTGCAAGCATAATTTTATAGTCTTGTATGTACTGTGTTCCGTTTTCTTTTCTCTCCAGCGGGTCCATCAAATCTGGTAAAACTCTTTCAGGGTTAGGTACAGGGACCTCTGCTGGTGTTTACTTTACCTCTTATTCGCATTGACGGTGCTTTGAACAGTGCACGTTACATTTCTGGTGTGTTACGACCCGTGGCTCTACCCTTTATTCGAGCCCTGCGAAACCCTACGTTTCAGCAGGATAATGTCTGATTGCATGTTGCCGGTATTGTACGGACCTTCCTTGATACGGAACATGTTCGGCTGTTGCCCTGGCCAGCACGTTCTCCAGATCTTTCACCAATAGAAAACGTCTGATCAATGGTTGCCGAGCGACTGGCTCGTCACCAAACGCCAGTCACTACGGTTGATGAACTGTGGCATCGTGTTGAAGTTGCATGGGCATCTGTACCTGTACATGAAATCCAATCTCTGTTTGACTCAATGCCCAGGCGTATAACTGCTGTTATTACTGCCTGAGGTGGTTTTTCTGGGTACTGATTTCTCAGGATCTATCCAGCCAAATTTAAAATTTAATCACTTGTTATTTTTAGTATAATATATTTGTCCAATAAATATCATTTTGTTATCTGCATTTCTTCCTAGTGTAGTAAATTTAATAGCCAGTAATGTATATTAATATTTATGGCACGGCAGAAGTAGGAACATAAAAGAAAAAACAGATGATTAGAATTAAAATAACTTTTATGTAAACATTCTAATAAAGATGAATGCTATCATTTTATTTGCGAAAACTGTTACCTAACTTCGAAACATTATTAATTTATACAAAATGACATGTTAAATTATCACCACCATCTTTATTAAGCAGTGGAAATTATGGAACTTTAAAAATACATCTTTCTTTTTTCCCCCCGGAAATTTTAGCATTTAATTAAAAGAACGCTCTTCGAAGCGATCCGCACTTTACACGGTTTTCTATTTTAAATTAAGTCTGCTGAAGCCTCCTCCTCTGGGATTAGAAATCAATAGGAAGCAATTTTTCGACGTTGAAATATTTAAACTGTTCCCTTTCCGAAGCGCTGTTGACTAATTTTTATAGAAAACGATGCGATATTTTGAAAGGATTGCTCAAAACTTTCAAGAGAATGATGGAGTTCGGGGTATAGCAACTTTTAACGAATTCTTTTGGGGATAATGTTGGAGTGTCACCTTTCTTTTTTAACACATTACTTGACATTTAATTATAGCTTAAACATGAATTATATTTTAAAATGCCTATTTTTTTAATTTTGAAAAAAATCGCAGTTTAAAATATTTTTTTTCTTGTTTTAAAACTGAAATTTTAAATGTGCAACTCTGGAAAACACCATGAGATGTGTCTGTATCTAAAAGTTTTTATTAAATATAATGTATTAACTCTTAAAATGTTGTGTGATAATTATTTACGAATATTGTCTTTGTTTTCGTGTGCAAGTTAGGCTGGTATTATGGAATGGGCTGTTCCTCTTTTCCAACTGAACCACATTTTGCAGTGGAGTCTGATTTCCTTAGTACATAGGGACCCGTTTAAATGATAGGCCCAACCATTCGTAACCCATTCATAAAAGGAAAGGACAAAGACAGGATAGATAGACAGAGAGAGAAAGTACATCCATCCCCGAACCGGGATTCAAACCCAGGACCTCCCTATCCGCAGTCAAGCATGCTGACCACTAGACAAGTTGAGTGGCATTTTTTATTATTGATAAAAGTTTATTGAATATGATTCTTTTCTAATTCAAAGCTGAAACGGGCCTTAAGTTTATATATCATTTACGTTATTTATTTATTTACTTTTTTTTTTGGTACAAACATACTATCAGTATTTAGTTTATTAATAAATTTGTTTTAAATATGTTTATTATCAAAATACATTTTTTCTAAAAGTATATATTTTTTAATTTTAATGCAAATATTTAAAATTTTTCTGATTAGTTTCTTAAATAACTGCTTTGAAAACCTTAACCTTACTTAAAATTTAAACACTAAACTTTTTAAAGTTTCATTTAAAATTTACTGTGTTTTTATTTTTAAATGGATTTTAATGCTCATTTAGCAATATTTTTTACAAAATTGTTTTTAGAGTTGATTCTTATAAGCCTACAAAATTCTTCGTGTTTTGATACAGTTTGTAAAGAAAATGCAGAATTGCTTAGAGAGAATCAGTGAAAATAACTTTTATAAATTTTCTGAATTTTAACGTATAAAAATTGATTTCATTTCATTATTTTAGTGACAAAAACTTTTCATTTTTCGCTGAATTCAGTGGCGTTATTATCGAGTATATTCTGCAAAATTATAAAGAAATGTATTAAGTCAATGTAAATAGGTATTTGAATGGATAGCATGAACACATTTATTTCTTGAAGAATATTAAAATTATTCATTTTCTATATACATTTTAAAATTTATTTCTTTAAGAACTAACAAAACCAAGCAAAAGTTTATTTATTTTTTTATGGAATTAACGCTTCACTGATAATTTGAAAAATAGATAAGCTATTCAGAAGATAATTGGGGATTTTTCTGCATGTATGCACCTGTACATATATATTTCAGATGGATGTGCTTAAAAAATTTCATCGAAATGTTATTTTTAGTTGTGTACATATGTATGATTGATATTTTTGCCTTTTGATGCACAACCAAAATGAAAGATGATTATTACTTACATTAATAAATAAAACTGAGAATATTATAAAAATTTACGTAAAGCAGTTTTAATAAAATTTCATAATTTAAGCAATCCGGATTAAAATAATCATATAAATAAAATTGAGAAGAATTTCAAAGCGTATTTTATCTCATGTTATCTTTTATAAATATATCTATATAAAAATAGGTATTTATTATACTTAACTCTTAATATATATTCTAAGTCTTTGATCCCGTTAAATTTTTATTTCTTGAGCATATGTCAATTAAAAAGGCATGAAATTATTTGCTTTTAAAATACAAAAATATTCTGTTCATTTTGTTTGAAAAGTCTTAATAATTCAATTTTTAAATTTTCAAATAAAACTTAATTTGTTCTTTATGAGATATATTTTTTATTAAAATTCAGTCTATTTTTATAATGTATGTTTGTTTATACGCATATATGTTGAAATTACTATGTTCCATTTTTATAATTTAATAATTTTCTTGGTTTTACTACGTTTAAACTTACTGCTAAAGAAACAAAAATTAATATTCTAAGAGAATATCTAAAAAATACAAAACATTAAATCAAAAAAGAAAAAAAAAACTAAATAAAATAGATTAACTTAAGAAAAAATAACTACGAATTTTTTATTGGCTTGCTTCTTTTTATTTATATATCGTAAATAATTAAAAGTCATTATCGTTTACTTTTCAAGTCAGAATAAAGGAATCTATTATTGGTTAAGTCATAATAGTTTTGCTTTTAATCAAAATAGAGTTTTATTTAATTTTGTTAATAGTGTATGAAAGAAGATTGATGGATTATTTATTACGTCATTGGAGGAGGAATATTTTGTTATTTTTTGCATATTTGATTTTTCATAATGGCAACTTAAAAAACTAGATTTTGTTATGGCTTACGCTACTATTTTTTATAGTTAAAAATTACTTTTTCTTTTAAAAAATAATCATATTTAAGCATTAAAATAAGTTTTCCTTTGATAAAATTTTGTCAGTAAAAAATTGTTTGAGTAGAATCCCATAAAAATCATTACAAATATATTTTGGGGCAATATAAATACAGTTATTTTTTAGATATAACAAAGAATTTTTTTTTTTTTGGTCAAACTTAATATAGGAAAAAAATTTTGTTACACACAATAAAATCGTGGCCATAGAATAGCCACGATTTTATTGTGTGTCGACATGTGACTATGGTCCAAATATGTACAAATCAATATATATTGATTTGTACATATTTGGACCATGCATTTATAATGATTTTATTTAAGTACATCATATATAATACTTTCACAGGAAGTATATTTTATATAGTGATAGTAAAATTATTATATACAAAGTGTGTTCACACATTTTTTAAACGATTTTAATTTTCTCCATGAAATTAAAATATAATTGTCATCAAATTGTTATAATGCTTAATAATCGTCTGCAGCATTAAAAATATTCTTTGCTATGAAATATAGACTTTGATCCTTTGTTAATTTTTTGAAAGTTAATAATGGATTGAAGGCTATATTTTTACGCTCTATCCGAAGAGAAATACTCTTATTAAAAAATAAATACTCTTAGTGAAAAAAGTTAAGATATGAAAATTATGGTTTTAATATTTCTTAAAATAATTGACATAATTGATATGAAAGAAAAGAAACATCAAAGTTTACATTTGATTGGGCGAAAAGAAAAAAAAAAAAGTGTATCTTTAACAAAGGTACGTGCACCTCTTATTAAACTTAAAGTCGCGTTTTTCATGTTTTAAAGAAAAATCCTCTATCCAATGAACTATTTCAAAATCTTTAAATATTTCTGTTGGAATTATGAATAAAATTATAAAATCCGATTAAAAGTTAATCAAAGTTTTTTAAAAAAAGCGATGATCATCGTCTTAAACCGCAACATGTTTTTCAGCGTAACACTATTTGCAAATTGTGTTTGAAAAATAGAAATATGCAGTTACAATTGATAAAGTTTGTATGTATTTATCTGACTGCTACAAAAAAAAAATGACCGATTTACTAAGGAAAATAGAAGAAAAAGACTTAAAAAGTTGATTTAAAGAAAACGAGGAAAGTTTTTTCTTAAGTTTTTTTTATGGATTCCCTTATAATGGCAAACTTAAAGTATGGAAAGTAGAAATAAGTGTCAAAATTAATTCGATTTACTATTACAAGTATGCTTTAACACCTATTTTCAAAGAAGAAATTCCATTCTTTCATCCAAGCACTCTTCACTGTGTTAAATTCCATCAGTATTAGGCTCCCGGCTATACTTCTCAATGTGTTGCTCGATCTTTTGAAGAAATGTGGAAAATCGTTACGAAAATGTGTGAACAACTTCTGTGTATGTATTTAATCATGTAGACATCGTGACTTCTTTTGGTAACTGTGCAAGAATATCTATAAACTGAAATTTTAGAATCAGTTATAATCCTGCTATTTTCAGGTGTCTTGCTACAAATGAACCACAAGTTAAAATACGTACTGCAATTAATTTTTCACAATGAATTTAATCAGCACTAAACAAAGAAATTATTTTTAATGTTCTGAAATAAATTGTCATTATATGTAATCACAAATTATTTAAATTTAGCATAACAGTTTATTATATTTAAATATTATTTCATTACACAAATATATATACATATATGTATGTATGTGTGTATGTATATGTATATATATGTATGTATATATGTATTTATATATATATATATATATATATATATATATATATATATATATATATGTATATATATGCATGCATGAGTTGAAATTTCTATATTTACGCGATATCATACCATTTCAATTAACTTAATTTTTATTTAACTTTTAAATTTATTGTTTTAACTCTTAAGGGATAGAAAATCTTCAGTGGTAAATACCTGAATAAAAGTTCAAAATTAAAATCAGAATGTATGAATATATATATTATCTGAATGTAATGTTTCTTTTATTAATAAATCTTTTTCCGTATATACAATGAAACACTATTAATTAATTATCTTGTTAAATTCTGAAAAAAAATTCTATGTTAAATTAAATATAAACATAATTATATCCTTCTTTTAAGTTTAGAACAAAGAATTCTTCAAAAAGTATTTTTTTCAGTATACACGAAACACACCGTTTAATACATAATCCCTATCCTTCTGCTAAATTCAATTCTCTGTCTCTCATTAACATTTCTCTTTATTCTCTCTCAATGAGCAAAAGACTGAAACTCACTTCCTCGAGCTTTCTATTTAGTTTCCTAAATAATTTATAACAAGTAATTTTACTAATAAAATTTAAAAATGTATTCTTTATTTCTAAAGCTAAAATCTCTATAGAGTTCTTTTAATCCACCTTATTTAAAATATAATAATTACTTATTTAAATACTTGAAGTTTATTTTGTGTTCAGTTTAATGAAAATACAGGCAAATAAAAAATATAATATATGTAAAATCCCATTTGTATTTCACATGCTGTTTATTTATGGGAACAGTTATTTTTTGTACTAATTGGTAGACTTTTGATAAATAATATAAAATTATGAAAGAGATTTCGAGAAATATACTTGTATGTATGTACAAAACAATTTATACTGGCGATGAGCAAATGAGAGTTTTATTTAGTTTGAAATAGTTTAAGTTGTTCCTTGAATGTGTATAAATATCAAAATATCCTTTTGTTCTAGAAGATATATTCTGAAATTTCTGGTAGCCAAACGTGAAAAAAACTTTAAGTATTTTTTATTATGCAATCTTGAACCATTGATGCTCGAGCTAAACTTTTATCTGTCAACAAAGTAATTTTTGTGTCATGTGTAGTCCCACATGCAAAATTAAATTCAAACTTCTTTCGTTTGTTTCTGTTTAGAAGAAAGAATCTCAATGTATTTTATTGTTTCCTGATTTATGGCCTTCTATTGAAAATTTCTCTGAAATAGTTTGGTCAAAGTAATCTAAATTGGATTTTTTTATCACAGAACATAAACCATGTCTTCTCCACATTATTGCATTTTGTGACCTTCCACACTTACCCTCGGTTGCTAATCCAGAAAGTTATTAGATATAGATTTAAAATTTGAATTTTGGGATTATCTAATCTCTTATATGTGAAGCTGAAATTCGAATTAAATCCTAGTTGGTGTTTTTTATTGTATTATAATATTTTAATTTGAGTAGTGTAGATGTAAAGTTTTACAAGTTGACAAAAGTTTCCACAGTCCTTGAGATTTGCTGTTGCGTTAAATTATCTTCATATCTCTCCGAAGTATATTGGGAAATTACACCTAGAAGGGTTTAGATATCTCTTATGTGAAGAAAAAAGAATGAATTGAATTTTCTGGTATCACACATGTTTCGCTTAATTGTAGAGAAAGGATGCAAATAAGATATCTATTAATAAATAGATGTAAACAAAATTTCCTTGTTGGAAATCTACATGTATGGAAAATATAATATTTTATTAAGACTTTTTGTCAAGCTATTGGTTTTGGAAATAGTGGTCTGTTGAAAAAAAAATGAAACCTTCTGTTTAATTAATTAACATGCCTTATGATACTGAATAAAAGAAGCATCTTCGGTCTGTTATTATTTCTTTGAGCTGTATTTAACTATTTCGATTATAAGTATAACAATTTCTTGTGCCTGCTTAACTGGTAATGTTTTTATTAATTTAAACTTACAAGTAATTAAAGTAATCGGTAATACATCGATTTTTATTTTGAGTTACTGGAAATTAGATAAGTAGATTTAATTTTTACGTAAATTTCATCAGGCTTACCTTCAAAGTTATAGAATATGAAGTTTCCTTGCTGTTATTTTCACATTCCTCATGTTCCAGCTGCAGGCAGGATCAGATCCGTGAACTCACGAATCTTCAAAAAATCATAAACAAGTAGAGGACTATGTTATAAACGTGAATCCTATCTAAACCAGTACAGGTCAATATGTGATCGCGAAGCGCCTGCTTGATGTTGCAGTTCTTGCACATCAAATAGGATGTCTTGTCATATGTTGTCTTTCTTTTGATCAGGGAATCATAAGAAAGATTCATAATGACAAGGTACCTTATGTGTTCAGCTTACTATGGTGGACTGAATGGTTATCAGCGTTGATGGTAAGGGCACCAATTGGACAATGCTTACTATACCATTGGCTATTCGTATGAATTTTCCATAGTTTTCGATTTGAGATTTTTTTTAATCATAGAGCAGATCTCAGAGAAGTCAAGAGAGGGATTTGAAATTAACACTTCTGTCATCACCGAAGATTTCAACATGAGAAGGGATTAGTTGAGAGTAGATTTGAAAAAGTTGCTTAAGAATATTAAGTATTGTTGTAGCTGTTTATCTCTCCCACCTTATATTCCAATTATATATATGTTGCATGGCTCTACGACTATCCAATAAGATCCAGGTATTTATGGTTTATGTTACAAATTTAATTTGAGTGATGCATCTGTAGCTGTTAGTCCAAATCTAAGAACATCAAAAATCTGGATTCTTAATCTTAAGTCCAAATGAATATTCATGTCCCATTAAAGAAGATATCACTAAAACAATGGGTGTTGTTTTTACTGCCATCAATATAAACTTTAATATCTATTGTTAGGATTTGGTTAATGACTTACAAAGTAAGTTGATGTAAATACTCAAGCAAATCATGATTTTTATTTGTATGACTCTTGAGTTTCCCGTTGTTAAGCAGTGACCGGAATCCAGCTCGGATCCTTTCGAGCTGAAGAGCACTGCATTTTTTTATTTATTATGCCACTGTGAGATCCATTTTGAATATTTGAAATCCACTTCTTTTTTTCCCGTTGATTTTAAGGATATTTTCAAAAGTATTTTTTAAACTTATTTAGAACAAAAACAAATATTTTTTTTTAAAGTTTATTCTGAGTTTAATAAAGCAGATACGGTTTTAATAATAAATATCTATTTTAATATATTCCATTCAACTTAATAAAATTATTATGCCCTAATTTTAGGTTTGGTCTTCATTCCTCTATATAAGAAATATAACGTGTGTTTTTCTGTCCAATCAATACATTTTTACACACAAAAAAATAAATAAAATAAAAAAAGGCTCTTAAAAATAATGAAAAGATATTCCATTTGACAGTATTTTACGAGAACAATTTTCTTTCCCCGATGAAAGTCAAAATGAATTCCTATCATGTGATGAAAAAAATTGGGGAAAAAAATTTGACATCAGGAAATGAACACTGTCTCATTTTATTGAAGTTGATTTTATTTAAATGTCTTGCGAATGCTACCTCGTTACCCTTAAGAAATATTAAATTCTATCATGTAATCCAGATACTGGAAGAAATGAATGCATTATCTATATATATATATATATATAATGCATTCATTTCTTATATATATATATATATATATATATATATATATATATATATATATATATATATATATATATATATATATATATATATATATATATATATATATATATATATATATATATATATATATATATATGTATATATATATATATTAAATGTATTATAAGCTGAATGAATATAATTTTGCTTCATTAAATTCTACTTATAAATAAAAAAAAGCGAACATTGGCGGGTATTTTATTATTATCTATTTTTTATTTGTGTATACACTTTTTCGAGATTTAGGTAAAAACATTAAATAGAATAGAACTTTCATTTCGGTTTTAAAATTTAAAGAATATTTGAAATATTATGAGTTAATTTTGAACTAATAATTTAATTAAATTAATTAATCTGTTAATTCCATAATCTCGATTTTTTTTAAAAAGATTTAAGAGCTTTTATATTATATTATATCAAAAAAAATTACGAATGAGAATTACTTTTCTGTTCGTAATTCATAAATATTTCTATTTACAAGTAAAAAGCATTTTAAATATTGCTTAAGATATTCCCTCTTAAGTCATACATATTAAAAGGAAACTTATTGCAATCTTAAGGCATTCACTTCTATATTTTGTGAAATGTTTTTATTATATAAGCATTTTTAACACTAGAAAATATTTATCATCTATATTAAAACTTAATCATTTATTATAGTTTTCATCATGAGAGACTTTCAAAAATCTAAATAAACTGAATCTATTAAAATAATAAATGTCTTTTCATAATACACTTTCACAGTCCAAAAAATTCAAAAATAAAATTTTCCAATGTGTGTTGAATATCCTAAAAATATTTTATAATCAATATTAAATTTGTAGTGATAACGCGTATCGGTAAATTAACATAATCTTTTATTTAAAAGTTTATTTAGAAATGGAATCCTATTTAAAAATATCTGTATAGTTTCATTGTAACAAATACATTCTTATTTGTTCTTGAAATTCAAATGATTAATTTAAATTTTAGTTTATATAATATTTTCATTCCTCTTAAGTTTTTTTTTATATATATTATTGATTTTAAAATCATTGAATAAAATTATTATTTTGCATGATTTGCAAATTAGATACTAAGTTTCAAAAAATCTGGGCAGACTTTTTTAATTAAAATTTAGAGTGATAATGCAGAATGAAAGAGCAGGACCAAAAAATTTAATATAGCTAAATTTTAGAAGAATTTTTAAAATATACTTATTGAGGGATAATATTGTGTTTTTCATTCGAGGGGCTTTTGCATACGGTGACTAATTATAGCGGTGACACATTTTCAGGAAAAAATCAAATTACATTGCGCAAATATTTTATTTCAAGATTTCATACCTCTGGATCTAAATAAAATTAAAGTTTAATCCTGGCAAAACATATAAAAAAATTTCATCTGTAAAAACAAATCATGGCAAATTAAATGTACCAAGGTAAAGAATTACGTTTCAGTTATGGAAATTTATCTTGACAAAATGAAGGAAAACAAATTTATTAACAAATTAATGAATCCTCCTAGTAATTAATTTTTTAAAAAATTCTGAAACAATCATATTTTAAATGCTTTGTAATGATAAAAATCAGGGAAGAAAATTAGTCTAGTTTGACATCTTTCACGAATTAAATTGATATTATTTGAATAGTTGTATTTTTTATAGTTTTCCTCTATAGTCTGGATCTTTAATTTTGGATTGAAAATTTGCATAATCATATTAAATGTCAATGTAAATTCTCATATTGAATTATTTACTTGTCTTTAGAATATATATATAAATGTTTTTGATCACAGATGAATAACAAACAGTATCGCCTTAAAATTATTAAAGAGGAATTAGTCTTTACAAATGGCATTAAATCTGATTACGAAATAACCTGATCCTCGTTGTCCTCAAGTTACGCTTTCATTGCCACAGCGTCGCTGGCATTATTCCGTAGCGACGAACCCAAACACAACACGAGAGCGGCGAAATTTAATCGCATTAAATGCGGAGCCACGTCATTTGCATAAGTCGCCTGGAACAGCTTCATGCGCCGTCCCCGGTGGTGGTAAAACTCCTTCAATCAACGCACAAAAGGCCGCCGCGTGCGTACGTTTCCGATTAGATTTTCTACGCAAAAGCTGGCACCTTCTATGGCACCTTAATTAAATGGGAGACGGTGGCTATAAAAATGTGACCGCAATCATCCCGTTGCCATGGAAACGTAGAAAATGGTGAGACTATCCACAGCATCCTTCCTGGGGGATTCTGGAAGAATCTGATAGATGAAATGAAATGATTTGTACTTTTTTTCCCCCTCCGACTTCACTTTCGATTTATTACCGGTAGTCACCCCCTCGGTGAAGAGATCTTTTTCGATATTAAATTATTTCTAGATCTCCCTTTCCTTTTCTTGTTTTTTATAATTTTTTTATATATATTTATTACCAAATCTTGGTTTTGATGCGATTTTATTGTTTAGAGTGAGACAAGACATGAATTATTCTAGATGTCATTGGGTTTTATCAAATCTACTTTTTTTCTCATCAGACACAGAAATGTATTTTTCAATAAAAGTAAATAGAGAAATACATATGAATGAGGCGTTAGAATTGGGTGTGCGGTGTTTCTGCTGTTTTTCTTTGGTTTTCATTTTTAAAGCAAAATATTGCTTGTATTTTCCCTCCCTCTTATGAGAGAGAGACTAAAAAAATTAAGGGTGTTCAGTTTCGGAAACAATATCGCTAAAGATTTGAAAACTAATTATTTATAACAACTGGTAATTTTCATGATTTTGAGAAAAAGTTTACAAACGGAAAAAATTACAACAATTAAAAAATATTTTTTTGTTGCACGTAAAAATCATGAATATTGTTTTTCGCACTGCCGAAGACACTCAGACATTCAGTGATAATCGACATTCTGAAAGAGCTGTCTTCACAATATTAATGACGTAATTTTTGAAATTCTTTATGGCATTATTTATAAAATTTAAGATGTAGCGTTAAAAAATAACAGAGACGCAACTTTATTAAACATAATAAGATTATTTGTGACATGAAGATGTTGTTTTATTTTCTTCTTGTTGAGAATATTATAGGCTTTATAGCTTTCCATAGAAAAGGTAAATTTTTAATTTCTTCTAGTTCATTTTGAGATTTGGCTTTTACAGAATTAGAAACTTTTTAATTTCTTCATCGTGATGTCATTAATATGAATTCTTAGGGGGAGAAAAAAGTTCTCATAATTTCTATTCTGTTTGAAAGTTGCGATGCATAGAAAATAGAGTACATGGCAAATGGTTGATATTTGATTAATAAAGAAAAAGTCATATGATATATTCAGATAGGAGCATAGGCCTAAAAATTCTAAAATGCTAATTTTTACGTGGTACTGATGATGATATCGTGTCCATGAGTACGTGCAAAAACCCTAAATGTCCCCGAAGGTGTCGAAGACATCCCTGGCTATCTCTACAGATTCGGACTACAAATCGTACTTTTAGTCTTCGAAGTAAGCATCATCACACTAGACAATCTTCTCCCAGCTTGATGCAAGCTCATGCATACCGCTGTGGTAAAATTCCCACTTTTTAGATGTAAAAATGGGCTATTTGATATTTAATATCTTCTGAGCATCACTGAAACGTATCGTTAGCACGTGATTCTCCACTGCACGGAATAAAATAACCACTTGGGGAGATGGCTGGAGAATAGGGAAAAATACGGTAAAAGAGTTCCCATTCCAAGAGAGTAATCACACTTTTATCCCCGTATTCACCATTAACCTGACCAGGAGGTTAACAGGGAGTTCAAACACCACAAGGTTAAACCGAAGAATTAGAAAGTGGTATTCACCGTTAATCTGATAGCGATAGTCGTTGAACAACTGCTTGTTCAACCCACGAGTCAAATGTGATCGTTCATTGGTGAAATAAGTCACGTGATTAAATACTTACGAAAATTTCATGCAGAATAGTACCAAATTACTTTCATAATTGGTAAACATGTTGACAAACAAAATCATATGCATTTCGAAATTTTTCTTCTTAAATATTTACTTCACTTATTACTATAGACATGATTACAAAATTAGAAAATATATTACACAAATTTTTTTTTTTTTTTTTTACCCTATTATTAATTTTAAATCTCTTAGTACTAATATAATTCTGAATAGATATATTTTATAGTGCATAAACTTTGATATACTTTACTAGCTATTATTCTCAACAAGAACTAATTTTTCCAATGCAATTAAATTTTATAAATATTTTTCTATTAAAATAATTTTTATGTGTTATTTTTCTATATTTTTATACCCATTAAATTTTTTTTACATGAATTTTTTGCATTCCAAATACTTAGTATTATTCTTGCTTAAATATAAACATTAAAATACAGTATCCTTTAAAACTACATGTATCAATTATTTCAAATATGGTCTGATATGTAACTTAAGAATAGTTTGTAATGTAATAAATCAAATTCAATAAGCACAATTTTTTCCAAAAATCATGAAGAAATCAAAATTTTCATTTATTATAAAGTTATAAAATTCAATTAAAACTATTTTATTTATCTTACAAAATAGTTAAGAAAGTCAAACCTATTTTTTAAAAGGCAAAACTTGTAATTTAAATTAATCTTTTCTCCATTTTTTTATGAATAACAAAACCGAATACCTTACTTCACAGAATCACTTGTAACATTATGACAGCAACTCAAGCAAAATAAGGCATTTAGTTAAATGAGAAGTTATCTCTGATATATCTAATAAAACTCTTAAAATAATCACTATTGTATTATGTATTTATTTTTGCTAATATTAATAAATATATAAAAAAAATAATTTCATTATTTGTTTAGTATGATATATGAAGTAGCAAGAATAACTTCAATATGCAAAAAATAGAAAAATATATATACATAAAGATGTTAAACTCACAATTCAAAATTAAATATTTCACAAGATAAAAACACGGTGAAAAAATTTAATTCTTAAAAAGGTCAAGAGTATTTTGGTGTAGTTAAAGTTATGTAATAATAATAGAGATGAGGAATACAATAGCATATTAATTAGTATATGTTAAATAAGTGTATATGGTATCCACAAAAATGAAATGCATTACATATTCCTAAATTCAGAGCACTTTGACATGAAAAACCTCCAATTATTAAAAGATTAGTTTTCTTAAAAAATGTATGATGAAAGCATTTTTAAAACATCTTTGTAAATTTTTATAATGTTATATGTTCAAAAGTAAAAATTTTGGCAACCCCTTCAAATAAAGAAAACTATATTTAAGTAATCAAATAGAAAATAAAAAATTTTAAGTATGTAGTTCTAAAAGTATTGTAAAACACATAAACTGTTTGTGTTTAATAAATCTAGTTTACTAAACTAAAGTTAAAAACTGTTTAATAAAATAAATCTAGAGACTTTTTTTACAAAAAAATAGCCAATTAATTAACAAAAAATAATTTTTATATTTTGCTTATGCATAGATAAAATTTTTTATTTCAACACATAACAAGAAATTGTAAATGTCAGAATTTTTTAAACAAAGCTTCATTACCATCTCAACATAACAATAACATATATATGTCTGTAAATAGAAAAAAAATACTGCTTTGATATGATAACTGGCCGTTACGAGTAGTTCACGACAAATGTTTCATCAAAAGTAAAAAAATATATATATAATTTAATGTGTGAATCATATTTGACACAATAAAGTAATACAATTTAATGTAACATTTAGATTTATAATTCTAATTTTTAGTTTTAAATTTGTGATTAGTGTATGAAATTCATTTTATAATATTTGATTCCATTGTACATTATTACACATTGGAATTGTGATGAAATAAAAAAAATATGGTTAGTAATTTTATTTAGTTATATAAATTGGCAGATAAATTGCAAATAAAATTTTTAACTATTTGTTGAAATGAAAATATTAGTGAGATATTTGGCATTTCCTTCAAATTTTGAAAAAATATATTAAAATTCTTTGACATACTTTTATGGGGGAAAAATGTCTACAGGATAATAAGTAAGTACCCATTTTTCATGTTTGTTACCATTCAGAAAGAACCAATTTACACTGGTTCAGTGTAGAATAAAGTACCCTTTGATTTGACAACGAAATTTAATTTATCTCAGTTTAGTTTTTTTTGTAATGGCCATATTGTTAGTCACATCTTGGCATCAAAATATCAAGGGGTACCAGACGTAAACTTCTATCAACACAAATTACGGTTGTTGACTAAATTCTAATCTCAATATCATCAATTTGACAAGGACAATTTTCCAAATATTGACAATTACTGCAATACTCATGCTAGTAAATTTTTTCCATAGTTCTATATATAAGTTTATAAATTATATTTATTATATTAAAGAAGTCAATAAAAATCATTACACTGCAATATTCTGTAACCCGAGTTTAAAATTAATATATTAATTTTAGACTCGGGTTACAGAATATATAAAATATACAAATCAAAATTTAATTCTGCTAAAAATGAATTTCTTATCTTTATAGAAGAGTTGAAAATGTTCAAATTAACAGTATGATTGAGAAATGGTATTAAAATTTGTTTTAATTCAATAAACGATTAATGTTGATTCTTTTATACTCTCTCTGCAATCTTATGATGAATTAGACAATAATACTACTACTTAATGTTATGCTACTTACTAATAATGTTAGTTGAAGTATGCTTTAACTGTTTTTCATAGTCAAGCCTAGTTTTTTATAATTTTTGAAAACATCATATATTGATGTGATTGAAAAATATTACTCATAATTATAGATGCATAGCCTTAAAATCAAAATATATTCATCATTTTACTAAAGACACATAATGGAAGAATTCATTAAGATTCCTGAAAAATTTATGGAATTTATTTCTTGACAACATGTGAATTAAAAACTCACCTTAATTCTTGCATTGTTGGCTAATTTTCAGAAGGAAGGAAATATGGTTTACAGGGATAGCTACTGTCACACAAGGGATGGTACCTGCTGTATATAGAGCACTCCATCAATTTAGAAATCATACCTCATTCTTTAGAACAGTATTGTTATGGATACTTACAAGCCATTTTAACACAATATTTTGTATTGCTAATAAGTCTACAAATGCAATGATTGCACACAATTTGAAAATATGCCTTTTCTGTTACGAAACCTTTCTGTATCAATTCCCCCAGATGAAAGGGTTGTTATATGTGTACACATACACAATCAATACTTCGAATCACTCTGGGAAACTGGACTATGTGAAAGAATTTTTCATTGATCTGCAAGGAAACGTAACAGTTAAATCTTTAAAAAAATTGCTAATAAAAGCTTACTTAATTTCAATAAGTTCTGAGAGAAGTTAAAATGAATTAACTGTACTCACATATTATCCCGATACATAATTATATTTGATAAAAAATATGCCGTCCAATATAATAACAGTTATAGTCATTCTTTCAACATTTGAGCGAGAAAATAGGTGTTAATTTATATCTTCAATAAATAAATAGTTGATAATTTTTTTAATTAAATTTTCCAAATTTTAATCATAAATTTAAAGTTTGCAGTCATTAAAAATGAATCTATAAAATGAAGTTTAAATAAATGTACATAGTGATTAAGCTAGAAAATTTGGGGACAATTTTTTTTTACGGAAAATGGCTGACATGATAATGCATAACAGATTTTAAAATAGAATTAAGCACTCATATATTTTCATGTAATTCTGTATAGTTTAACTGGATATTAAAAACCATAAAACCATGCTCTTCCCTTAATTTACTGTTTTATCAATTACATCTTTTTTAGACTTACATATATTTATACAAAAGGATCATGAATGTTTTTACAAATTAATCATTTCTTTTACCAAACATCTTAAGAATCGAAGACAATGGAGTGACGACAATGCTATCAGTAAAACTTTTATATAATGCAGTCGCAAAAATGCAATAGCTTTGCTTATTTTGGAAATCACTTTTGAAATTGTTGATTGACTTACCCTTGCTATATCAGCAATTAAAAGATAGAGAGCAGTGGTGACAGATTTGTCCGTACACCTCTAGAAAAGTATCTCCATTTGAAATGACAGTTTTGTTCTAAATCTTGGGTATATTCCTATATCCAGATCTGGCCAAGATTTTCGTCAAGAGATTTCACTTGTGGATTTCCATTTCATCCTCTTTAATGTTTCTTTTTAGGTCTAATGTCCCGTTTACAACGTTCTAGTTCTCAAGGAACTCTAAGCACTGTATATTATAATATAAATTAGTGTATAAAATAATTATCTTTAAATTATGACACATTTGAAATCTGTTTCGCAAATAGTAAACAATAAAAAAAATACACAAGAGTTGAAAAGAAATGCGCATGATCACTAATCGCATATATAAATTAGACATGCGCAATCAGGTTTAACCTTGCTGAATAGGAAGATACGGTTCTTGAACGTAGAGCCGGATTTACGCCTCGGTTACTCCTCCTGAAGTTGATGGTGAATACCGTTTTAGCTTTGACCCGGGATTTCGTTCGTACCTAGCGGTCGAGGTTGATGGTGAATACGGCCGTTAGAGTCACGTTTTAGGTGTGTGGCTTTGTGTTGTCCTTCAAGAAGAGAACCTTTTACGTGTTCACCAGTGCTGTCGGTTTCTGATGCAAGGCTTCTTGCATGTGTTTCTGTTAGTAGACACAAATATAAATGACTAGCCATGTAGCTTACAGTCCCAGCCAATGCCTAGCATATTAACAATAACAGCTTCTGGGGAATAAAGTGGAGATTTTGCAGTCCCTAGAATCGGATCTTTACAACTAACGTTTGACGCTGGTGTACTGGATCAATTTTTCATCACACTTAAGGATGTAATCAAGAAACGTTTCGTTTTCCTAGGTGGAAAGAAGTGATGAACAGTTGGATAACCTTTAAAGTTTATTGCCTTCAATAAGTTTGAGAGGAGCCATTTGCTTAGGTTCTACATCTATCCCAGATTGTTCCAGTTTACTTACTTAGTGAGCACGAATGATTTTCTCTGATTCTTGGAACATAATATTAAGTTCCTGACACTTCTGAAGAGTATTCTCTTCGATAGCACTTTCCAAAGCATCACCATTTAAGACTGATGGTGCATCCGATCGAGGTCTATGTTCGTGTTGTTCATCAGTGGTATAGAATTTGCGATGCCATGTTTGTGCAATAGGCTTAGTTACTGCCTCATCTCCGAATGCCATGATTATTTTCCCTCAGTTTGTACTCATATAACAAGCATAATCTAATAACGTACTCGTTTATAATCGTTACTAAACTTCTTTTCGTAAACTGTTACTAATTCTTCTTTCCACAAACTAAACAAAGTCTATAAAATCTCCTCGTGAGCAAGCGTCATATATCACTTGTCTGAAAATACCGAAGATTATGTTAACTAATGCGTTTTTTACGTTTACAGTTCAGCTTAATAAAACAGATGCATAGTGTTTTATTGTTAATAGTAAGATGTAAATATTTATTATTATTGGACTTCTACATTTTTTGGAAATTTCTGTAACTAATGTTTTTTGTTGAAATTGTTATATAAATTATATATTAATAAATAAATATAGTTTTAAGTGTTTGGCAAAATTTTTCATGTGAATAAAACAAATTACTTCAATGAAATATAATTTTTTTTGTTTTAGTTAGGATTTCCATTTGCATTATTTAAAAATTCAACATGATTTTTAAAGTCTTTCTTCTATTAGTTTTTAATTTGCTACAATTTTGTATTTCTTTTTGCTGAGGTGCATAAATATTTTTTAATAGAGTCTGAGTTTTTGCTGTTTTTACAGTTTTGTTTCCCAATAAACTTTACGTTAAGTGTGTATATGCGTGATTTTTTCTTATTCTAAAGAAAAAGCTGATTTAACATCTTAATACGAATGAAATTAGTTTTTATGTTTTGTTAAGATATGCTAAAATAGTTTGAGAATTATTTTTTTTTTTTTTTTTGTCGTAATTGATCAACTACACGTCTTTAGGTAAAAAAATAACAATTTTAAAAATACTCCATTGATATTTACTAATGAACCATAAAACTGCCTTAATTTAATAAATGAATATTTTTATTTGAAAAGTTTTAAATTCCAAATGTTTTTACTCAGTGAAGAGTGTGGATTTTTGTTTCTGAAACTTCACAATATTTTTAAAATGATAAAAATTTTTATTTAAAACGTTTTTATTACTACATATTCATATGTGATAAAAATAGTTCGATAGTAAAAAATTATAAAAAATTTGCTAGTTAGTATTATATAAATATTTTCTAAAGAAATAACTCTAATAATAATCGTTTTTTGGCTGCTTCTTAAAAAAACAGTTTTATATTTTATGGATTTATTCAACTGTTACTGAGTGCTTTTTTTAACTTTTATAATTCCGAATAAACTGCCTCAAGCTTAAAAAGAGTCATTTATTTAACACATGCCTTATTTTTTTCTTTACCAATATCGGTTAAGAGAAGTTGTGAAAAAATTGGCTATTTATTAGATTTTTAGTTCATTTTTTATTTTAAGGCAGTGTTTTTTTATGAAAATAAATCTGATAATTAAATCCTTAAGTCCGTACATTAAAACTGTTTGTTTTCATTTCTATAAAAAGTTTTTTGTTTATTGAACATAACATTTTTTTTTTGTTCATTTAAGAATTTATTGAACTAATAAATTTTTTCTGCATTAAAAATTTTAAGGAAGTATAATTTTATGACCATTTCTCTATTAAACAATATTTATTGCACTGAACATTTGCTGAATGAGTGAAGTTTACAATATTTAACTAACAAAATATTTAAGATAAATAGGTGACAATTTTGAATTCAAAATTACGAGTAGGCAGATAATAAACACGAGAGTTCCTCATTAGTGAGAATATGCCGCTTAACTAAATTGTGCTTCCCTATATAATGCAACCAATGTTAGTATTACAGTTACATTATGAATTATTCATGTATACTTAAATGAACTTATTTAAAACCATGTTGAAATGCTGGTAAAAAAAACTATACAATAATTTATATACTTTTGTCAATCTAAATTTAATTTGTATTTCCTAGTAATGTAAACAATTTAATTGTGTTTCCTTATGCAATATAAACAATGTTAGCATTATAGTTTCATTATGAATTATTCATGTATAGTTAAATGAATTTATTTAAAAACCATGTTGAAATGTGGGTAAAAAAACTATACAATAATTTATATACTTTTGTCCGTCTGAATTCAATTTGTATTTCCTTGTAATGTAAATAATTTAATTGTGCTTCCCTATATAATGCCAACAATGTTAGTATTATGATTACATTATGAATTATTCATGTATAGTTAAATGAACTTATATAAAAACCATGTTGAACTGCGAGGGAAAATTATCCAATAATTTATATACTTTTGTCAGTCTCAATTTAATTTGTATCATTTATATTTTACAAATAGAATTACATTCTATATTGGGCATCCAAAGAATACTGTGAATCGATAAACTTAAAAGGGAACAGAAAATCGCTGCTTTGAAGCACTAGAACTCTGCTTTAAAATTGTTAAAAATAACCCTCTGCTTGGTTTTCGACATCTTGTCAAGTTCAGAAATAACGTTTTCATGTGTCAGTGAAAATGCAAAGCTTTCATTGTGTCATAAAGACATTGCTACTGCTGCAAGAGCGGAATACTTACCGAATCGTTAGACACGCCCTACCAGAGAAGGGAAATTCGAAGACTTATCTTTAAAAGAATTCGTGAAGTGTCTGAGAAATAGTTTCTAAGCTGTCTCATATGTATAATGATAGAGGTAGCTGAAAATAATGTCTTCGTTTTCTTAATTTTTAGTTTGCCGCAGTAATTAGTATCTCATATGAGTTAGGTTTCTGTTTTATTACATTTGCGGTGCGTTTAGGTATGAAATGGTATCTACTTATATTACTAGTTTTGAAAATCTAATGCTGTAGTGATAATTCCATTCCAATTTTTAATATATTTCTGCTCCATAATGGACATAGCAGAAATGTGTCAAATAAAGTTCTAGTTTGTTAATTATGAATGGATTCTATCCTGCATTATATTCTTTTTAGTTTTAGAAACTCATAATAGTGAATCTGTCTCTTTTATTTGTAAATACATTCCATCGAAGATGTTTTGCTTAACTCAAAATCTTTACGATGATTATAAATTAAAAATATCAATTGTTCATTATAAAAATTTCTTAAAAATAATAATCTGAATAAGAGGTGCTAAAACACATTTTTAGAATTAAATGAGAGCGAGTTTAAGTATAAATCATTTTGGAAAATTAACCATTTCCAATTCTATTGCCACCGAATTATTTTATTGATAATCGAAATTCTCTCGATTTTGCAAGTATAAAACTCTTGAATATTTATCTTTATAAAAGACGTCTAATAAAATATGCTACAATAAAAGTTGT
This sequence comes from Latrodectus elegans, assembly GCA_030067965.1. NCBI lineage: Eukaryota > Metazoa > Arthropoda > Arachnida > Araneae > Theridiidae > Latrodectus > Latrodectus elegans. The sequence continues at coordinate 40,233,710 of CM057819.1, forward strand.
TTTGATATTTTGGAAGCGATTGCTTAATTCACTTTTTAAATTTGAAATAATTTCAAATTATTGAAGAATAGAAGTTAAACTACTGGAAAGTCAACCTGATTTACTAATTAGTTTAATCTATTAATAATACATTAGTCAATTCAACAAGGCATGTATATTGCTAGTTATTAAAAATTTTACTACTTTTATCAACAAACGCTAGAATACCAGAAATATTACTCCAAACGATTTGCATTTCTTTGCTTGCGTGGGAAGTAGCCATGAACTAAGAAAAAATCAACGAATTATGAACCATGAGAAATTTCCAATGCGCTCTCTTTCTTTCTCATTCAGAACTAGTTCTTGCATTCTTTTTACGTAAAGTTCTTCTTTTATAAGAAAATGAAATTATTTTCGAACATAATCAAATTTCTACCTCAGTAAAATTACGACTGTTTACTTTTTTCGATTGTGTTGCTCTCCATTAACGGTCGCCAAACTTCTTGACGTCACAGACCAAGAAATTTATAATTTAAATCACGCGTACCACTAATAAGTTTTTTTAAGTGTTAAATAAATTTATAAAAAAAATTGTGATCTAAAAACACATAAAATGTACCTAGTTAACAAAATGAAACTGATAATAGTGACCAGATTACGTGAAAGCTTTGTTAATAAACCTTAATAAAGTAATCGAAAAATTGTAAAAACAAAAAGAATAAAAATGTGTAATAATATTATAAGTATTATCCCAATAAATATGAAATAAAGAAAATATGCACAGGGGTAAGATTTAAAATCACATCTTTCTTTAAAAAACACCATTTCACAAAAAATGTATAAAAACCTCCTTAATAACCCAACATATTGGACATATTTGAAATTTAACTCAATACGTTTGTAAGACCACTTTTAAATACTTAAACTAATATGTACATATGCGACATACAGAACAATGGAATATTAGAAGAGACAAAACACATGTAGCTATGTGATACAAATAAAAACGTATAACAATGCAGCTATAGCACTGCGACTTATTTACTGTGGCGTTATTCTATATGAAGTATTTTATAACTTTTTAAGTATTACTGTGAACTGAAATATGCTTCAATGCGTTTTAAAACATAACTTGATGAGTAAGCATATTCAACATTTTTCTGGGGACTAGCTAAGTTTTCTCGTGGGCTATCACTTGGTGATCGCTGCTTCTAGTAACATGTCGAAATCTCATGATTATCATGCTAAAAATGGAATTTATGAGTAGAAAAGAGCCCTGCTGAACACTGAACACAGGTACTGCAGAACACCATTAAAAATCTCATTGGTTTCGTGTTGGAAAATTGAGATATCCACTCTACCTTACAATACCATTTGATTTCATCACATGTCACAAACTTGGTTCATGTTGGTGCTTGCACATGATACTACTTGGTGCGTGATGATAAAAGTTGCAAAAATAGTGCTTACAGCATTGCTACCTTTGAATAAGACTGCGGAGTTATGGGGTTTTTCTCATTATCGGAAGATAGTGAATTCGAATCCCAGCTTATTCGAAAATTCATCGTGTTCACGAAAAGTGGCTTGAAAGGAACAAAGGTAGTTTCTTTAGACTATTCAAGAATTTTTAATATCTTTGTGAACATATCCACATGGCAAATGATACAAAGAGGGATTTCGTCAGCTAACATTCGTCACAATATCTGATAGTTATATAAAGGGGAATTGAATTTACATCATAATTAATTCCTCTATACAGATAGCTCATAATTACTGTAATCTTCTGACATGTTAAGACATTGATATAGTAGGTCTTTACAATTATTTCCATATTTGTGTTTCAATTTCTTATTTATTATATATAATATGTATAATTTAAGTTGTTTGGTCACTAGTTGAATGGCTAATTATTAGTCAAAGGAACTTGTTTGAAACTACACTACTATATGAAAAGTCACACACACACAGTTTTTAAGGAATCTATCAAAAATATTACTTAAATCAATGTGAACCATATTCTATTTTTTTCTTTAATAAACTTATCTTTTCTGAGTTCGATATTTTTCCTACATTATTATTTCACATGGGTATAGAACTTTATAATATTCTCACACTTGAAGTATAGCCAATGACTGATTTTAAATGTGTATGTAATATTTCATCCATTAAACAATATTTTCCTTGCATTTCTTAAAATTGTTTTTTTTGTTTCTTATATGGTTTAACATACTGTTTCAAAGTATAGTTTTATATTTGTTTCTGTGAGGAAAAGATTAACCTTATACTTACTAACATTGTAAAAAGTTTCAATTTAGAGTCATAAATTTTTTAGAATAATTTTTAGCTCTTTTAAATTTTCTGGCTGCCAATATTTTTTTCGCTATGAATTAAAGTTTTCTTACAAAGATTTAAAATTTTTATTTGAATTCTTTACGCATGAGTCTTCAAAGACGATTATTTACGAATTACTCTGGAGAACATCTCAATAAAATGGATGTTTTCACTTAGAATACATTCTTAGAGATGAAATCGCTCATTTTTAAATAATCTCACAAGTCTTCCATTAGTCGGTAGTGATTTCTCAAACTTGAAATAATTCTCAAGAGAATTTATTTAGATGGTACGTTTAACAGTGTTTTCAAACTGCCATTTTAAGCAAGCGCATATTAAGAGTTTCGAAGAACTCGAAAAAAACAGCTTAACCATTCCTGTTGTGGGTATAAATGGAAGCTGCAAATGCATTGGCTTAAATCAATTTCAACAGCATGCATTTAAAGAACTTGTTCTTTTTTTATAAGAACGATTTTTTTTTTTTTTTTTCTTTTTTTGTCATCTAACTGTTCTTGAATCTTCCGCTGGGATAATAGTTTTGCCCATTTCTTTTCTAGGATTATGTTCCTTTCAAAAGAAAAGATCCCTTTTAACAGCATTCTTAACAATACTTCAGAACATTTTTAGCTGAAGGGCGAGAAAAAGAAGCGCGAACAAAAGAAACAGAAAGAGCTTGCGTAAGTTGTAATAGGAAGGATTTGAAAAAGAACTCGCGAGAAAATTCCTGGGGAGATAGTCGATTTAGCAAACCTCAACAAGAGAAATAATCTTCTTTCAAATAGAATTCAATTTGGTGGTAAAGGTTCTTTACTGAAACCCGGTATCTATAATTGTTTTAGGATCCAAAAACAGTTTCTGTTCTTTTATGAGTTCTTTTGAAAAATATCACAGAATTGTTGAGTGTGGCACAGTAACATCACTACGTTTTATAATGTAATAAAAGGTACTATAACTATCATTCTATAAAAGAATATAAGTCCGCTTTTTAAAACTTGCTTAATGGCGCAGTACTTTTAAGGGGGGTATATATATATATATATATATATATATATATATATATATATATGTATATATAAGTTTTAATCACTTTAAAATTTTATAAAAAATATTACAGGATGATTTTATATTTTATTAGAAAATAATAAATATAAGTCTTCATCACTGTATCGGGCGATGCATAATTATTTATTAAATTCAAACCCGTAATATTAATAGGCATTCTGTTATACCTCAACAATCAAGCTTAATTTTAAAATATTTGCATTTGGTTGCAGAAATAAGTGATGAGAAAATTAAAAAAAAAAACACTATTATCAACTATCATTAAATCATGCAATAATTTATATTTTTTTTATTATAATATAATGTTATTCAATACTTATAAAAAATCAAATAACATCATCCATTTATGAGCAGGCCTACTATAATGTAACTCTTGTACTTATTAAAGTGGGTTATATTGTATTTCATTATAAGTATAAATGTTTATTTTTGCTGAGCAAAACCGCTTAATTGAGACAAATACTTCGTAATTCTGTACAATGGTAGAGTATTGTAGTTGACATACATTTTGACCACCTCCCAATCAAGTTTCAACATGAATCCAATTGGTGGATTTCAAAATCTGCAAGTATTGGATAAATATTCTCATCACTATGAACTTTGGCTGCATCAACTATCGAGTCTTAATTTTTTTTTTCGCGAGACTAAAACCTTTCTCCACCAAACAACCAAAGTTCCAAAATGATTCTGGATTTAGTCCGCAGATTAAATTTTAATGAGAAATGCAGTTGATTAACGTAATTATCATTCATAGTATGATATTTTGGCAAGTCTTCAAGTTATAACATTGGTAGTATTACACTGAAATTTTAAACAATGTATCTCTCTCGGTTAGTTATAATTAAACTCAATATAAATGGCATCTTACAGCGCAAGTGGTCGAATGGAATGAAACAAAATTTTGCATATAGGCTATACACTAGATGCGCTCTTCAATATTTCCAAAAAAATACATCCAAATGTCCACCAGGTGGCGCCTTTTAATGAAAAACATGAAATTTAACACAGTAAATGATCCAAAAATAATACAGAAGCAATATTAACATTTATTGATTACTTTATGATAATTTTATAAATGAATCACTTTTAGTAAAAGTAAAGGAAAAAAAAATTCAGTTTGGAAAAAAAAATAAATAAAATAAAAGTCGGATTGAGACGAAATTGCACTGGAGGAGGAGTTGTTAATCGTGTCTTGGATGTTATAGAAAAAGGTGCTTATTGTGATTACTCTCGTGCTGCTGCGAAATTTGAAGTTTTGATGAAGAGTATTTTTAACAACAGATTGTAAATGATCAGTTATAAAGTGTTTCGCATGTGAAGCTTTAGGGAGTTCTTTAAGTCATTCAAAAGTCATAGAGAATATCTTGAGATTTCTTTGACTTGATTGATAAAATTATACTATCCATCTAATTCACAGCTTCTACAAAAAAAATTCTCAATTCAGATTCTCAAAATCACCATTATTAATTGATTCGTACAATAAACTCATTTTCTTATATAAAATTTGAATGCTAAGAAATAGATAATGATGTACTGCACATTTTCTGTTTAGGTATTAAAAAATTTCAATCCAAATTAATAGGAGTATCCCCTTGTATAGCGTTAGTTAGAAGGACATAAATATATACCAATTGAGATAGGTTCCTTAATTATTGTAGATGGACTGTTAGAAACGTCTCTTGATGCTATAAATAACCACAGACAAGTAAAATTTCAAATTGAAAGAATAGTGTACAAAGTCTCTGTTATTTTTTTATTAACTATGTGTATTTAAAAATTTTTAATTAATGAAACCAATCAGTCAACTTCATCCACCTCTCAGATATTCCTCTTTCTCTCTCATTTTTAATTAATGAAACCAATCAGTCAACTTCATCCACCTCTCAGATATTCCTCTTTCTCTCTCATTTTTGCCGTTACCTTATAGGATTTAAAATACAAGGCAATTATGTGCGATAGACCCTTAATAAAAAAAGATTCAAAAGAATAATTAAGAATATATATAATTATATTTAAAAATTTTTAGTATATCAATTACAAAATATATTTATGAGAGTTCAATTGTATATTGGTAAAATTTTAAGTTTAAAAAAAGATTAAGAATTTTTAAAAGAAGTAACAGTTAAATAAAGGAATAAATGTTCAAAATGTTAAATCATGCAAATACATAGTTATGTCTAAGTATATATTTAACAGATTCACATACAAAACAGTTTTCATGTTTTTATATTAAAACAGAGTCGTAAATAATCGTTCATTTGAAATAGCTACAAATATGAAGCCAAAAGGTTTTATTGAGATTTCAGTTATGGAAAATAATTAGACATTCCACTGTTTATTCCTCTGTTATTTGTGAATTTGTGGCAGCACTACTCAATACTTACAGTTTGTAAGTCAGCAGTGGCAACATTTTGAATGTTAACGCACCAACGATCTGAACAAGCAGTATTATGCTGCTTCGCGACAGCTGTTATGTTTGAATGTTTTTCTATTCTTATTTTCGTATGTTAATAAATATGTTGAAACCCGTATTTTGTCATTAAATTAAATTTTTAAAGAGCAAAATACATAAAATGTCACAACCCTAGAAATACTAAGATCTTGTCTGTTTCTCATGGAATCCACATACAAATGCAGCTCGTGTTAGAGGCAATGCTTTAAAATTAAGGATTCAGTGGATCAAACCTTGGAGAAAATTTGAAACATACGCTAATGCTTACTCCTAGAGACATTCCTTAAAAAGTAAGGTGGCCATCCAAGTGACGACAAGACATTTTCCAGTATTTTGCCTCACTATCTCATAAAGCACTCAATCTTTTTTATTATAAGAAGGAGTAGACTTAATCCCTAGGAGACTTCATTTTCTATTCCTTAAAAAATAGTTTCTTGATATTTTTTACAGTTCTTACGCATTTTCACAATCCCTCATCAGGAAAAAGTTGATACTAAAACCGAAATCTTATAACGCCTGGATTGACAAAAAATTTACAAATACTGTTAAGAGGAAAGTTGAGGTGGAAAAAGGAAAAAAAGAGAGAGTAAACGAAAAATGAAAATTTGGCCGAAGCAAAGCGTATAATGTGTAAAAAGCTTGAAATTATAAAAAGATAGTAAACGCTGCCGCAACATACTGCAGCAAATAAGCAAAAACAGCATTTATTATGTTACCTCACATTCCAATATAAAGAAAAATATTAATTAAATTTAGTAAAAAAATTTTTAAGTTATTAATTTATTTTTAGTTTAGAATGTTGTAATTTTCAATAAGTCAGTTATATCATGAACTTCGAAATGGTGTTATTATTCTTTCAAAAGTTTACTAGTTTTTTCCAACATTTGCTTTAAAGTTTACATATAATTGGTAATCTTATTAAATAAATTCATTTTCGTAATTTAATTCTGTCTTATACTTTAGTTAGAAATTTATTTAAAAAGTTAAATATGCTCGCGTTTTTTTTTAAAGATAAATTTAACTTTTTAATAAAGATAAGAAATCCAAATATCTTGCCTGAAGCGCATAAAATAGTTTAAATATATTTTACAAAAAAAGATTTTCTTATGATAATATTAGACATTAATGTAAAAGAGAAAATTCTAGAATTAAAACTAACATTTAAGTTAAATTGTTGCTTTTGTTTCATGCGAAAAAAATTAAATTGTTATGTAAAGTATTTGATTTAAGCATTTTCGTAAAAAAAATGCTGTATATAAAAAAATTTTGAATAATATTAGTGTGCACTTTTAATTCCGACTCTTTTCTTTCTTTCTTTTTTTTTTTTTTTTTTTTTACGAAGCTACATTTTATAACTGATGTGATGAACGGAAATTAATCTATTTTTGTATCGTTTCCTCAGATTTTGACTAATGGCAAATAATTTTCCTTATAAATTTAAAATCCATAAACATTTCACGCTAGAGAATAAATTTAAATCTTGACAAGAAAAGCTTTGTATGAGTTTTGGTTTTGGATATGTTTATTTACGTCATATCAGAGCTATATTGTTAGATTGATAATGTTATGACACACTGAATTAAATTTGTAACGCGAACTTAGTACTCAGTATTTTAGCAATCAAATATTTATTATCTTCTATGATTGTACAGACATAAAATAAAATTTACACGTACATTTTATAAATGAAAGCACACACTAACACTCTCATTTATTTTAAATAGAATTTATCCGATATGTTCGCTTTTCTATCTTCTGTTTTTAAATTTGATTTTGCTGCCTCCGTAGCGCTATCTCGCGGTCGTCGAAATCATAACAATACAATCCCAGACTTGTATGCAGCCCAGAATTGCATTCTGGTGGAAAAATGAAAGCTGCTACGTGGAAGTCTTTATAATTAAGAAGCATTTACCAAGCAAAAGACCCAGAATACTTGTGATCCATTCTCGGATGTATTTATCATTTCACTTGGAGAACATTGCTACCACGACCAATTTAACATACTTTAGCTGTCTTTAGGAAAAACGATTTTAATGGCAGTTAAACAAATTCCAATTTGCTATGGAATAAAAAAATTTTTAAAAACATTCAGATGATAAAAGGTAAGATACAGGAATATGTATAAAAATGAGTTCACAAAAATATTTTTCAAAATTTTAGTTAATAAATGGGAATTAAATTTATCTATTCGCCTAGTGGCATGTGAGGGACTACTCATTAAGTCGTAAAATCCTGAATGTTCAGAAATTAGAGGTTCGCGAAAACGAACGTCTACTATGATATATCTGTAAACAAAGACCTCATATATACAAGTACCATTGTGGTCATTACATATAATTATACTTATTTTAACCTCCTAATGATAAATAAAAATAAAAAAATAATCACACTGTAATAAATTATAGGAAGTTTATCATCATATCTACAATTGCTTGGTTAAGACATTCTCAAAAGTGAGACTTCAGAAAATTTCGTTATTGCTTCAATTGGTTTGCGAATCAGACTATTTGTCAACTAAAATACAATAATAAAAAAGACAGTAGATACCATGACAAAATTTACTAGCAGATAACATGTTCATGAAGTTCAAATGATCAAATTTGTATATCTTGTGAAGTGCGGATAATAGCAGAATCAGTAGTTGTTGTTGCACCAGCCTACTTCCTTGTACAGAGCTCGGCTTTTCAATTAGATGGGAGCAGCCGAGTGAACCTTTTCGTAATTTAGATATAAAAACAAAGTAGAAGAACCTCCAATACTTCACCCACAGAGATATCATTTCACTTGGAGGAATTACAACAACAACCTATTTAAAGTACTCCAGTCACTTTATTGAATATGTGAAATCTTTGGTTAAATCGGGATTCGCACTCAAAATCTCCGATAATGAGAACGTCACCCTAACTAACCAGACCACCCCGACCCCAAGCATGATCCTGTTTAAGTCAAGTGCAATGGCATGTTGTAAGATACCACGATTAGTATGCAAGAAACAGTAGAACATTGAATATCAGACTTAACATATTACAATGAGAACCACTTTCCCAATCACTCAGTCTGACCTTCCATTCAAGAACTTTCAAGTGCATTCAATGCGAAATAGAATTCTTTGTAACAATCTTAGCGTCTTTTATCAGTCCTATGCGAATGATGCCTGTGGTAGCTTATCGCTAGTTTCAACTACCACAGGCTAAACTAACAAGAAACTACCACAGATAGAACAATTAGTTTCTGGCACTCAAGCGCTGGATTGTGCCAAAAATCATCGAGTTGACTGTTCGTCTTCAATAGGACGTTATAATATTACTGAATATCTATTCAGGTAATTCAAATAACGAGAAAAGATGATCCATCAGCAATTTTTATGTATTTCAAGTAGTGTTGGTTGTACGCTGTAGAAATACGTGATCATAATTAGAGATGCCATGATCGTAATTAGAGATTCTTCAATCTTGCAAAACAATTAATTTGCCTACATTTTTAATATCATTTGCACTCGAAACTTTGAGACGATTGGATTATTTTGTAGGTTTCGTTGGGTTATGTTTTAGCAAAAGAAAGTAATTATTTAATATTAATACTATAAATTCTTATGGAATATCATAATTCTTTTAACATTGATAAAAGCGAAAAAAAAATAATATGTGCTATTACTTATAATTTCATTCAGAGCAAAACAATAACTAAGGCAAGAATGAAGCTGTGATATTCATGATAATAAGTGAGATGAAAACTGTCAGGTGATATTATCTCTTATTACAATGAAACTTTTAAATCCTGACATTTTTATAGCAATTTTTTAACTGCTCATGTTTTGTAACTGCCTTGATCCAAAAAAAGATACTTTTATTCAAATGAATATCGGAAAATGTGACTGAAATTATTGTGTTTATTCTTTGCTATAGAATAGTTGGGTAATTTTTTACACACGTTGTTCAGATTCATGATAAAAATAAAGTATTCTAACAATATATGTAAGAAAAAGGAATTAATTATTATATACGTTTCATAATTTACTGTGTTTCTCTTATTCTGAAACTTTCTTATTTCACCAAAGGCTGCCTATTTCTGAGTTGCTTTAAGCTGACGGCCGTATAAAATACAGAATTATTTTTAATTCGTATAGTGGGGAACACGTAATTTGTATGACTCACTCAAAATGTGAACGGGTCCTCGGAGTTCAGGGATAGAAATGAAATAAAAACTCCAGATTTAGTGTGCGGCATTTACCGAAATTATATTACACATAGATGATATCGTGACTACAACCTATATTTCGTGTTCTAGTCATCAATACTCATCGTGATAATATTTGACTTGTCCTGGTTTCGAACCCGAACCTTTCAGCTATAAGGTGGATTGACTTTCTTCACCACTCTACTTGGCCACATATTCCAAATTAAATATTAGGGTAAAAATTTCTAAATTGCATTATTTAAGGAAGAATAAATGTGAAATAATTACCTATAATATTTTAATATTAAGTCAATTCGTAATTAATTTTCTTCCTGGAATAATATTTTTATAAATTATTTACTTCCATATCTCATCTGTTTATAAAATCAACTATAAAAAATATTTGCAATAATCTATCTTTAATATTACGAAAATTTAACTTTTCAGTACACTTAATAATAATGTACCGAAATTGTTGAAGTACTTATAAAATCATGTAAAAAAAAATTTGTTTGAGAATATTTGCATATTGTAAGAGTTTAAATGTGTTTCGCTTTCATTATACAAGAATTCTTTCGCTACACTTAAACAATTTTTTGCTGCTGTTTTCTACTTTTGAAGAAGATAAAATGAATTAAGAGAGCGTCTTAATTCACTTCCTGGTAGAGGAACAATTTTGGTTTTTTTCCCTCGAAAATGCATCAAAACATATTTTGTTTTTTCATTGTTTTACTCTGAAAGTTGCCAAGAGTAGTTAATTAACTTTACCCCTTCTGAATGCAAACTAAGTAAGTGAATATTCAGAAAATATCCTTAAAGAAGCATTGAATAAATTAAAGATAACTTTCTATATGGGAAAGATTTTTTTTTATTGAATGGCAATGAAACATATAAAGGAATAAAACTGCTAAATCGATTTTTTCGAACGTGAGTTATAACAATAATTAGTGCATTTTATTATGGCTAAATCGATTAATATATCGATTCTAATATGATTTACATTTTCTTAATAATAAAGCTATGTATTGATACCATTGTGTGTGTTTTATATATTTTATGTGGGGATATGTCCAATGTATATTTTAGATGATATCAACTTTATAAATACCCTTTAGAAGTTTTTCATTTTATTTAAATTAAGAGAACACGAATCTTAGTATACATTGTATTTTATATAAATGTTTGAATTTTTAAAACAAATTGTAATAAAATACCTTTTAGTGATTTTTAACAATGGGGAAAATTTTTTTAGTATATAGTTTTAAAATTTAATATAATTTGCAATAAATAAAAACAAGATACCGAGTAGAAAGCCATAATTTTTAAATTTTGCATATTTACTATACTTATTAAAATTTTGAAAAACGTAATGAACTTATATTTAACGTACTCTTTAAACTTGTAGTAGAATCCTTTATTACCATACAAAGAAAAGAATCAAAAAGAGATAGGAAAAAAAACACTGATAGAATATTATTTCACTATATATACATATATATATATATATATATATATATATATATATATATATATATATATATATATATATATATATATATATATATATATATATAATAGCAATGTATTATATATGAATTTTTTCAAGATATGAAAACCAAACCATCATTTTTTACATTCCATAAAAATGTGTACTGGATACGTTTTTAGAAAAGAATTTAATCATGAAGTGCGTCTGCATATTTATATTGAATTGTGTGTTACATTATGCATTGGAATTGCTTCTGATGACAGTAAAATCAGCTATATATAATCACTATCAAATAAAATAAATGATGTAAATTATATTTCCATTTTACTATTCCTTTTTCATTTTAAAATAAATTTCTTTATACACAATTTATTACAATTATTATTTACTCTGTTTATATATACATCATTATCAGTTAGAATAAACGATATAAATTTCATTATCTTTGCTGTATTTATAATATTGATTATATTATTACAAATTATTATCATGGATTAAATACTCAAATCCGAGAAAATTGAGTTAAAAACTAAGAAATAGAATATCGATGTTTCTTTTCTAATATCTATTTCTTATCTAGTATTTTTTTTTTTTTTTTATCTTTTTCTTATATATATAATATCTACTTTTTTTTAGCGTACATATTTAATCTTTTCTTACTACTTAAATCTTACACTTAATACTTTATTATAAAGTCCCTATAGGAGATTTTTCTACTTTGTGAATATTTTCCTGTCATCAGTAAATAATCTCCTCAGCTCTGCTCAATTGTTGGAGATCTAATAATTAATTCCATCACCAATCTAATGCTCTAATTGTCTTCTCAATAATCATTCATCTGTGATCCGCCCCTTTTCTGCCAATTAATCTAATAATATGGCACTTACTTATTCATGTCTTGCAGGAAAGTAAATGAGAAGGATCGTACCGGATATCACGCTAGCTGTGCCTGACGTTCATTGAAAATTCGTCGTCCTCCTCCCAGCTTGTTGCCTCTAGCCATGCTTCTATTTGCCGGTGAGTGCCTGTATTACTCATAGCTGATATGAAGAATTATTTAGGTACTTTTTCTATGCATGCCAACATTATGTTGCGTGTAAATAATAGACAAAAACTATTTATGTCCATACTAGTATAAATTCAGAGTTTCGTGCTGCATTATTTAAAAGATACATATCATTATTCATGTGGTTGAAAACTTGATTTTTTTGTCTAAAAATAGTAAATACGCACAGTGTGAAAGCCCAAATTCTTATCTAATTCAAATTCATAGGAAATTAAAATATAAATAGTGCAGCACAAGTATTGTTTCAAAAAACATTTTTATGAAGATTAATACTTAAAAAATTGGAAAATAATGACATACACGTTTTAATAATGTAACAATTTATAACTAAATGTTATATCTACTAATTAATTAAATTGTTGAATCTTACATATTAAATATACCACGTAATTTCTAACTGTGTTCAAATGATGGAATCAACTCTATAACTGACTTCTTTCCATGTATTATTGCACTATATCTAAATAATATTAAGTAACATGACTGTTTAACATTTCTTTTAGTGGAAGAAAATTAACTATAAGTTTCTTAGTTTCTAATCATTTTTATATTAAAGATTTAATTTTACTTATAACTTAAACATTTAAAGCTATTTTGCCTATTTTTCATAATTTACACTGGTCGACATTGAAAATGCTACACCAAGAAGAGTGGCCAGAAAATTATGTAAATTTCAGGTTCGACACACTTTTCCGAGTTATACAAATGATATGAAATGCGCAACCCTCTAGCGTACGTAGGATAAGATATAAGGTGAGGAATTGGAACAGTGGGCAATACTCGCTCCATTATTGTTGCTGGGAAAATAATTGTTAAAGTTTGTTCTCTTCGCAAAGGATGCTTATAATTGCAGGAAATGCTAAGCCATCGTTGATGGAGTCAGTTTCAGCCGACAGGCGAGGCTACAAGGGGCATGGTGATCGGATTGGAAAACCAGGGTGGTCCTTACAGGAAATCGCAGCTGGCAGATACCTGGACGCCATCATAGTGGGCCGGCTGTGGCAAAGATGGTTGAAACAAAGAACTGTAGAACGTTTGCGGGGTGCCGATGCAGCTAGAATGATGTCAGAGGGCGTGTCCGACGGGAAGTGGTGGTGGCCCTGCAAAGCATGTTTACGAAATTCTGCAGCCTGTGAAATGCACCCTGGATGATTTTATATTGAGCAGAATCATTTGCCATCGATTGGTTGTTAGTGGCCTATGCTCATGGCATCCGTTAAGAAGATTGCCTTTGACCCCATAAAATAGATGCCAACGTCTGGAATGGTGCCTGATTAGAGCGATGTAGACGACAATGTGACACAGGATCATCTTCTCAAATGAGTCATGCTTCTGTTTCTTGAGTGATAGTCGCCGAGTATGAGTGTGGCGTCGACTTAGATATAGGTCCAATTCTGCAGCAATTGTAGAATGTTCGAACGCGCGACAATGCAGCATCATGTTTTGGAGCGCCTTAGCGCATGACTCCAGGTCACCTCTAGCTCGTATTCATGGCACTTTGACAACCCAACATTGCGTGGATGATATGCTGCGGCCTGTAACACTTTCCTACCTGCAGAGTGTGCCCTTTATCAGAAGAATAACTCCTGACCGCACATTGCTCGCATCAGCCAACATACCCTGCAAGGTGTACAGCTGTATCCTTGTCCACCATACTCGCCAGATCACTCACCAATCGAATACGTTTGAGATATTATTGCAGACCCTGCCACTGCTTTCTTCAGAAGACACATTTTACAAATGATTGACAGGGAATGAAAAGTTATTCCTCAAGACACCGTCCTTCCTCCCAATGACTTTAAGCTTAGACGTGTTGCTTCGTGTATCACCGTCCACATTGGTCCTACAAATTACTGACTCGACCCTGTTCTCGCTCTTTATTATGCATATTATTTCGAAATACGGATCACTTATTGTTCGTTGTTATCTCTCTCTGTTTGCCGAGAATTCCCTCACTTCTGGCAACTTCTATTTGGTTTGCCTTTTCAATGTCAAGCAGTGTATTTTCTCATATTAAGTTTTCAATGCAATTCGTTGTATTGGTTTTAGTGGTATGAAATTTGGATACAATGTATATACTTTAGATCATACTCTCTCATGATATAAAAAAGTTGCAATTAATATTAAAAAATGAAGAAGTCTGCTCACGTAGTGGTAGAACTTCGCGCTTCCAATGCAAGTCCAAAGTTCATTTCACGAGCTGGGCAGATTGGACTTAGATCTATAAGTACCAAGCATATTTGAGAACTAAACACTGGGAGTTTTGCGTTGGGCTGACCACTTAATCAAGCGCACACAAATTTCAAGTTCAGGAATCTATGGATTCTGATGTGATTTCAAATATTTAACATTTTTTAACGTGTTAACATATTTTCTACAGCTATTTAATGACAGCGCAGGTTTTAACCCTGTTGTAGTCATAAATTGTTGAAAAAAATAAATCATAAAGTAAAATTATGCTGTAATTCACACGTAATACAAATTTATTTGATGGATAGTCTTTGGTACTTTTTTTTATCAAATTTAAATATTAAAATTGGAGATATTAAAGGGAAGATGATCCTTGTTTTTTTTCAAGTATGTAAAATTCAAAACACATTGTTTACTGTTTATAAAACAATTTCTGTTTAGTTGATTTTTACCATGAAATAATATCAACTCGATAATCGTGGAGTATAGAATGGGATCTTTCATGTTATGTCCAGTTCTATTTGATAATACCTGAACAGTTAAAAATTTGCTTATAATGCAACAGAGGAATTAGAAGTCATCGGGTAGAAAAAAGCTCTATAGAGTATTATCTCTTAAAGTCAACCTTTTGCATCAGAGAATTTGAATGTCAATTGAGATTTATGCAGCGATTATCTCATTTTTATCAACTTTTACATTTGCAAATGTTATACAAATGGTCCGTTTATGCAAATCATTTGTATAGCACCACTCATCGGTGACTGGTATTATTTTATAAAAGTCATTTTTTTTCTTAATGACGTTTTGCTATTATTAAAAGTACTATTATACAAATTTTATACTGTGATAAATCACACAATCGTCATGTACTGACTTGTGAATTGGAAAAATTTGATTTCGGAAATACTGTACGAATTACATATGTCCTACTCTTATATATCCCCCCGTCCTACTATGATATATCTGTCCTACTCTTATATATCCCCCCTTCCTACTATGATATATCTGTCCTACTCTTATATATCCCCCCGTCCTACTATGATATATTTGTCCTACTCTTATATATCCCCCCGTCCTACTATGATATATCTGTCCTACTCTTATATATCCCCCCGTCCTACTATGATATATCTGTCCTACTCTTATATATCCCCCCGTCCTACTATGATATATCTGTCCTACTATGATATATCTGTCCTACTCTTATATATCCGTCCTACTCTTATATATCCGTCCTACTCTTATATATCCGTCCTACTCTTATATATCTGTCCTACTCTTATATATCCGTCCTACTATGATATATCTGTCCTACTCTTATATATCCCCCGTCCTACTATGATATATCTGTCCTACTCTTATATATCCTTCCTAATCTGATATATCTGTCCTACTCTTATATATCCCCGTCCTACTCTGATACATCTGTCTTACTCTTATATATCCGTCCTACTCTGATATATCTGTCTTACTCTTATATATCCGTCCTACTCTGATCTATCTGACCTACTCTTATATATATATATATATATATATATATTACTTTTATGTATCCTACCTACTTATATATATTTATCCTACTCCAATATATTTCTTAAATAAATGTTGTTCATATTTTATGTGATGATCCACACAAAAGTTAAATATAAGAATAACGAAAATCATTTCTTTACAGATCCTGATAACTGAACACCGATCAAACTGGATTCCTCTTCTTTCCGACCCAGGGGTGGCAGTATGGGGGATTTTGGATCGACTAAGGACAGATGGGTGTGCCCCAACGATAGGGAGCTTTCTCTGAGAGCAAAGTAGGTATATTCTATTTCAACCGTAACGAATCTCAAATGTAATCCATCTTTAGCAGTTAAAAAAGTACACATCAAATTCTAATCAAATAAATTCCTTAAACTAACAAGTACATTCCATAGAATCTAAGGAAATTACGGTTTATTAAATTGCAAAACTTATTTTGATGTATAATATTAAATGAATTATATTACTTTGTTAGAACAGCTTTTTTTTGCTTGAAGATTAGAATTTCAGACTCACTTGTTTATGCGAATATATGGGGGAAGAAAACTGCAATGTTAGAGATATATTCATAATATAAAGTATAATTTGGTAACAGTAAAGAGTTTGTTTTAGTTTGTAAATAAATCTATTGTGTATTTGACTGCATTTGAAATTTATTGTATTTGACTTCTATTCCAAATATTGATAAATACTATAAACCCTGCATTAAATCGGTTTCTTACAATCCTCATTCCTTACTATCCAATAATATTGGAAAATAATATTTATCTATCTGTAACTGTCATTGTTATCATTATTTTAAGCATTATCGTATAGAATTATTATTATTGAAATAATAATTACTATTATTTTATAGCCTTTATGTTTCATTTAATTTTGCTCTCATGAGATGAGCTCTAATTGATTTATATTAAAAATTTCAATAAAATATTCTTAACAAGGTTCTACAAAATCCTATTTCTTTTAATGTACTTTTTCAACAGTAAGAAGTCAACCACTTTGAAGGCTAATATTTTCTTGCTTCTATTTGAATTTTTTGCTAAAAATGTGTGATACTGTTTTCAAAAAACAACTAATGCTAAAAAACATATAAATATTAAGCAAATGTACACAGTCTGTTTGAATTACTTAATTTTATATTAACTTAATTATAATTAGCATATTTAGCAGTTCTAAATTATCTATAGATAATATATTCATTCCGTAATATAACATAATTTAAGGCAATTGAAAATTTTCTGTATAAATTTATTTATTTAAATTATTCGTATTTAATTTTCTTTTATACGGTTTCATGCAAACATCTATACTAAAATGTTTCCTCTCCTTTGTCGTGTGCCACCTAGGCAGGCATTATGGTGTGCGCTGCTCCACTTTGCCAACTGAACCATATATAGGTGTGGAGTCCGTCTTTCTCAGTACACACATGCCACAGGTACCCGTTTATAGGGTAAACAACCATTCATAACCCATATATCATAAGGAAAAGATAAAGACAGGATAGATAGAAAGTACATCCATTCCCAAACCAGATTCGAACCCAGGACCACCCTATCCGCATCCAGGCACGCTGACCACTAGACAAGTTGGGCGGCAATGCTTCCTCTAAATTCAATGTTAAAAAATAAAGTACAGGATTTGTATCTTATGAATGGCAATTTTGCATACGATTTGTCAACTTATACATGAAATAATACAGGAATTTATTAAATCCTATTCAACCCACTTTTTCGTAGAAATCTATATTTACATAACACAAAAACATCCTTAAGTATCTAAAATGTTTTTACTGGATATTCAAATAAATTATATGTAATAAGCAAAATGGCAAAATTATCCTTCATTATTTGTTAAATTGTTTGACATATCAAATGATAACATTGAAACTTTGTACAACAAAAACATTTGCAATGAAGTAATTAATTATTCATCAACTTCCATCAATTAAAATTAAACTCGTGGCAGGATAGCCCATATGTGGTCCCTGAGGTATGTAGCATATATCCTGTTTTGGTGGTCTGCCTAACGCGAAATCCCCAGTGTTTAGTTCCCAAGCATGCTTAGAACTTAATTTATCGATGCTCTTAAGGGATGAAAAGCAGAGTCGACCTTACCCACAGTCAAAGCTTAAATATATAATAATAATAAATGATAATTCAATTATCTCGGGCAGTACAACGTTGAAACTGACTCAAAAGTCTTTTTTCCTCTTTCTTTTGGAATAGATGCCATCTAAATTGCTACAAAAAAAAATTCTTTTGTGTAATTTCCCTTCTCGTGGAGCTTTGGTTCGTGTGGTAATTCTTATGAATAAACAGTCCGCTTGTTTGAACGACACTGTTTATTGAACATAAAATTGAATATATTTATAAGAAATGGATATACAAAAAAATTACAACCGACCTCACGCGTCAGTTGGAGGAACGCTTCTCTCCTCTTATTTTGTTGTTTTACCCCTGAGGTGACTGAGCGACACGCCCTCTGGCGAAGATGTCTGAACACTACACTTATGAAATAATGAAATAAATTATTGTTACTTTCAAAGTAAAAGTTACATATAACTTAGAAAAAGTGCACATAAATGGTAAACTTATAACTGATGTATAGTATTCAATTCTCATTGATCGATCTCATTAGAACTGTAAATATCATCGTATAGTAATCGATTGCTTAATTATAAGAAATAATAATTAGATACGAGTGTATTATTTAGTTTGATGCATGAACTTAAATTATATGTCGAATTGAATGATAAAATTACTAGGATCAACGTATGATTTAAATCGATGTATGGTTTTAGTAATCAAATAGAAGATAAATTGAGAAAACATTATTAAGTTATTAGTGCGAGAAGCATGCAAATGCAGTTTCATTATAATAGAAACGTCCTCAAATATACTTACAAAATATAGTAGTATAGTCACTACTATCACAATTTTCTTTAATACATATTCGAGTATATTTGTACACGAGTACTTTAAAGAGTCAAGAAATGTTATTTTCAATACATTTTGAGGTATGTTGCTGTTTCACCAGCATGCTTCCCTGAACCTACCCATGAGTTGGATTCTAGCAATTAGATAGAAGCAGCCAGGTAGACTCTTTGTGA
This sequence comes from Latrodectus elegans, assembly GCA_030067965.1. Classification (NCBI taxonomy): domain Eukaryota; kingdom Metazoa; phylum Arthropoda; class Arachnida; order Araneae; family Theridiidae; genus Latrodectus; species Latrodectus elegans. The sequence goes on from CM057819.1 coordinate 40,253,097, forward strand.
TATTTAAGCAGGGAGCAAGCAGAACACTCCCAGTACTTGGCCTGTCATTCTCAGAAGTATCATTTCACTTGGAGGATATTGCTATCACATCCAGTTTTAACGTGCCGCAGCCGCCTTTATTGAACACGGTGGATCTTCGTTTGAGTCTGGATTCGAACACACTACCTTATGATAATGAGAACGACAATGCTTATGTGATAATGATAATGAGACTAAGTCAGTAAAATTTCATATCAAAACGAGTGAAATCATCATTATCGATAAAATAAGCTATCCACGGAATTTAATTTGCATCCTCTACGTATTGTTCACCCAAGGCCCAACTTAGACTAATTGGGGTCCGGGTGAAAAACTTCTTTGGAGCCCTCGCTACTTCCCAACAGCAATGAATAAAAATATAACAATAAATAAATAACATATATAATTATTTGTTCTGTGCAACAGAGAGGGATTGAAAATAGTACTGTATATAATTTTCATTTTGCAATTACATGCAATATTGTTATGAGATAATTTTCTATGCTAAATCAATATTATATCAATATTAACCAATGTTATATCGATTGTATAATATTTACTATTTATATATAAATTGATACTTTAGTAGTATTATAATAGATTTGTTCCCATTTCTCTTTTCCCCAATTTTACTTTCTGCAAAAATATCAACTACATTATCGTAACCACTATTTTCTGTTATATTTGAATTTAAAAATAACATTGAATGTTAAGATAATTTTCCTTGAAGAATACATGATCTATTGGAAGATCTTAATTCCTTTAGGAATGAAAAACATCATTCTTCAGCGCAGTTTGAAACTGGAAATGTTAAAAAAAAATACATTTGTGAATGCTGTTTCAACATTAGAATATAAAGAATCAATGTAAAGTTTGATTTCTACTCGATCTGGTTGCCGTTCTGATGGTTTACCAGAAGCAACTGCCATATATGCCACGACCTTTGGCAAGATTTTAACATATTATCCATAAAATGCAATTAGTTCTTAAAATTAGTATAAAATATACCCACTGATTTTAAAAATTAGATCATCTATGTGATGTGTTTGGGTATGATCCATTTGTAAATATAATTCTGAAATTTTTTGTGTACAACATATACACTGTTGGACAATTGCTAAGGATGAATCACAAATTGCAATGCAGCATAACATTAAGCGAGACATGAGGCCTAGCAGGATAAAATATAGTTGCCACACTGTTCAGACATTAGAATAAAGAATATTTATTGTTCTGGAAAGTACAAAAGCTGTGAAACATCTGAAAAAAGAAAATGTTCATTTGATGCTGCATACGAAAAAATGGAATAATGCATCTAAAAGTCAGCAGGCACATTGAAGAAAGGTATCAGTACGAGATATGTCCACCGAGGAGTGTGACGTAACATTCCACATTCCACGTCGTATCATACTTTGCACAACATTATCCAGCAGCTGTTGAGGCAATTTAGCCCATTCTTCTGGGAGTGCACGGATGAGGGTGTTCTTGTTTGTCGGAGGATAGTTTTGATCAGCAACTTGCCTCCCCAAAGCACCCCACACATTAATAATGAGATTTTGATCTGGTGAACGTGATGACCATATGAGGCGTTGAATTCTCTCGCTGTCTAGACAATCCTGAGCAACGAGTGTTCGATGACATGTTGCGTTGTCGTCCATAGAAACAAATTTATCACCGACAGCACCACGGAAAAGGCAAACATGAGGAAGTAGTAGAACTTCATAACGGTTTCTTTCCTGGATATTTTCTGGACGAAAAGCAGTACCACTCTCGCGCCAGATCAGTTGGCGTTTAGAATTCGATGACAGACCCTACTCTCAGCTGAGAATAGTACACATGCCCGGACCTGTTCAGTCCAATTGCGATGTTCACGAGACCATTGCAAACGGGCAATACTGTGCTGTCTGGTCAATGGGACACACGTCGTGGTCTGCGGACGTATGGTACTCCTCCCCTCAAACATTTGGCAACAGTTTTTCGGGAGATATGCTTTCCTGAGGCAGCAAGAAACTGATTTGCCACCTGCTGAGCTGTGGTGCGCCTGTTCCTTTTTGCTGATAGGACGATACATCTATCTTCGGTAGGCGTCGTACTTCTAACACGACCTCCCCTGTGCCGCTTACTACACATTCCCATAGTTTTAAATGACTTCCACAGCCGTGAAACAACGCTGTGAGTGATGTCGAACTCCCTGGCAACATCTGTTATTTTTCGCCTTCCTTCGATCTTTCCAATACTTCGGCCTCGCATAAAGTCATCTAAGTGATGTCGGGAAGACATGCCAAAAATTTCAAGTTCATGTATTAAATCGTTCCTGTAAAACTTTGACTTGAAACAACAACTGTCCATACACTTGTTAAAACCTTTAAAGCACTTATGTGTGAACGCTATCACATGATGAACAAACGTGGGAAAAAAATTTGTATGCGCATACTTCTTACTATATCCCGCACTTATTCTAATTTTCCACATTTTGCTTCCTTTCATTTTGTGGTTGCTATGGATGATAGTGTTATCCATCCTTAGCAATTGTCCAGCAGTATATATATATATTTTTCCACAAAATTGTTATAAAGTATTTAAACTACATAATGAGAAATCTGTTGCTTTTTATTTTTAAATAATTTTTAATATTAGGTTCATAATTCGTATTTATTAGTTTAACGCATTTTGCAGTTAATTTTTCACCCGAATATGAGGGGATCCAAACATTGTTAAAGTAGAATTAATTAATTTATCTAATTCTAATCTTATTCTTATTCTAATCTTTCACATTTTGCTTCCTTTCATTTTGTGGTTGCTATGGATGATAGTGTTATTCGTCCTTAGCAATTATCCAACAGTGTATTTTTGCTTATTCTAAGGTATTTTAATCTGAACTTTAAATAAACCCTAAAATGTGTCCATATATAATATAATCTTAAACACTTTTAATCAAAGTTACAAACAACTAATTAACTACCATTAGTTATTCTACTGTTGAACTATCTGTAGAGTAATGTACAATAATCACAGTTGTTTACTGAAATATATTTTCGCCAGTTAAGGTGCGCGGCATTCTAACTCAAATGAGCATCATTTATGCAGAAATGGAAACTTAGATTTCTAGTAACTGTGTCTAAATAAATGCGTGAAGATGCATTGAAATGGTTATGTGCTTATAAACTAACTGTGACTTAAGATGATTCTAAAACTTATAACCCACATTTCTATAACTTATTTAACTTTGAGACTTAATAATATCAACAAAGTGTACATACAAAGCAGCAACTTTTGTTAGTAATGTGTAACATTTTCTTTATGTAAATGTAAAACAAAAGTGTCACATTATTTTTAAAAAAAGTTCTCAAAAATTAAATCTTCCAGTTTTTTTTTTAACGCAAATTGAATATTAGTTTAGATTTTATTTAATAAACGTATTTCAAAATTTAAAATTATACTAAACATTTTTATTTTATATTATTATTAAATTGTAACTTTTATTTTTTTTTATATAAGTCACATTTGGCTTATCCAATAGAAGTTAAATAATTTTCTGCCATCTTGAAACTATTAGCGAATGAGGAATTTAGTATGTTGAATATATAGTGTTTTAATACTTTTTACAAAGATTAACTACAAAAAATCTAAATAATTCTAGATAAAAATCATTTTAAATTTGAGACCAATTAATAGATATTGTATGGCTAAAATCTGTTATAAGTTTTTTTTTCATCTATATTACGTAAGGATTACTATAGAATTTTTAAAAAAAATTATTTTTGCATCGCAAAGGAGAAACTCTGTAAAACCTCAAGTTTCTTTTCCGACATATAAATATACTGACATGACATCCCTCTTTTATTTCATTTAATAGTGTCTATGATCCAACTTAAGACCTTTCATTCAGAAGAGCATGGTCCAGCCATTCGATAACTATGTGCAGAAAATCTTATCAATTAATAAAAGTTTTTGGTAATAAAATCAAGTTTAAAATTTAAACTTGGGCACAGGTGCCATATAATCCAAATTCTGAATTTTTTGCTGATGAAAAAATGTTGCCAAGATGACGTATCGTGACGTGCGCGATGACGTAAATACTAGGGTTACCAAAATAGAAGTTTCTGCATAATTCTTATAGGTCTCTATATGTGTGACGTAATAAAAACGGGGTTGTCAGATATATAAGAAAATCCGCCAAAAAATCACCAATCTCAGAATTTGGCATCATGGATTATACGGCACCTGTGCACAAATTTGTACTTAACTAAAACATTAAAAAAATTATATCAATTAATAAAGCACAATTTTTGATTGGAACGGACAATACAAAATATAATGGGATACTATAAAAATAATTGTCGCTAATTTTCAAAATTATCTATAAATTATAAAATAATAAGAGAATTGTAAGAGATATAAATTTTATTCTTGCACTGAAAAATATTAAATTTTATTTAAATCTATTTAAAATGTTAATGATTGTTAAACAACTACATATGCGCAGTTTTTTTTTTTTTATTATTTTTTTTTTTATTTTGAAATAGTTATATTTTGCATTTGATAACTGTGTGAAGCATTTTTTAAATTTATGAATTATTTTACGATATACCATACACAGAAAAACTAATTCTATTTAAGTTTTCTTTCCCTTAAATTCAGTCATCAGTTGTAAACAATGATTGTAAATCTTCTGGAGTTACATTTTTAAATATCCTTTGAGAAATGATTGTGAGCTCTCTAATGAGGTTATTTAAATTTCAGATTATTTTCTCTTGCATTACAAATACTGAAGATATCATGACTAATTAAATATTAAGCCTTCTGGCTTTGAGGAAGAATTAATTAGTAGGCTTCAGAAACAATTCTTTTTAAAAAGTAGTTTAATGATATTTCACTCAAAAATCCATACCATGATACATTGATAATCCATGTATCGCGGAACATTAATTAGAAAACTAATTTTTATTGCAATTTCACGAGGGTTTCGAATAAACCCTGCGGTTTGTTTTGGAAATTAAAAGAAAAAAATATTTTGTTTGTCATTAAATTATTTTTATGAGGAAATTATTTTAAATTAAAAATACTTCTAAATTTTTAATCAATACAGAAAACGAAGTTATTCATTAATAAGATTACATTGTTTAAATATCCATTTTGATAAATATGGAAATTTTAAAGTTAAGTACTCCACTTTAAATTTTTAAAACTAAAAGAAGAATATATTAAGCCATGTGTATGTGTATGTAATGTAATTTTGTATGTGTTTAGATCTTATAAATAATATAACAAGCACAATTGATCCCGAGCTTTATCAGTAATCAACGATACTGCTTCCAAATCACCATTTAGTAGTTTTGATTCCTTTTCGAAAGATTCAGAATACATTTTGAATTCTAAACCTTATAGTAATCATATAGCGGCTGACCAAATAAATTCTGATGATATCAAACAATAAATATCCATGAAAAAGACATTATAATCTAGCTCTAACAAATTCTGCGTCAATAAAAATATAAGAAAACTATATATAGAACTTTATATATTTTTTATTTTATATAAAAAGCTTTACAAGTTTATAGATAAACAAATTATTCCCAATTGTACACAACGCAAATATTATTTGCTTATAATCACATGATACCTTAAATATTTTTATCCCAAAATATTGGGGCTATTTTTTTCTCTTTATTTTTAAAATATTATGATTGCTATGTGAAAAGCCATTTAATAAATATCTGTCAAACTTGGAATCATATTTAGACAAATTTTATTTTTAGATGAGTTTTTTTTAATTTAAATTATAAAAATAAAATATTAAAAATTAATTTATAGTAAATTTTTACCATTAGAAATCGTAACATTGAAATATAAAATTCAAATCATGGTGAAATATTTTTGGCGAAATTTGCATATTTCTCACATTTTTTAAAAAGTAGATTCATTGAAAATATAATCTAAATGTCCTGTTATAATATTTTAAAATAATTCTTATGCAGCCGCATATGTTAACATCATAGCGCAATGTCACATTATATCTTTTTTTTTTTTTTTTTGCTTAATATAACAATATAACGCCACCCAACCTGTCTAGTGGTAAGGCTGACTATGGAAAGGGAGGTCCTGGGTTCGAATCCCAGTTCGAGCATGGATGTACTTTCTCTCTCTATCTATCCTGTTTTGTCCGTTCCTCGTATGAATGGGTAGCGAATTGTTACCTACCCTATAAACGGGTACCTATGGCATGCGTGTACAGAGGAAATCAAACTCTACACCAAAATATAGTTCAGTTTGAAAAGTGGAGTTGCGCACCCCATAATGCTAACTTAGATGGCATAAGACAACGACACAGTATATTAAGAACATGATAATATTTATTTTCCATCAATAAGTTTTTCATAATTGAAAGTGATTACCTGATAATATTTTGTGTACGTAAATAAAATTCGATGTCTAAAGTGCAGTTCTTTGATATCCCTATTTTATTAAAGACATTAATTGTCAATTGTAGCAAGTAGGTCAGTTCTTAACACACCATCTCATGGGACATTCAGTTCCTACTTATAGAGAGCATGTGATTAACTGAAGACTCCATGGCGTTTGTTTGCACTAATCCAATCAAGTTGCTATAGTTATTCCGACGACCACGAGATGTCACTGCCGAGACAGCTAAACTAATTTAAAAAAAGAAAGAGAAAAATACAGGCTGATCTTCTGGGTTCAAAAAAAGTAAGAGTAACGAAACTATTGAGAATGTTAAAAGTTTCGCTTAAGAAAAATGTTCGTATGAATTGATTCTTGTGTTTTATGCAATCCTAGAAGGTGATAAATATTTGTCTGTTAAAATTATATGTTCTAAATGCGCTTCACGTATTTAATTCAGCGTCATAACAGTACATTCGATTAGACTGGCGCATGAACTGATCACAAGACTTCAGTCTGCTAGATTTTGCTTCTTAGGCTCATCGTGACCTAGCGTGATACGACATCGCTCTTCGGAGTATATAGTCCCGAGTTTGATTCCAGGCATTACTGAAGATTGGAGTCTGATGTTGAGCTTCTACTATTAGTATTCTTGTCTGTTAAAGTGGGCGGTTGGGAATATTTGGTTTTCCTGTCTTTCAACTCGCAAATACGGCCCACTATCTATGAGAAATCTACATGGGAGATAAATTACGCGGAGAATATACAGATACCTTATAAAGACATTTGCTCGATAGGCTGTCCTTGACGCCTTGTCAAAAATGCTGCTTTTGATCACATCATGTCCAAGAAATAGGACCCAGTTTTCATAATGGGAATTCTTGGGCTTGATCCAAGCCATTGTCAAATAATGGGAAATGGATAACCACGTTTTTGATTTCTGTATGCAAATCTATCAAGGCCAGTGTGAACTGGAGTTTTTCATATTCTCCCCCTGTGACACATTAAAACGGGACACTTTTTAAAAAAAGAAGTTCTGCTTGACTCATTGGATATCTAAGTGTCTTACAAGTGTTCGTGGTACATCTACCTTCAGCTATTAGGTTATCCATTACGCGATATCAAAATATACTTATCTTCGCGTGAAAATCACTGGTGATTTACTTTCGAAAGTCGGTTAAAATCGATTGATCAATCCTATCGCAATAACGTACGATATACATCGTAAAATAATGTATCTGTCTTTTGAATTCACAACACGCTCCTAGTGCTCCTGTGGATTTTTATAGGCTGACTTTGGTGACATTCAGTCATAATAACATGACTCAACCTTGCAGTAGTTAAATAAATCATCAAGTAAATCAAGTTAAGTAATTTAAATGCCATGTTGAAAATTTAAAATAAATTTTCTCAAAAGAAACGCTTTGGTTATTTTCATTGCATCTTTCACAATCAAATTTCTTCATCTTTCTAATCAATTTTAATATATATTAACTTAATACTAAAATTGTACAATGCGCGTTTATAATCGATCAATATCTGTACTTCGCCTCTTGAATCACAAATGACGTCACGATTGTACCTCATCTCTTTTTATAGCCTGAAAATACAGCATTGTTGACTGAAGGTAATATTTATGAGGATAGCAACCTGCTTCCTTTATTGTGCTTCTCGTGATATGAGGAATTTCAATCAATAGATGATTTTATCTTGTTTGATTTTCCTTGCTAGAATCAAAGAAGGACATAGTAAATGAATCTATGCGAGTTAATAATAGAACTTGATGTCCTTCCGCCGATGTTTCTCGCATAAGATGTTACCAACTCGTGCGTGAATCTCGTCCCTTGATCCTGTTCCAAAATTTGGTGGTATTTGATATTGCCATTAACCTAAATATTATTTAGTTCAAGTATTGGTTTCACTATATCGCTATGTACTACTGCCTTATTTTATTTATTTCTTTGAATATTTGTCATCATACACAAAGAAAGTCTATTAAATGTGTTGAAATAAAAGTATATTCAATATATTCCTTAATATTTTTCTTAAATTATTAACCAATTTTTAGGAACTTTATGTTAAATTTTATAAAACAAGAAGGGTAAAACTTTACCATTCTGTCACCCTTGGTGAGATTTTCAAGAAGTCGCCGAGGGTGATCGCATGACGAATTTCCGATCTGGAAAAACGGCGGGAGGGGGAGGAATGACTGAAATAGTGGCAAATATTTCATACATTGTTGGTATCTAACAATATGCTCAAATAATTTTACAAAATTAACAAAAACCCATTAAAAATAGGCAAATATTCATCACAAATTAATGACAAATAGGATTGCCAAAATACTAGTTTGCCAGGTTTCCAGTAAAAATGTTCGCCAAATTTGGTGCCAAAAAACGTGCGAAGGGTGACCTACAGTAAATCTGATCCACAAAAAGTTTTGCGAGAAAAGTTTTGATATTTTTAGTATCCAACGCATTAAAACATTAAAAATATAATTGTTTGGAGTTAAAATGTATATATTGCCAACAATTCCTACGAACTTTTAAGATTCTTTAGAATAGCGGTTGGAATCACAATTATCTCTTACATTATATCTTTTATTCTGTTAGAAAGTGTAACACTTATTTTAAATTAACTGACAAGTCTAATGTAATCTGCATATTACTACCTATTCATATTTATGGAATAATTTAAGAGGAATGAATATCGGGACCAGAAAAATTGCAATATTGCAAATGTCTTTTATTATATTTAAACATAATGGTAAATGTCTTAATGATTGATTTATCAGATTATGATTATCTTAAGATAAATGATTTGATTTTGAATCAATGTCTTTAATTTAGAAATTTGTCACATCTTTTATTAAAATCAAATTCATTGTTTCCTTCAAAGCATTATTTTTATAAAATCCGATATAAAACTGTTAAAAATACATATAAATTACTTGAAATTTTCTGGGGAATATTTTGTGTAAATTTCTTGTTTGAATTAAGTTTTTTTCATTATAAAATAATAATTTGAATGAATGATCTCCTTTTATTTTCCGATTGAAATGAAAAGAATTTGATTAATCATAATGGAAAGGCATGCATACAAAGTAGTATAGTAAAATTGGAATTTCATTAATGGATTAAGTTTGACCAATACCAATAGTCATGTATTCTTGAACTTTGATCAAATTCAAGTAGCGATACCCTGATTCGTTCTCGTTATTGGAAGGGAGGGAGTTTGAGCCTCAACTTAACCGAAGACCCGTCTGTTTATTAAAAATATCTGGGGCTTGTTCAACAAACTGTGATTTCAATCTCATCCAATCTCATTGGAAATTATGGGGTGGCAGGTCAAGTATTGGGAAGTCTTTTGCTTACTCCTGCTTCTAAATTACAAAGACCCCATTCAGCAACTTCCACCTAACTGGTAGATTCGTGAGCTTCGATAAGATAGAGTCCATCTCTGGCATAGGAAGTATGCAACGCACGCGCAAACATTAAGATTAAGTTACCAGGTTTAAGGCTTAACTGTTTCTCTCTTTTTTCTACATTACCCGTGAAGAATAATTATGCCGAAAGAGTATATTGCATGCACACAAAATTATTCGGTAAGGCCGAGAAGTCGCCGAGGGTGATCGCATGACGAATTTACGATCTGGAAAAACGGCGGGAGGGGGAGGAATGACTGAAATAGTGACAAATATTTCATACATTGTTGGTATCTAACAATATGCTCAAATGATTTTACAAAATTAACAAAAACGCATTAAAAATAGGCAAATATTCATCACAAATTAATGACAAATAGGATTGCCAAAATACTAGTTTGCCGGGTTTTCAGTGAAAATGTTCGCCAAATTGGGTGCCAAAAAATGTGTGAAGGGTGACCTACAGTAAATCTGATCCACAAAAAGTTTTGCGAGAAAAGTTTTGATTTTTTTTAGTATCCAACGCATTAAAACATTAAAAATATAATTGTTTGGAGTTAAAATGTATATATTGCCAACAATTCCTACGAACTTTTAAGATTCTTTAGAATAGAGGTTGGAATCACAATTATCTCTTACATTATATCTTTTATTCTGTTAGAAAGTATAACACTTATTTTAAATTAACTTACAAATCTAATGTAATCTGCATATTACTACCTATTCATATTTATGGAATAATTTAAGAGGAATGAATATCGGGACCAAAAAAATTGCAAGATTACAAATGTCTTTTATTATATTTAAACATAATGGTAAATGTCTTAATGATTGATTTATCAGATTATGATTATCTTAAGAAAAATGATTTTATATTGGTTAAACCAATAGAAATCAAGCTGTTTTAAAACATGTTATTTGGTATTTTGATGATTTTCTCAAAAGAGGTTGGTTTGATTTTCTCAAAACAGGTCATCCGTTTCTGATGAAATAACGCTTAACCATCAGCTAGCTCGTAAACTATTTACGCACAGCTCTTAATAGAGTATATCATGTGGGAATCAGCCTACATTTTTGTGCCTATTACAGTTTTTTGCTCTACCAGCTTGGGGGGAACAACTGAATAGTAATCTTAGTAATTAAGATTTAGAGACCAAAGAGGAGAACACACCATCTAATATCTGACCTGCCACCCCAGGTGTAATTTCACTTGAAGGACATTGCGACCACGGCTTATTGAACGTACTCAACCATCTTTATTTAACTCAATTTATCCACAGTTAAGATATTCGAATTCATTCCTTTCCCATAATGAGAAAGACTCCCTAACAAACCAGATCACAACAGCATCAAAATGCATCACGTATAAAGTAACGATACCATTGAAAATTATTATCGTTTAAATAGTGATGAGTCTTTGATATGAATGGGTAACAATTTTGTAACAAGTGCAAAGACTTAGCCATACATCTTCTAGTCGGGATTTCATTAACAGCCTGCGATTTTTTTCGAATAGATGTCAGATGAATGAACGCTTCAGCATGTTTGCTATTTTTCCATTGACTCTTTCTTAAAAGTAATATTTCTTGATGTGTTTTCCCAGATCTTCAAGAAAAATAGATCGTACATTGCTGCTTTCGCCAATGAGTCTGCGATTTCGTTGTCTGCAATCCTTGAATGTCCGGGAACCCAAACTAACTTTAATGACAAACACTTCTGAGTAGTTTCAAGCATTTGGAATCGAAGCAGTTGAATAACAGCATTGAGCAATTACTATGCCAAACGAACCAGATTTCCTAATATGTGTACATTTTGATGTTATTCAGAGAGAGAGAGAGAGTTATTATAAATATTATTTGGTAGTTCTGAGTTTCAATGATTATTATTGGTTTATTTTTGTAAATTAATTGCATAGTACAAATCAATACATAGTAGAAATATAAAATTCAATCTATTAAAAAATGTATGTGTAAAATTTTTAAAAATCGAATACATTTTTCATATTAACGACGATATTAGTGACATCTGTTTTATTAGAAATGACTTCTATATACTGAATAAGAGTTCCGATTTTGGTAATTGCTTAACATCTGTAAATACTATTATTTGATGATTACTACTACATTTTGATATATAAAAATTTAGGCTGCAAACATACTAGAGCAGATAGAAAAGTGCTTGAAAATGAAGAGGTTTTGTTTGATTTTCGCTCAACAGTCGCCTTTTAACAAATGGAATAAATTCAATAGGGACCTATAAGTTAATTTCCGAATCGCTACAAACCATACGTACTAGGTTAGAGTAAAATATACGGTCTGTTGTACTGAAGACCACAGTGTTACTCATTCAGTTACTAACTTGGTTGACTAGGAAGGGCACAAAGAAATGAATTATTATTAAAAAGTTCTTCAACTAATTTAATATTGAAAAAATATACTATAGGGTGCCCTTTGGCGAAAATTGGTGATTATTTTTTTCACCAAAATACAAATAAAAGAATTACATAAATTTTATAAACGTTTATAAAGGTAAAATTATTATTTTTTCAAAAACTTCAATTGCATCGGTGAAGCCATAGAAAAGTGCGCAGTAAAAAATTAAAAATATACTTACCAAACTTACCAAAACAATTACAAAATAGAGCATAAAAAAATACTATGGTTGCCAGAAATAAATCAACATTGCTAACAATATGGCGGTAAATTCTCAAGATACTGAAAGGCATCTTAAAGTATAGGTCACTCGTTATTATGATTTCTGTTCCTTGTTCTATGTCCCTCTTTATTTTCAGCCTTTGGTCTAAGTTCGTATTAATTTTTAATACAATACCAATTTCAGAGCCGCCATTCTAACTTACTAATATACTTTTCAAAAACCAGATATTGTTCCATAATTTCGATGCTAATGAATTTATTTCATTACTTATCTAAGATAGAAACAGAATCACATTTAAAATTGATATTTAATTTTACTAAATTAGGTAATAATTAATTTGTTTCAATACATTAAAACTAATCTTAAAGGATGTATATATTTTTCATCTAAAATTAACAAAATAATCTTTAAATTTATTTTTTAAATAAGCTTGAAAACAAAATAACTCAGAATTAAGATTTACTATTTATTAAAACACTTTGAAATATTTAAATTTAAAATACTATGTATTAATTAAATAATTAATTAAACTACTTTTCATTACAGTAAAAAAATAATCTTTATATTTCTCTATCAAAAACTGTGTATGTCATAGATATTCAAAATAATCCAATTATACCTTTTTTTTTTATTGAACAAAACATATTTGTGTCACAAGGACCAACACACACACAACACAAAATGAAAGCAAAAGAACAAAACAAGATAATTTATACTTACTTCTTCAAGATAGTCTCTAGGGTTATAACTTATGTGGCTGACTGTGTCAGCTCATTTTGACCATTAGAGGGCGTTGTTCTGTTACGGATATTATGTAATTTCTTTCTTCCTTTATTGAGAGGGTAAGATATTTACTAAAACTATACACATCCTGAAACAGAATAGGAAAAAATTACATTGTTTCGCAATCTGTTTAAAGTATAATAAACTCAAATTGAGTTTTAATTACTTTCTAATTAATTTATATCAATGTTTCAATTCTTTTTTTATTAAAAGTCCTTATTTAAAGGTGAATTTTAATCTCAGTAGCAATTAACTTAAATTTTTTTTGTGTCAAACTATCTCTATTTTTTGTGAATGTGCATAGATTAAAGGTTAGTTGTTAATTAATTGAGGATTAAAATAAGAATAGTGCAACAAAATAATAAAGTTTTGCTTATATAAGTCGTATATCACACAGATAAAAACATAAATTTAACTCCAATTATTTAGCTTTACGTTTTTAAATACAAATTAAACGCTTAAAAGTAAAAAAGAGTTCTTAATAATTAATTAAACACAAAATTTAAATTAATTCCATGAATTATCAACAAGAACTACTTTACAATTAACTTTAAATGTAAAAAACAATAAACAGTTTGTCGCTTTCATTGTTAAAAAAAAGTTATTTTAAAGAACGAACTAATTAAATTACAAACCTAAAAAGACGACTAGCAAATAAATAGCATTTAATTTTGTAATAAAAGTAATTAATTAAATAAATTTAATAATAGGAAAATTTTGATGTTTAAACTCATCAAATGAACAATAAAAATATATTTTATTTTTATAGCCACTGTAAAAAAAATTGCCTTTTTACAAATAGATATCTTTCATTTTATGTTGTAAAATAATGCATACGCAATATAGTATTTATAAAAATAAAAGCTTATAATATTTATTATAATATTTATCAAATAAATAATGAATAAGTAAATATATGCATGTTGATTTTGTTATCTTATACAAATTTCAACTGTTGTATTATTGTTACTTTTACAATATTTCACTGTGTTACATTATATACATTTCTATTGTTGCCTTTATCATTATATTACTTATTTTTAAACATTCTGCACAAAACACTGACTACATATAAATTCATATAAATTCTAGAGTGAAAATCTTATTGACTTTTAAATAAATTTCTACTTTATATATTTTATCTGAAAGAAAATAGATTCATAAATTATTTATGCATTGTTTCAAATGATTCTTACTAGTTTCTCATCTTCTTTCTAGTTGATATTGTAAATGATAATCCTATAATACTTTTCTTCATTTCTTGTATGAATAATTCGATGAAAAATACAGCCTTTTCCACCAAATATTTCCACTTTTCGCAAAGAAAATATTCAGGAACCTTTTAAAATGTTTGGTTTTTAGTAACTGGTGCAACAATTCATATTTTGAATAGTCTGATATTAACTCTATTTATATTATTGCTTTACAGCATATCTATGTAAAATCAAAAGTAAAATGATCATATGTACCTTATATGATGAGCTAATATATCGATTTTATCAAATTTTTAACAAGGAATATATTTTTTCCAGTAGACGTGATTCCCAAAAATAATATTTGTATATTCTGGGTGTGAAGACACAAGTTTAAATAAGTTATTAAGCCACAGGTGCCGTATAATCCATGATGCCAAATTCTGAATTTTTTTGGCGATGAAGAAATGTAGCCAAGATGACATTTCGTGACGTGCTCGATGACGTAAATACTAAGGTTACCAAAATAGAATTTTCTGCATAATTCTTATAGGTCTCCATATGTATGACGTAATAAAAACGAGGTTGCCAGATACATAAGAAAATCCGCCGAAAAACCACCAATCTCAGAATTTGGCATCATGGATTATATGGCACTTGTGCCGTTATTAATTTTCGATAAAAAGAATGCTCAAAGTTATATTTTTAAACGTGATAAATTTTCTTCTTGATTTACTGAAATGTACTGCAAATGAGTTTTTGATTATAGGAATGAATTTAAAACTCCATTGGCCTATATTACTTCATAAAGAAATTATATTTCCACAAGTTAAGGATAGAGTCCTGTATATTAATTTTATGAAAGATTTTGGCACCGTAGTTGCATGGCATCAATATTTTTTTCATTTTATTAAAAAATTGCATTTAATTTCAATTTATAATGCTTACGGAGATTTTATCTTATATGACCTACAATTTTGGTGACCTATGATTTTACCTTCGGTAAATAAAACGCGACATTATTTTTACAGTAATTATTCTTACTTTTGGATAATGTAGTTAGAACAGAATTCATAAATTTTGCTTTCCTCATCTATATCATTTGTGCAAAATTATATTTAAAATATGTGTTTTTGTTTTTTTTTTTTTTTTTTTTTTTTTTAGTTTGATTAATTTCTTTTCAATTTCTCATTGGAATAAAATTTACTCAAGTCTTAGTGAAATTAATCATTTGAGCACATAAATTATTTAATAATAATTTTTGTTAAATATACTTTTGGCATAATGTACTTTTAGAATAATGAAATTAAGGTGCTGGAAACAACAATTAATCATTTGCCTTTTTATAAGAAAGAGATAAAATTTTAAAAAATATTATATATTATAAATATGAATTAACTATATTAGATTGCACTTAAATTCATAATTTATATTGTTTAACACGTACATACAAGTACATATATATATATATATATATATATGAGTATGTATGTTTATATATAAATAGTATGTATATATATATATATATATATATATATATATATATATAAGTATGTATGTTTATATATAAATAGTATGTATGATGTAAATATATTTATTGAGATTGCATCATCTTCATCTATTTATTGTATTAAATATGTTTGGGTAATTTATTAGGATTTTAATGAATCTATTTTGCTGAAATTAGAATTACATTATACAGAAAATGGAATTTACTGTACGCATTCTTGAAAGTAGTGATTAATGTTTTTTTTATTTTGTTCTAGATTGAAAACTGGATGGTCTGTCAAAACAAATTCCATCAATTCGTTTAACAAGCCAGAACAACTGAACGATGCTGAACAGGAAGCGATTATGAATGTCATCAAGAGAGCTGAAAATCTGGAAAAAGTTGAGCAGGAGAGAGTTGGGTAATGACCAGTTCTAATTTTTTTATTTCATTTTTTTAAGAACTCATACTTGATCATTGCTTAAAATCTAAATAAAATGAAATAATTTGTTCAAAACAGTTAGGATTTGATGATTTTGGATTAATGCTGCAACTAATAAAGGATTTAATGACCGATTTATTATTTGTAGATGTGTTAAAGTTGTTGTTGCACCAGCATATTTCCTTGTACCTAATCCAGGGTTGGGATTTACCAATTAGATGGAAGAACCTTGCTGGGAGTCTCGTAATTTAAAAGCAGAAACCAAAAAGAAGACTCCCCAATATTTGACCTGCCACCCCCAGGGGTATCATTTTACTTAGGAAACATTGCGATCACGACCTACTTAACATGCTCCACTACCCACTAGTGAACACGACAGGTTTTTGTTTAAGGCATGATTTGAAATCTTTACCTTCCGACTATCAGAACTACGCATTATCCAGGTCAATCGCCGCGTCCTATAGAAGTGTTAAGGTTTGAGAAAGATAAAAGCTGTAACAAACGAATAAAACGTTTATGATATTTATGGGTAAACAATAAAAGCTCAGTTCATTCACATTGTGCTGACAAAATGTGATTTCTTGGATAAAAAATTATTATTAATACGGTTCTCTTTGACTGAAAGTAATTCCACATATTTCAATGTAACAGAGTTAATGATTTTTTTTCACAGAAAGGGAGGTATACGCTTTTTTAAATTTATAAAAGAGCTTTCCATCAAGATAATTGTTCCTGAGTAACATCAGCGACTAAAGATACTTCTCTTTAGAACGGTTCAAGCATATTCTTTTGGGTTCTTATCTAAAGAATATACTAGCCAACTTCTAAGAATTACTTCCCTGTAAGGAAAGTTATCCATTAGCTGAGTGCGATGCTACCTAGCGTTATCATCCATGAAATAATTCATTTCCGATTTCTGCTTCGTAAAGGTTTGCAATAGATCTGAGAATCTTATTCTTTTATCCCTAAATCATAATGTTCCATTCTTGATAATCTACAGGTCAGTACGGTTGTTTATAGAAATACTCTTCCAGTCCATCCCTCCATATCCGCTAAATCGTACACTTTCATTCGCAAAATTTAAAATAATTCTATCACCAGGGTCTCTTTACAAATGAATCGGCTTATCGTCCAACTGTATGTTGAAGTGGTACTCATCCTTGGAAATTTATTTACTCGTCAATAAATTTATCAATATTATTGTCATTTGAAATGCTTTTGTGTGAGTATCCACTGGTAATATGATGAGAGAGAGAGAGAGAGAGATTCTATAGATAAAAAAAAAGTTAGTAAACATAAAGCCAATTTGTTGGAGTAGGTTTCGAAAAATTTTGAAACGAAACTGTGGTAACTCTTAAAATATCTGTTGCAATAAAACAGTAATCTTAATATTGTTTTTTTCCGCCCTTTGGTTTCAACTAACTACTTTTTATGTATTATTTCTTGTATAAGATATTGAATTGATCTTTTGCGAATGTTTAGAGACATCGATTATACCATAGAAATAACAAAACAATTTTCTTGAGGAATTTTCTTCATTATGAAACAAAAAAAATCAGAATAGATAAACATATTGTAATCTGATTTCTTTCATTTCGTATTCAAATTTTTACTTTTTCATTTAAAAATGAATTAGTTATTGCATTATTAATATATTGACTTTTATTGGAGAACTGTAATAATAAGTTTTACGGCTATTTTGTTATTACAAAATCAGTGTTTAGAATTTAGCTAAATATTCAGTAAAATAATAAACGGTATAATTTTTAACCAAAATAATATTGAAAATGCTCTTAACCTCTTCTTTGTTGATGTCGAATCTAATACGTTTGGTATTTTCCCCCCTACACGACTTGGTTCTATGACAGGTGATAAAGTGTAAAATTTCTTTGTTGAAATTGAATTCATTGCTACTTACTACACCTTCTAACACCTTCAGGATTATTTTTATAATTATGCATTTTGTCAAACGCGTCCAATTTTTTTTCCCTCACAGTTTTTAGGAATTTCTCTCCAATTAATGTTAGCTTTACTAAAAAAAATCTATTAAGACATATTTTATATTCATCCTGAAATGTTTTTGACAAAAAACAGTCTAATATATGATTTCGAATTTCTGGTAAATGATGGTTTTCTTTTTTATGTGTCCAAAGTAATCCTATAGAAACTATTTTAACGGAAATCTTATAAAATTATTTTCAGAAATTTCGACTTTACAATTTTTCGGTAATTTTAGCTATCATTTTTATCCAGATATTGATGATAAGCTTCCCAAAGCAAAAAAAGTTTAATTAAATATTTTCAGAATATATTTTTTAAATTTAAAACTTGGGGACAATGCTGGAAATTTTCTCTCTCATCAGAGGGCAGGATATCACATATTTATCCATCTTTAGGTCAAAAACTATTGACTGTCAAAAATATTTTGCGTTTTCAAATTTAGTATTTATTTTATATTAATGTTCAGCAAAAAAAGTGCTTTTTTGAGATCAGAAATTCAAAGTAAAAAATTGGCACAAGAAATTAAAAATTCTTCAATAAATTCTACTAAAAAGCTGTAATTTAGTTTGTTTTTTTTTTTTATCACAGTTTTAAATTGTATTTTCCAAACTAATTGTTTTCCTACTTTTGAAAAATAAGAAACTTATTCTTTAATAATTTTCCTACATGAAAAGAAGGAAAATTATTTTATTTATTGGGTTAGTTAGTCTCTCCATTCTAAGAAATATCGAATTCCAATTCAAAAAATAAATTTCAAGTCCTTTTAGATCTGAAATTTAGTGGGTAATGCCATGTAAGGACTGCCTACAAAAAATGCCATCAAAAAATGTATAATTTTTTATGTAAATATTACGAAAAATATTTACATAAAAAATTATACATTTTTTGATGAATGCTATTAATAGATATTGTGGCATTGGGGATCATATAAGTTGGATAGTATTATGTTTATTTTTCATGTGAGAGGGAGTGAGATCATATTATATAAATTTAGAAAAAAGAATAACTTAACTTAATGTATACAAAATTAGTATAAAGTCAGCTTATCTAAACAGTATTTGTAATCAAATTTATTAATAAGCACAGTTATTTCACTGTAAAATTTTCATTATAGTGCATAGTTTACTGTTACCACTTTGTCACAAAATCGTTAAAACAATTCTATCTAAATGCTCAAATTAATGATATTAATTGAAAATTAATTAACTGAAAAACTAAAATTATTTTATAGTTAAATGAATCCTTTCCCATACTGTTTTAGATGACATAGTTTATGGAAAACTTTTGAAGAATAGAATCTAAAATATTTACTTCCAATCAATTAGTGAGATTGCTATAAATTTTAAATTTTTTAATTAATATATTATTTCTTCTTTATTTCCTCTATTTTACGTTATTTCCTACATAACTTTTTTATGCTGTATTTAAAAATTCATTTTGAATAACTATAGAAATTATTAAATAAATTATTTGTATTCCTTATAATTTATAAATTTGAGTTAACATAAAATTTTTTTAAAAAAATCAAAAATATCTCAAACTTCAGCTTTGTGTGAATGAATTGCTTATCTCTAAGCCAGTAAAAATGCTACCTAGAAAGCCAGCATTTTTTCTTCATATTATTTTCTTCATGAAATTTGATGTCTTTATTTTTTTAATAGTTTTTCATATATTATTAAGCAAGCAATCCAATACTTTAAAGGAGATCCACGCTAAGTGCTCTATATGGATATCCTTAAATTTACACCAGCATTGGCACGATAGCCCTTTATAGGCCTTGGCCTTCTTCAGATGTCTCTGCCATTCCGCCCCTTTTCTAGAAATCGACCTCCAGTTCTTGACTTTAAGTATGTTGAAGTCTTCTTCCAGGCAGTGCTTCCATCTCTTTTTGGGTCTCCCTCTTGGTCTACTACAGAAAAGGGTGGTGTTGAAGACCTTTATTGGTATTCTCTCTGTACTCATTCCCATGAGGTGGCCTGCCCATCTCATACTAGATAGTTTTATTGACATAATGATGTCTTCTTCTCCATAGATTTTGTACAGTTCAAAGTTATACCTTTTTCGCCAGGTGTTATTTTCCAGGACAGCACCAAAAATAGCTCTTAGGACCTTTCTCTCAAAAAACGCCAATATTTTCTGTTCCTTCATCGTCAAGGTCCATGTCTCTGAGGCGTAGGCTAGAACTGGTTTAATCAATGTCTTGTATAACATTATTTTTGTCCTTCTCCTGATTGGGTAGGATTTCAAAAGAGGTCTTAGACTAAAGAAACAACGGTTTCGGCAATGATCCTCATTCTGATATCAGGAGTGATGTCATTTTGGTAGTCAATCTCCGAGTCTAAATATCTGAAGTTTCTCACAGATTGAAACTTAAATGTACCGATCATAAAAGTCTCAGACTGGTATTCTTTTTTACCACAGAACATATGTTTTGTTTTTTCCATGTTTACTCCCTTAAATTTACAAGCATTAAATTTATAATTTTTTTTCTCTACCTTGAAATGGTTAAACAGCGTTTTATAGTTAAAAATTAGATAAAAAAATATATTAATATTAAATTACTTTGTGATATAATGAATAGTAAGATGTCACTTTATCGGCAGGCGTCTTGTGGACAGGCTGGACAACATGAAGAAAAATGCCATGGGCAATGGATCAACGCAATGTGTTCTGTGTGCAGAAGAGTTTGGTATACTTGGTCAATCTCAATTATGCAAAGACTGTGAGAAAGTAAGTTTTATAGCAATCACAGTAATTACTCCATAAGAAAAAAAAAATAAAATATCTCTCTTAATTTTCCTTCACATTTAAACACTATTGATAAGCATTTTTGGTGGACATTCATCGATGGAAAGATTGCGGTAGCAATAGAAAGCATTTGCATACACGGGAATGCTACTATATTTGAATTACCCAGCATATCTTTTTTCTAATTTGAAATTTTCTTGAATCATATTTTTTTCTGAAATTATGGATAAAGCAATTAAACTTAATACTTATGGCATCATTAAAACTATTTGTTAATCATTCTAAACCTGATTCAAACAGGGGCATACGCTGTAGTCTCTCTTTGAAACTGCGTAGCAGAGGAACCCCCAAATCAAATGGAAAGTTTTTTTTACGTTGTCAATCAAATAGAATCGTTTGCCAAATCGAAAAGAAAATTTGTTACTGAGAAGCAGAGCCTTAGTAGCTTAGAGCTTTAGCCCTTAAAGAAGTTTTTGCCTCAGGCACTGTATAATTTTTTACAATATTTCTTTTGATAAATTCATGAATAAATATAATGCATTGTATAAAAATTATATATGATGTAGATTTATTTGATTATTTGGGCATTTCTAAAGGGGATTAAGATACAATTTAGAAAGATAAATATAGATACATTTTTCAAAGTAAATACACAATATAAAATATTAAACAAATTTGTTAGAAAATATATTTATAAAATCTATATAATTTTTCAGGTAAAAGAGCAAATAAAGCATGGATATTATTTGCGATATTACAATCATACATAGTTTTCTTTAGAATTATCTGATTGGTTAAATTACAAATTATTAATTGAAAGAAATTTTGCCTGTAGTAAATGTATATGCTAGGGACTTGTATGCCTATGTGAAATCGAATTAATTTAACATTAGATTAATTATATCAAGAAATTGATGAGAGCACTGTTGCCAAAGTTGTCTTATAAATTTTGGAATAAGCGAAACACATCAGAAAACAATTTAATTATAGACCAATAACATTTCATGTAACATATTTCATCTCATCTAATTCAGCTAACAAAGTAAGTAATTTTAGGTTATTTGAAATATTTTTGCAAAATATATAAATTTATTTCTCTTGATAATGAAATTTCTGTTTTCCTTTTTTTATTATAGGCCGTTTGCTCAAAATGTGGAGTTGAGACCGTAAGTGCCCATAAAGAACCTCTCTTCTTGTGCCGAATTTGTGCAGAGACGAGAGAGGTAATGAACTTGAAATAATTTCTACTCTTATTACTCGATTCCCAATACTAATGTGAAAATATATTAATATTATGCGTGAGAGTACAGAACTATATTCTTAAATTTGTAATAATTGCAGACTTGGAAAAAATCAGGAGCTTGGTTCTACAGGGGTCTGCCTAAATATATTTTGCCCAGTAGAAAAACGGAACCCAGCAAGTATAGTTCATCCCCATCATCGCCCATGAGAAACCATGAGCAAGCAACAGGTTCTCCCATGCGCTCTTACAATTCTAGTCTTCAGGCAAAAGGTAAGTTAGTACCACAGGCCAACAATCGAAATATACAATTTTTTAATTGACGTGATAAGTATTTTTGGGTTGGTGCCAATGATTCAAAAATGTTCAAGACTAGTGCCTGATTTGCATGACCGATAATCTTAAGTTTATGAGTTTATTTTATAGTCAGTAACTTAAGATTTCGGTCTTAATCAAGAAATAGAAAATGATGAAACCAAACTAATTAATTCTGAAGCAGAGACAGGCTGATTAATTCTCATTTTATAATTATGGGCACTTTTTTTTCTCTCTTTTGTCTTCTATAATATATTCGCGTTTTTATCTTAACCGCACTGGAATGATATAATAGATTGAAATTATTCAATAACTTTCAGCATAATGTATATAGTAAAAATTTAACGGTAAAAGCTTATAATCGGTTACTTCTTGATATTTTTTTGTCGCCAAACAATGACTAGCCATGGCCGCTTCCACTACACAAAACCGAAACTCACTAACAGGAAATTAAAATTTCAACGTTAGAAATTTTGCCAAATCAAGGGGCATCCAATTCGACACCGAACTCAATTTATATAACTACAGAATTAACAATTATTATTTTAATGTGCAAATAAATATTTTCCTACTCAAGTGCCTTATAAGATATTTTTTAATCATGCTGATTACTTTAAATATTTGCATATGTAATATATTTGGCGTTAAATATTATTAATATTAAAAATACAATTACCTCTGTTTTTAAATACCGAGATCATTGAAATATCAATGTAGCTTTTAAAATACTAACTACATTTTAAAAGTCTTCACAAACGTTTTATAATTTTAACTTATAAGAAATCTACACAGTAAGATGTGAAATCCATTAGACTACTGGTCTATATTTTTAATTTTATCCCGAATTTTTTGATTAATGTTTGGTAATTTGAATGTTTCATCTTCAAGTTTTACAAGGATGCATTTAATAAAATAAGACAATTTTATACATGATCAATAAAAATCTCAACAAACAAATCTAAAAAGGAACAATGTAAATCTTTTCAAGAAATTTAAAAAAAAAACTTAATGGATGTGAAATGCTTACAATTACAAGAAATAATCAACTAAATGTTTTGAAAATATTGTTAAAAATTCCAAATTGTATTAGAATCTAGAGAAGTAGAGTTTTTAATCTATGTATATTATACTCTTCATTTAGATTAATGCGTTGTCATGGAGATGTGTAATGTACAGAAAAATCTATGAAATAAGACTATAATTCAAGGTAATTTCCTTGAATTATAATCCTTGAATATAACGAAAGAAAAACGTCATTTCGTTTTTCCTTCATTATTGTTTGTTGTACATCTAGTAACCTGTTGGAAACAATACGAAATTCTAAGCACTCACAATAATTAGAGACAAAAATTGTGTAAAACCTCAAATAATTTTGGAATTAACTTAAAAATAAAAATGTGGTTACTGATGTTAAATAATTTCATTTTATGTTTTTTTTTTTCCCCCGAATATTGAGTATTCCTAAACACGTTCATTTTAGTTAGCCAGGAAGTTTTTTCGCTTTAATAGGATGTGTAGTTCTAGTAATTTATGTATTTTATCATTCAAATTACAGTAAACGCACGTTTTTACGAATTCGTTGGGGAAGGTAAAATAATTCGTAAAATCGAAAAAATAAGTGTTAAATCTTAAAACAGTTTTTATCTTTATAAATATAAAATACTGTTAAAAAATTATTTGACTGTACTACATAAGAAGTTTATACAAAATAAAAATCCACAATTAAAAATATTTCTCCCAATATCTCGCTTCCTCCGTTGAGCAGCAAAGATCCCACAAAGAGACAGATTGTCCCTGTCTATTACTTCTCCAGAGCTGCAGACTGAACAAGTAGGAACAGTAGGAAGGCCCAAGCGCTTCAAATGAGAGGCTAGGCAGTAATATCTTATTGTTTGACGAAAGGTGGCAACTGTATTTCATCTTTATAAATCAGGAATAATAGAAGAATGTAAATTACTCCAGTGTTTTTGAGCTATATGAGTCTGTAGGTCTCGTGAGGCATTAGAAGCAAATAGATGCTTTAGAAACAACTAAATCTTCCAATACGAGATGGTTGTGGAAGGATGTTGTAGAAGACCAGCACCTTTCTTTGCAAGGATGTTGTAGAAGACCGGCAGCTTTCTTTGCAAAGATGTTGTAGAAGACCGGCACCTTTCTTTGCAAGGATGTTGTAGAAGATCGTCACTTTCTTTGCAAAGTTGTCTTCTTGCTCATTGCCCCGTAAGCCATGGTTGACGTGCATCCCTGGAGATCAATTTACTTCCCTCTCAAAGCAAGAATTCTCTGAAATTCTTGACATTGTTGAATTTCAGGCGTTCGTGAGTGTTCAACAGTAGACTTTGATTGGATGACTGCCTGAGAGTCAGAAAGAATAACAGATCTTGAAAACTTGCAATGAATAGCCGATATTTGTTTCAAAGCTATGCATATCGCTATAATTTCACCGTTGAATGAGGTATCAGTATAAACTGCTGGGGCGTAAAATGTGAGAAAAGGTCAGAATAAACATCAGCTCTAACATTAAAATGGCAGTCAAATTGAGACACGTTGGTAAAAAAAATGTGCAACCATTGAGAAGGTGGATGGATATCTGGTTGCAATGGTCTCTAAGGCAAATGTTTTTTAAATACTTGATTGCAATATCCCTCTTTCTCTATACAGCTCTTCCACTAAATCAATCCTTATATTAACATTTGCTATTTCCAAGGGATTTCTATTTTTCATAAGGGAGAAATTATCACCTGGAATTTCGAGATCGTTCTTCTTTTCCAGGATTTTTTGGATAAAAATATGTTGGGTTTTTTGTTTTCTTGGTTTGGTTACATAATCCCTTCTATAAGGAATCTCTGCTTGCTGTTATTGGAACTTTTAATATAAAATTTTATTTGTTAATATATCGTGTATGTATTGCTAAATTAATGGCACAACTCATGTGCATATTGCAAATTATGCTTTTCAGCAAATATAATTACAAGAGCGATGGAAAAATTATTTATCAAATAAAAATTATTTTCAATTGGTTACACACATTTGTTGGTTCTTAGAATTTTTTCGGTAGAGCTATGTTTGATAATGTATTATTTTTAGAATAGTTTATAAATATGCAATTTCAATTCTGCAAATTAAAACACATTAAGTCTATACTATGTAATGGATCATAAATATGCTAACTATTAGGACAATTTACAAAACATTAAATATTTCACGTTTGTATAATTTTAAAATAGTATATGAGGGAATAGAATTCATAGGCAGAGGGAATTTTATGTGATAAGTTAAGGAGTAGAATCTTTGTTTTATCACATGTAAAAAGATTTCATTTTAAAATACTCAACAAGAAGGAAAAGTTGTAAATTGGTTTCAAATACCAATTCACAAAATATTTTTTTTCATATTATAGTGCAAATTTAATTTATGTGAAGAACTCTCCTATTGCAATATAAAGCTTGCATTTTTGTATGTTAGCAAAAAAACGTTTTATCTCATAGCGTTATGAAGTCTTATAGGTTTTTATTTCTTTAGGTAGGAGCAGCAGTGAGAAAGAGTGCACAGACAGCTCTGACGAGGAATTCAAGTCTAGTAGATTTGGGAAGAGAGGTACCATTAAGAAACAATATAATGACTCGGGTAAAGAATGTTAATTTAATTAATAACATTTTCTCACAATGTATAAAAATTCAGACTTAAATTTTTTTTGGTTCAGATGCCTTATAATACCTTTTGGCGCATTTTTCAAAATTTGGTGAATTCTTGGCAAATTTGGCATCTTTCTGATAATATCTGGATTTCTTATTATGTCCGAAATATCGAAAATACGAAGATTATTCAACAGCATTCTATTTTGGCAACTATAGCTTATATTAAACAACTCGTTGTTACTTCTAAATCAAGAAGGGGGTATTGCGTTACTGCATCATCTCTCCATAAAACCAAAAATTTTTAAGGAAATCTAAAACAGGTATAGGTATATAAAAATCGCGTATCGTAAAACCCAAGCTCCTGACAATATGGTTCAAAGGAGGCTTGTCCAGTTTTGCACTAATGACATTCCGAAATGTTCCTCTTTCCCTGAATAGATGTAAGGGATTTGATGTGCCAACTTAAATATAATTTGTTATTTAAAAATTATAAATGTACTGAAAATATTAATTAATATTTTGTTGCATAATTATTATAAATATTTATATTATTACTCCTTCAATATTTAAATGAATTCAAAATACTGTGAAATTAATTTTATAAGTTTTATTTACAAATTGTTATCACAAAAAATTTAAATATTTAGTATTTTAAAATCTAGTCTAAAACTATTTTATATAAAACAAATTATTGGTTTGAAATATTTTGATGCTCAATAAAATTATTAAATATGTAAATGGAAAAAGTTTTTTGTATAATAGAACCAATTTGACCTTTGTAACTTTAATATCTCAAGATATTCATAATTTTAAGAAGCTAAGGAAACGATAATGAGCGTGTTAGGAGTCCATAAAATGGCCGTTAAGACCATAAATTGGCCGTTAAGAAAAGACTGCGAGAGAAAGATGAAGGCTGTAACTGATTTAGTGTTACCCAGGGTGCACCACGAGGAGGCCTGTTACACTACACCTCAATGAAATATATGCAATTTACATGGCTCTCCAAAAAATTTTAGATTTCTCCGAAATGAAATTTATCCTTCTTGTTGACTGTCTGGCTGCAAATTACACTCTCCAGTGGCAAATTATACTCTCCCCCACCTACATCTATAGAATTTAACTGTAGGACCATCATTAACACTTTACTATCTGCGGGAAAGGACCTTACAATGGATCCCTAGCCATTGCGGCTTGCTTGGTAATGAAAAAGATTATCATTGCCTGGTAATGAAAAAGCAGACAATCTTGCGAAAGAGGCTTCTTTTTTAAACCCTCCAGATACTTCTACTGGCCTGAGAAATGTCAAACTCCTTCTAAAACGGGTTATCCATCACCAGCAAAAAATGTATTACAAAGAGAATGCAGTTGATGCCTCTTGGAGGACCCTGCTGAGCTCATGTATTCTCAGAGATCTACCTAGATCTATAGGAGTCTCCTGATTCAGGTTACTTACTGGGCATGATTTTCTCCAGAAACATCTATATCACACTGGGCTTGGGGATTCACCCAACTGCATTTTATGTAGGGAACATGTTGACATGGATGGCGAGCATCTTTGGAAATGTTCTGCGCTCCAGGAAGCCCGCACTTCTTCACATTTCAAGACGCTCTCCACTCCTGGAGATACTTCATTTCCTTATTGGACTGCAAGACTTATTATGCTCGAAAGAGCCGACATAAGGACGTAAAAAATAAATAAATAAATTGGCCGTTGTTGCCTAGTAGTTAGGGCATCCGACTTCCTTCCGGAAGGACGGGGTTCGATTCCATATGCCGCCAAAGACCTAATGAATGCATGCGATATACGTGTTCATTAAATCTGTAGAATCGAAAGTCCTGTGGTCTGTCGTTGAGCAGTTACCATGGGTGCAATGGTCTAGAAAATTTTCCTCTTTCTTCCGCTTAATGTCAAAAAATTGAGGGAGTGGTTCCTCTGGTGGTGTCACATCTATCGGAGGATTTAAAAAGTAAAGACGTTCTTTCACCTTCGTAATACTTTGTTTAAAACGATAGACGCTCCCATTGACTTAAATTCGCATAGCCAATGCATAGCGAGCATGGCTTGTCCAAGTGTCAAAAGTAACAACAACAACATAACCACTAATTCATTCAGATTTCATAATAAATTTATACGTGGTTATAATTTAGTTAACGTGGTTATAACTGAATTATAACCACGTTTAACTACATTAAGTTAATGAGAAACACTTTCTTAACTTAATGTAATTATATAAAAAAAATCTCCTTACTTCTTTTCATAGATATGTCAGAAATCTAAACATTATGAAATAGTTAGTAAAATGGTAAATCGCAGAATACAGGTATGCAAAAAAAAGTATGATTTTTAAAAATTAAATTGAAAAATTTATATAAAAATAATATGATTTGTTACTCATTTAAAAACTTTCTAAAATCAGAAGTATTTTTTATATACTGTTGTTTGTATATCAATATTATACTTTCGATTGCTCACATCGTCTGCATTTTTAGGATTCAAAGAACACAATGATTCCAAATATATTTTAGTCATATGGTACTTTTAACATTTGGTTGTGATTGTATATGATTGTAAGTATTAAAATGGTAAAATTAAGTGTGTAAGTAATAAAATGGTAAAATTAAGTGTCTTAAAGTAAAAATTAAATTTTTTAATAAATATAATGTTTAATATAAGAAAGGATTAATATTAAAAGAGTAATTTTAATTAT
Source organism: Latrodectus elegans (assembly GCA_030067965.1). NCBI lineage: Eukaryota > Metazoa > Arthropoda > Arachnida > Araneae > Theridiidae > Latrodectus > Latrodectus elegans. The sequence goes on from CM057819.1 coordinate 40,282,153, forward strand.
TAAAAATAGTGTTTTATCTGTTGAAAATTGTGTAAATTTTATTTATTTATTGATATGGGTATAATTAATGGGAAAAATACAAAAAACTTATAATAGATAATTAATTTTAAAAATGTATTTCTACACAAAAAAGCTACATTTTTTAGTATAAATTTATAAATATCTTGAAAAATATAGTACTCTCACTTTTTTTTATATTTGAAAGCAATATTTCTTGTCTTATTACTTTTCATATAAATGATCGTCATTCAAAACCCCTCAAAAATGTAACTACTTAAGTAGAACACTAACTATAGAAATTGTCCTAGATAAAGAAAATAAGTTAACAAATATTCTATTTGCGTTTGGAAACTATAAATTGGTTCTGGTTAAAATATTAAAGAAAACAATGCTAATGTTGATACAGAAAGCGATGTGAAGTTCTTAACTTATGATAAAGACCTGCATCGCTATAAATTCAAGGGTTAAATATACGAATATACTAAAAATGGACCTTGGAAACATAATACAGTTAACAAATAGCGGACGCCAACCGATGGCAGATTGGTTAGTGTCTTTAATCTTGAAGCTGTAGGTCTCGGGTTCGAATCCTGGTTCATGCATGGATGTTACTTTTTTGTATGTGTGAATGTGTTTCTTTATGGCCCAGGCCTTCTCAAGAATTTTCCTCTAAGTCTCTATTCTTGGCCACGGTCTCCGAACAGATTGCTTTAAAATGGCAAAATGCTTTTATTTCTATCAGTACATCTAAGATAGTGTCGGCCTTAGCTTTTGTTTCAGAGGACTTGATTAAGAATATTTTCTGCGTTGAACCTTCTTTGTTGATTCTAATAACATAATCAGCCCATTTAATTCTTCGTAGTTTTATGTATATCCGGTTCTCTGAAGGGACGATAGAGTTCTGAATTTGAGCGCCTGGGCTATAAGCCATTAACTTGTATACCTCCAAAAATGGCTCTTAGTAACCGCTGCTCAATTACTGCAAGAGATATTCAATTGACTTGTAGTAACTGTAGTCAGCAGAAATAGGCAGACCAAAATGTATACAAAATCTCATAACTTACAGGCAATAATTACGACGCTATTGCCGATATTGATTTTTTTAAATTTATAATAGCATATTAGAAAACAATTGTAATCAGAATAAAACATTAAAACTAGAAAAAAAAGTAATATGATCTATGATAACAAAATTGAAACCCTACAGTAAATCTATAAATCGTTCCCCTTGTGTCTAGATCTCCGCTATCTCTCTTACAAGTGTCCCAAGTTCAGTGCATGGTAATGACTAAAATGGATCATGCCCATTTCTCCTTGTATATTACACTGTTGTCAAAGAGGACTTGACAGTATTTTTACACCATATAGCTGTTTAGAGAGACAATCATAGCTAGTATCGAAGCAAAAAATGGCAACAGTTCTGTCCCTTGGCCAAAGTAAAATATTTGTGATTTCATCGATCCATTTGTCTTTGTTTACTTCTTCTATGTTTAGTCAACTATCTTCTCTGAACAATTTTTTAAGTAATCGTTTGGCGGTATAAAAAAAATTTGGTTTATAGTTAAAATAAATCTTAATATTTATAAAAGAAAATAATTTGAAAACATAAAATGTACATACCGGATGCAAAATTTTGACTGATATTTTTCCCTTAAAGTAAATTACATTCAGAGAATACAACTAGAGCTGATAAATAGAATTGGAATTTAAAATAAAAAACTACTACAATAAATGAGGGTTTATATTAATCAATTTTTTCGTACATTAATTTTTATAGACATTTAAATGTCATCTATATTAAACTGAAATGTTAATTAAAACAATTCTTGGAAAATCTAGATTTTATTGTGAATAAAAAAATTGTAAAAATTTATACTAACAAATATCGTTTTTCTTTAATACAACTATCATATATAGTGTTTTATGAAAAAACAAAATTATTCATATTTTTAATAAAGTTACATTTATTTATTTTTATTTAAAATCCAAAAATTTTCCATTATTTTTATATTTAATTTAAGGAAAAGTATTCATTTGAATAAATACAGATATGTTAATTTTTACTTAAATTTAAAAATTCATTAATATTTTTATTACTTTAAAAAAACTATTAATTTTTTACAATACATCTATTTTTACATTTAGTGAAATAAATATTCATCTTTAATAAATATAGTTACTGTATATTTTTCTTTATTTAAAACTCAAAAACTCATTAGTATTTTTGAATTTAAGTCAAAAAATTTGAAATTTCTTTTCCAACTTTCTTGAACTAAATTTTAATTATATTAATTTCTTATCACTATATTTATGTGTGTTGATCGTTTTACTCAAAAAATATTCATAGCATAAATATTTGATTGGTAATTACGCATATATTCATGCCATAAATGTTTGATTTATGAATTTCAACCACAAAAATCGACTGTCAGCAAGTTTTAGTGCATGACATTCATTTGGTTTTTAGTCTATTCATTTCAAATTGTATAAATTTCATGAACAAATTTAAAAAAGAAGGAAATGGTGAAAGTTTACCATCTGATAATACAATTTTTTAAAATATAATGTGAATTAAACAACATTGTTGCTGTAGATAATGCAAATTGAAATTATTATTAAGAAAAGACTGTAGAAAAAAATATGAAACACGGAAAACGTAAACTCAAATTTTGGTAGAGATAAGGTAACGCAGGGCAACCGGTGAACCAATGAATACAAAAGCAAACTTGAATATTGAGTGTTTTAATGGTCAGTCATTTTATATAGAACTACATATGCAAAAGATCGATATTCATGAAAGCGAATGAGATTAACCATATTAACTTTATAAATAAAATAAAGGTAAAAATTTACCGTACGGTCATTCTTGGCGTAATTTTCAAAAAGTCGCCAAAAGTGACCGTAATACGAATTTCCGATAGGGAAAAACGAAGGGAGGAAAATGGCTGAAATAGTGACAAATATTTCATACATTGTGGGTATCTAACAATATGCTCAACTAATTTTACAAAATTAGCAAAAAACGTATATTTATAGATTTCAGACATCAATGATAAAATAATAAAGTTGATAAGTTAAATTATCCATAAACTTTTTTAATTAAATTTTATATTAATGAATTTAAATTGGTAAATATTCATGAGAAATTAATGACAAACAGAGTTGCCAAATAACTTGTTGGCTGGGTTTCCGGTTAAAATAATCATCAAATTTGGCCCAAAAAAACGCGCCAAGGATGACTGCCAGTAAAGCTTGTCCAAAATAAATTCTATGAAAAATCATACTTATAATAATCCGTTAGAAGTATGAAAATATTTCAAATTGACTCTTTTGGGTTTGAGATTGTAATTGACTAGTCTTCCAAAATGTAAGGAAATTAAAATTCATAATCCACAAGTAGAGCGGTACTTTGCATCTGTAAATAAAAAACCGAATACTCTATTGTATGTGTGCAACATTTTATTAAGATAATCATTTATGAAATTGAGATTCATGGTGTTGAAATCGACATTATATGTTTGTAACAGACCACTTCATGAGAGAAATTATCATTAAATTAAATCTAAATGTTTTTCAATTTTTAATTATTGATATATACCTCTAAAATATTGTTTCCTATAGGAGCTATTTGTTGCAATTTAAAAAAAATAAATAAATAAATAAATAAAGGAAAAAGTGAAAGAAAAATATATCGTCCTTACCGATTTAAATGAGTCATGAAATTTATAATTTGTCTTTTTCATTTTGCTTTTTCTAATGTTTTATTTACAACGTGTTCAATTTTGGAAGCAATATCGCTAAATGTTTGAAAATTTGAAAACTAATTATTTAGAACAACATGTAACTTTTATGATTTTCAAAAACTTTTACAAAAAAAGATATTATAATTTAAAAAATACGTCCTTATTGCTGGTAAAATTCATGAATAGACGACTTTTGCTCATCGCCGACGACACTCAGGCATTTCACGGTAAACTTCGACTTGTTTGCTGCCGCTCGAAAAATATAATTTGAAGGCAGGGAACAGATTCCTCCACAAGTCGGTTTTACGACGCCGTCTTTATATGATGTGACATACATGAAGCGTTATCTGTCGTCATGGATATTTTAAACCAATGAAATTTGTAATGAAGTGGCGTAATCATGATCTCAACTGGAACGAAAGAAACGGCCATTTTATGGTTTAAAAAAAAATGGAAGATTTCGCAATAATCCCTTTTTAAGATAATTAATTCTTAACCCCATAAAATATAGAAAAGAAAAATAAATGAATGTATAAGGAATTCATTTACATCAAACATAACAAAAGAAAAGTTTTATGCAGGGAAAAAGAAGATGGAATGTGTTGACGAGATACACACACAAATGAATATAATTCCTCACATCTCTCTAATACACAAATTAATACACAAATATATATATATATACACATTTATACACATCAATTCCTATTATAGTTTCCATTCAAATCTTCAGAATATACCGATAAAAATTATTCTAAGCATTCATCTCGTTAATACTCATCGAGCTTTCAATTTTTTGCCTTTAAAAGATCAGCTTAAACTTATTGATTATATTAAGTTTTTAATCATAATAAAGAGAAAATTTTTAATATTTTTATGAAAACTATTTGATTTTTTAACTATTATAAACAATATACTTATTATTCAGTAATGTGTACTGCTTACAATGTAATTTTTTTTTATTTTTTAACAGTCAAGCTATTGAGTATATTATAAAAATAACAAAAAATATATTTTCTTTTGTTGTTGTTTTTTTCATGGTTATTATAAAATTATACACAGAATATTCATATAGATTTTGTTATCCAGTAATGAAATATATAATACTGCATCGTTACAAAATATGTTAATAATTTCTGTATTAAATCATGTCTTTTCAAGGTCTATGCAAAATAGTCTTAAGTTTGTCGTAAAAAAAATTATATTCTTTCTAAAGAATAACGACTGAGTATGTGCGTTAAAATTGTACTTCTCATATTTAACATTCCAAAAATCTTAAAATATTAGTTTTAAGAATGAACTTTAAAGATTAGTATATGCATGAAATAAACTCTTCATGAAAATTTTTCTTACAGTTGAAAACACTGATACATCACCTGGAGTCACTCAAACGATATCACCTGCTGCAGAAAGTCAAGGGCCTTCCCCCACACACGTGTACTCACCATCTCCAGATGCCCCTCGGTCACCTCAGCATCAGCTGTCTGCCATGGAGCCCAATCGTTCACCAGTTCAAGAAGGTAAATGAACATCCATTTCTCAACCATCCGATGTCAATTTATTTGCCATGTCATCGACAATTTAATACAAGTATTACACGTAGAAACCGAACACTATTTATGTTCACATTACTTAGAAAATCTGCAGGTTTACAAGCTTGTTCTGTTAATGTGTGCGTAATCAAGAGATTTTACCGCTTTCCCAGGTAATGGGTCAATTAAAAAAGCCCTCACTTTCTACCTAACTGTGTGATCCTCAAACTATAGATACCACTGAAGGATTGATAATACTTTCAGATACTAACTGGCTTCTGAGGTCACATGACCATGGTTCAAAATTACGAGGCACTTGGCGATGGCAAGTATTCCAAATCCTTTAACTTAAAGGTACAGTCCGAGGCTAATCTATACTGCTTTGTATTTATGTATGTGTGATGTAATAGATACCTGCACATGTAAATACGGAAGAAAATGAGTGTGCTGATTCTTTGGTCAAAGAAGTCAGAGACCATGGTCAATCTGTGAACGACAATCACATTGACTGATTCAAATGTAAGAATTAGATTTCGACTTTTGTCTCTCTCCTTAAAGAAGTTACTGATCACAGACTTCGACGTTCCGAAAATCTTAACATCTACATTTGAAAGATTAAAGACTCGTCATTTTTAGGGCATGAGGATTCATTCTAAAGAAACCAGATCCTGTATGCCATGCAAAAAATTGCTCAGACATACAACCGCTCACACCAAAACGCATTGAATACCCATCTTTCTCTCCTAGAGCACTAAAGCTTGATTTAGCATCATTTTATGGATCTTTTACACAATATCTCTTATAGCCAAGCCGCTTCTGATTTGCAGCAGCAGTCGTTTTTGCTTTTGATAGTATTTAGTTATTTTTAATTTTCTTCTTTTTCTGGATCCATGGACACGAGAACAACAACAACATTTGGTGATTGTTTGAAATGGATGCTAATAAGATACTATCGCAAATTAACTGCCTTCTGCATCGATTCTAAAAACAGAATATGCTGAAGAGGATATGAAACTCGTTGTCAATAAATACTATGTGAAGAATTATAAATAAATAGTAATCAACAAACAGCTTAATAATTCTTTGTAATACTTTCATTTAATTGACGATATATCAATTACGATTTAGTGGAAAATATGAAGAAATGCATTTTTGAATGGAATCAAAATAATATTTTTGTCTTTTCTTGATCTTGCCAACATTTGAATAAGATTAGAGATGATGTCTAATTTTACCCCCATCGTCTCTTATTGTTTTATTGGCAAAATCCCATATTTATTCGATTGTTTGAGTATGAACACCCGTTTTAGAATCTGTAAAATAGCGTTTTTAAATGAAAGATGCATAAAAAAAAGTTCAAAAGGTGCACACAAATTTCTTAAAAAAATCTATAATTTCAACTTCATCAGTGCAATTAATTACTCACAATTTTCTAATAAAATCGTCAAAAAATACACTTTTCTCACTCACAAAATGAAAAAATGAATTTTTTTTTTTTTTAATCAGATGATAAAAATATACGCGAACGAAAAATTTATGAAAATAAATTCACAGAAAATAGATTTTTCAAAAATTTAGTCCAATAAATGGCAATTAAAATTGTCATTGCCTCTCTTGAACCATATTAGGGACAAAATATTGTTTTTAAAATCGTAAGTTGGTAATAAAAATTCGCAATAAATGATCCTCTATTATAGTATTTTAATTTCAAATCAAGAACTATATATATATATGCATTTTCCCGTTTCGATCCCTCGGCATCAACTATTCAAACTAATTTACTTATTTAGATTATAAGATATCTATATTTATTTAAAAAAAAAAATATGCGCGCTCCTCCAAAACAGAATACATTTTGACTTAAGAAACATGTAGCATCATTTTAATACACTTATGAGAATTCATTGAATTTGTAAAAACGGGACAACAATTATAATTTATAATGGTTAAAAACATAAAACTCTGTGTATGAAATAATTTACAGTATTTTGACAAAGGAAATTATATGAACAATTAAAATAGAAATAAAAATATGTAAAAATGATGCACATAAAGTATGATTTAACTGAAAAAGCAATAAATTAGTTCACAAAATGAAGTTAACCCCTTAGATTAATTTAATTTATTATACTTTGATTTAATGGTATTTAATTGTGAAATAAATTATATTCTATGTTGAAAAAACTTAAAACAACCAAAAAGCGAATAAACGCCAAGAACTTCCTGAGTGCTACAGAACAACAAATACTGAATAACAATCCAAACTTTTAAAACTATTATTAATATGCTTTACTAAAGACTCATAATTCATGTTTCCTGAAGAAATACTTCATAAATGTTCCTGGTGTTGCCATTATGAACAAAAATTTCAAGAAGAATATCACATCATGGAATGAATTTAATATAAACATTCCTGTACTTAATTTTGTATAAATGAAAAGCAGAGGAATTTTATTAAAATGCATTTTACGTTTGCCATAATTTGATTAAAATCGTTGTTAACAAAACATTTGACTATCTGTTGTGGAATTAATGTTGCTTTTGGTTAGAAGCATTAATTCCATTTAAATCCAGCTCATCTTTCTCGCCAAATTCTCCAGTGAATAAAGAAAGTGGGAGATTTTTGCGGACTGGTTATTTTATTTAATTTTCTTACTAAAATCAATGACAAAAATTTCTCTGGATAAAAATTAAACATTTTAACGAAAGATTTTACATAGAATTCTTAACTAATTCCGTATAAAAGTATATTTAGGGAACCACGAAATCGAAGTATCCCTGGATTTGGTGAAAAGTTTGACGATAAATATTGGCGATAAAATTTACTTTCTGCTAACCCTGCTATTTTCAGCAGTTTAATTATCGTAATTCTAGGGTAGCCATTTTGTTACTCATATGTTGGCGTTTATCTTGACATTTAAAAAATCACCAAAAATCAAGGGATATCCGTAATTAAATTTTTATCCACCCCACTTCGATAAGTTGTTTATTATGACATATGCATTGACTATTAAAATTTTTTTTAATCCGCCTGTTTCACAGTGAAAAAAATGAGATTTCCCAAATTAAATTCATAAAAATAAATGCACTAATTATACGTATATTTTTCATGTATTCTGGAAATAACTTTAAACCTCGGGAAATCTTTTATATGTTATTATTTACCTAGGGAGAAAATATTGAGAATCCTTGTATTTAAAAATTTCATTAATCCTATGCAGTTTTTTTTTTTTTTTTTTTTTTTTTTTTTTTTTTTTAATTTTATAATATTTTGTAATTTTAATTTCTTTTTTTTGTGTAAGAATTAACTTTTATTCTATTGTGTTTAAAATACTCCGGAAATATTTTGTTAAAGAAATATTTAAATTACATAATCTTTAACAATGTCATATTTTTTTACCATTGAAGTTCTAGAAATTTGGAATTTTCTTACATGTTAAAAATTTCTGAATCTTAAAGCTATCAAAATCACTAGACATTACTACCTGAAAACAGTGCCACTAAATGACATGATATTTTTAATCCACTGGAGCAATACATTTCAAATAATAATTTTATCTTTAATTTCTTCAACAGAAGCAATTCGGTGGTGAAACTGCATAATTGTAATTACTTGATAAAATTAATAAATATACAACTAAACTAGAAAGTTCTTGCCTTTTTATAGACCCCCCCAAAAGAATCTGACCTGCAGAGAATGTAGCCAATTGTTAGTCCTCGAAGTAATCGGCATCCAGCACCTTCTGTCAACGTGTCTCCAGTTGTGCATTCCCTTGCAGTAAAACATGGGAATTTTGGACTCAAAAAAGTCTGTGAGTGTTTGGTATAAGTTAAGTTCATTGGTGAAGGATTTTCCCTCGAAGATGATTGCCCAGGGAATGGAAGAGGTGCAAAGTTAGTTGAGTTAGGAGGATGGTACAAAGTCTCCCAAGCAAGTCACTGTATGGTATTTGCTACACGTATAACATCGGCCAAGAATAGTACACCCTTGCGATAAACCAGTGATGACTCCTTCTGTTGCAATGACTGCTGCTCATGTTCCAATTACTGCGAGTACAGGTCCCCAGTTACCATTTGGCTCGCTGGTAGCAACTTTTAGCGAACCACTTGGTGATTAATCCACCAGAATCCAACTTTTTCACCGAATGACAAATCTCCCGACCTGAATTTGTGAAATCAATGTCTTGCTGTACGCTCCATTCAGCGCTCTACACTTGACATATTCGCTGACTTGATGCAGCCGCTGATAAGCCTACTTTGAAGTTATAAAGAAAACACTGAAGTTCTTTCAATTCGTCCGTTTCTCTTCTCTAATGTGCGAATTATGATTGATGAATGTGCGCTGTAGTCCTGCTTTTATGAAAACTGATGTTTCTATTCTCGTCTGACCTGTCTCAACCTTGTCATACACTAATTTTCATACTTATTCTCACTTCATTCAATGGCAACACGAAAACAGCAATATTTTTTTTGTTTACCTTATACAATTTAAGAAATAAAGTTACATTTATACATATGAACCAATTAAGCTCTATCCCTTAAATTTCTCTCCTAAAATCTAATAGGTCTAAAATCTTACAGTAGAGGAGACTGTATCAAACATTTTGATTACTTATATTTAATATCCCATGGTTGGAAACTTAACACCCCTCAATTTTCTAAAATCCGATAATAAAAAAAACAAAAGTTTAACTTCCTTTAGGGGGGGAATGATTAGGACATTTTAGAGGGCTAGAAATGTCTTGAACCAAACTGAATCGTGTAGAGGAGACTTTTGCGAACATTTTGATGTATTAATATACGAGATCCCATGGTTAGAGTCATTACACTCCTCACCATTATATAATATGAAATGCTCAATAGCATTTCACATTATATGTGTGGTTTATATATAAGATTAGAGAGTTTAATGTATAGTATTATTTATTGTCTCAATCAAATGCTTTTAAACGGACTTTTGCTGTTATAAGTGTTTCTTTGAAAGAATTTCATCAGACGTTGATGAAGGATTTTTTTAATTTTATATTTGCGAATTATTTCTTTGGCATAATCTGTGATAGAACAGTTTATCTATTATGAAAACGTTTTCTTCCTGTGCCTTTACAAACAGTTAAAGAACAAGCTTTTTTAAAGTTTACTCCAAATATTGTGTAAAATGGTCCTAAAAAATCTCCCTATAATTAAGTAAATTAAGAAATGCATTAATTAGAAGATTATCACTTGCTTTGATACTCCATAATCAACAATAACAACCATTTGAATTTGTAAAACTTTTAACATCCATTGCATATTATTGCCTTCTATGAAGATTTTTCATAAATAATTTGCTGCACTCCCATCTGGGAATCACGCGCGCTATCCGGGAATTGCTAAGTATTTAAATAAATGTGCGATATCAGAAAAAATAAATTCAATCTCTATCTTACGTTTAAGTATCATTTCCTCAATTCGAACCGAAGACGTCCCATTTTGAAGGAAACAATTCTATCCTCAAATCGATGTGAGCTTCTTGTAACCGTGCTACACAGTGGAAAGGATAAGTCAGCGAATATGTCAAGTATCATTTATGTCTTCTTGTAACCGTGCAACACAGTGGAAAGGATAAGTCAGCGAATATGTCAAGTATCATTTCCTCAATTCGAACCGAAGACGTCCCATTTTGAAGAAAACAATTTTATCCTCAAATTGATGTGAGCTTCTTGTAACCGTGCTGACACAGTGGAAAGGATAACATAAAAGAGATGAAGCTTGTAAAAAGACATTTAAACATTGACCGCTACTTACCTTCTGCAATTATTTTTCATAAATAGAAAGTCATATTCATGCATTTCATGGAAATTCATTTAGAAAATTCCTGAGTGCTCACTTCTATAAGTGTGCATGCAAAAATAATCATTTCATTATTTTGTAGATACACAGTCTCAATTGTTGTTGCACCAGCTTGCTTCCCTGTACTTAGCCCTGAGTTGGGCTCTACCTGTTAGATTGAAGCAGCCGCTTGGAGTCTTCGTAATTTTGAACCATGGACCAAGCAAAAGACCCCCTATACTTTCCCTGCCGACCCCAGAGGTATTATCATTTCACTTGGAGGACATTGCAACTACTCCCAGTTTTAACGTGCCTCAACCGTCATTAGACACAGCCTCTGAGCTGAAAGTATTCAAAGCATATAACATCCTGCATAATTTCAGCACTGAGCCTGTGTAATAATTTTTTGGAGAGGATTTTCATGGTTAATGGATTGTATTCTCGTGTCATAAGGTCGGGAACCTGCCTTGCAGTCAACTTATTCTAAATATTAATTGTAACACTGAGGACAATAGGTCAATTTACTGGGTAATTTTTCTTTAATTTTCGAAGCCCATCACTTACAACATATGATATGATAAATTATAATCATTTATTGAGTTCCATGTACTCAAAAAAAAGTAGGTATACATGTTTGTAAAGAAGCAACTACATCGATATTTTATGAACGTTATTTTTTAAGATAAAGGGATTTTGCATAATTAGTGTAGTTTTCATAGGTAGTATATTTATTTCATTAGCAATAAAAGAATGTATACTAGATAATAGATTTTTTTCATAATTAGTGTATTTTTCATAGATAGTACATTTTTTTGTTAGCAATATAAAAGAATGTACTGCTAATAAAAGATTTTATTTTTTATTAGTACATTCTTTTGACTAACTCATTTTTTGACACAGTATGTTTATTAATTTAATCAATATGCCTTTAACAAGTTAATGTATTCACACATACAAGTGCATTTAATAAAATCGAAGCTAAACATATCTACAGAGAACTGCTCAATTTGTATTTATTAATATCAGTATATATATATATATATATATATATATATATATATATATATATATATATATATATATATATATATATATATATATATATATATATAGGAATGCAGAATATTGTTTGAATGAAACCCAACTACGCTGTCATTTTTACAGTGTTACTTTATTTGTGAATTTATTTATACTTTTGAATTCATGAATTCATACTTTATTTCATGACTTTATTCATTTATACATTAAATGCACATGAAATATTTGTGTTTTGATACTCAAATGTTAATTACGAAATCAAATATTAACAGTCTAGATCAGGATTTTCTTTTAGTTTTCATAAAGATTATTTTTCACATAGTACATTTGTATATTTTTAAAATTCTTATTCTTTTATTCGGTTGACACATAGAATTCATAAATATCTCTGTTGTTTTTTTAGACTTATATATCGTATTTGATAATTCTCTTTGAAATCTTTTCTTAATGTATAGTTTAATTTTTAAAAAGTTTTTGGAAAAAAAAAAAAGACATTTGTTGCATTATAATTTTTGAATGTTAAATTTGTGTCTTAGCACTTTATTAAAATTTACGAGGTTCTTTCTAGTTGCTCATATTTTTTTTTCCTGCTTATTTTAGACTCATCTTCTAAGATAACACATTTCACCATTCGAGATCTTGATTGATTCTTTGGTGTTCTCTACAGTTTCCTTTTAAAAAAAGGAAAAAAAAAAAAAGCATTTCTTTTATTTCTCGAAAAGATCTGTCAGGGGAAAAAAGAGTTGATAAATACTTATGTTTCATGCAGGAACATAAGTATTTATCATCCAAAGAATTTTCTCTCTCTCTCTCTCTCTCTCTTTTTTTTTTTTTTTTTTTTATTTTTTAAAATACTCTATCTAAAAAGTATACAACACAGAGCAGATGCTTTCAAATAAGTTTCTTTTTTATTGAAACATCTGTAAAGGTTGCACAACTTCTGAATGTATCCTCTATATACCATTCTATTGTTTCGTCTGAATAAACATGCTTTTTGTTCGAGAGATGCGAATATTGTGTAATAGAAATTTACATAGTTTCTCTAAATCTTTCTTAGCTTTCAGCATCATAAAATGAAGTGGGTTCTTGATCACTCTTTGAAAACAAATTTTTTAATTCTTGGTTAATTATTAATATTATTTCTTGACATCTATTTATTAAAAGGAAATGGAAGTAAAATTTCCATTTCTGTTTAAACTGCCATATTCAATGCTGTATTTAAAAAAAAGAGAAAAAAATTGTTTTCAATCAATTGCCATAGTTCTGATTATAGAGCCGTATTAATTCAAGAATTAAAATTGTAAATAAATTTTCACTTCTATAGTTATTAGAGTGTTAAAATCTTTGAACTTATTGCTTCACTTAAAAATAGATTTAAAAAAATAGAATAGCTGCTAACTTTATTGTTTTGTACTTTAAGTTTAAAAATGGTTCCAGTAATATGAAATTTTTTAATAAATGAATTATAAAAAGAAAAAACAATTTAACAACTTTACTAAAATCATTGAACTTGGCGCTTTACTTTAAAATAGATTTTAAAATTGCGTTCAAAGTATTTTCGTTTCCTATTTGAAATTTAAAAATGATTCATATATTTTAATTTTTCTTAATACATGAAATACATGAAATTCCATTATTTAATGAAAATGATGCGCTATTTTTCATTACATATTAAAATTTTATTATTAATTGACATTAAAATTTAAAAACAATTTAACTGAAATTGGAAAATAATTCTAAAAATACGAATTTGAAGTTGGCACTTATATTAGAAATGAAATTTCGTCAATGAAACTCTCTATAGTGAAAACCATTAATTTTACTGAGTAATCTAAATTTTAACAGAATTACTGTGTGTGTGTGTGTGTCGGGGTTATATATATATATATAGAATAAATATATTTTAAAATTTTACGCCATAAATGTTTCTAATTAGTTACAATTACCTTTTTTTTTTTTTTTTTTTTTTGTTGCTTAATTCTTGCGTTTCACAGCTTTATAATGAGAATTAAATTTTTTGAGTTTAATATATTGTGTAATATATAAATTAATAATATTGTAATACAAAAAACTCTTTACTTAAAATCAATATTGAAATCAAAAAGGACATAATTTAAGAAGGAAATATAGAACTTAACATATGCTATGAACTAATTCCTAAATTGTAAATATATTTTATAAGAAACAAAACTAAGTTGAATTGTTTTATGTGTAACTAAGACATTCTACAATATTTTTAATCAAAATGCTTTTTGCTAATAGAAAAGTGTATTTGTAGGGTTCTATTAACGTAAACAATCAATTATTTTTGCGTGATTTATTTTTCCACCAAAGAATATACTGCTGGCATTGATCCAAAGAATTGCCATGAATAAATACGTACCTTGTTGCTTTTCTTTTTCCGGTAAAAAGAAACCCTAAAAACGAAAAGTAAACAGTAAGAAGCGTGTTTCAAAGGAAATAATAATAATTGAAGCAAAACATTGGAATGGATGTTTAAAAAATAATGCTTAGTAAGCGAATAAAGATATTAAACGTTATGTTACGAAAATTTCAAATATTAAAAATGAGGGCAAGTGTAAAATTATGTTAGAATATTCATCTTGGATATTTCATCATCAGGAATTTCTAAGATGTATTTTATCACTGAGAGAAATAGTTTTCTAGTAAATTTAGATGTTTCTATTAAAATTAATTGTTTGAAAATTACATAAAAAGTTATTTGTTTTAGTGTGTATATATCAACGGCCCTGTTTTAAATTAACACTAATATTAATATTTATTTTATTGTTAAAAATATCGGAAAATCTATAAGCTATTTTAAATGTTAACAGTCGGAAAGCAGAGAGAGATTGCCATTCAAAACATACGCTTTTAATTTATCTT
This sequence comes from Latrodectus elegans, assembly GCA_030067965.1. Lineage (NCBI taxonomy): Eukaryota > Metazoa > Arthropoda > Arachnida > Araneae > Theridiidae > Latrodectus > Latrodectus elegans. Next base: position 40,297,160 of record CM057819.1, read on the forward strand.
TATTTACTATAGGATACCATTTGATATATTTGTAGTTCTTCTTTTTAATTAATTAGCATGAAATATATTTATTTTAGGTTTCTTCCTATGTTGTTATTAAAATTAATTGCCCAGCTACCAATGTGCTCTCAGTTGCCATGGATATAGACATGTTTTATTTCCAATTGGAGGAGTTAAAAGAAAGTCATAAACTTTAACTTACTGCATGCTTTGAGAATAACATAAAGTATTGTACTATAAATACCGTCAATTCATAACACTCATAACCACCCTCCAATTAAAATTGAAAGCTCTTGTTACTATAGCAACCGTCACTAACCAGAATACTTGGAGCGAGTTACTCATGTTTTAGACACTGTAATTAAATTAGTGCTCAAATTTAGTGCTGCACCAACCAGAAAAAAAAATGAAATATTTTATAATTTCAATAACGGGAAAATAAAATATCGCTGATCATTATGCTGTTAAAATATTGCTAAGATTCTATACACAGATACACATTTTTACTGCTCCATTCAAATTCAACAAATTTTGACTTGAAAAGTGCATTTGATCAAATTATTAAAAAATTAATTTTACTTCTTTGCGAGCAGAATCTCTCTTAACTGAAATTATTAAATTCATTTTTATTATTAACACAGTTGGTAATAATATAATATAATTTTTCAGGATTTTCTCCTTACTCCAAAGATTCTAAACGAGTTGAGGAGGAACGTATCCAGACCCCCACTTCCACAGCCAGTCACTGGTACAAGCCGAATGTCAGGAGCCAAGCTCCGGAACAGGAAGATTATCCGGAGAGGACCTATAGAGGTCACGTAAGAAAGGTGATTTGAGTTTATTACTCACTCTATTTTGACTGTTGCCATAGATTATTCTAAAATAAAATAAATAAACCAAACGAGGGATTAGTATGAAATGTAACTATTGTTTCGACATTGGTGGTTGTAAGAGATGGGTATTTTTTGTCAGAAATATGTAAAAAGTAATAATATATATAATTTACATTCTTTGTATATGTAAGATAATAGTTTCAAAGAGTTTTAATATCATTTAATGCAAAGTTCCCGTAAGTAAAAATGGCTATTTGGAGTCGTCCAATCGCGATAAATATAAAATACCACAATGATTTGGTAAAATATCATAAAAAATCTGGGCTATTTTACCATTAAAATGTTACTATTTTCAGAATGTCATAGATCAAAGCTTGATATACATTAGAAATATTTCACTATATATACACAGCCGGGAAGATTTAATTGTTGTACCGTTACAGCAACTTAGTGTAAAATTTACAATGATTGAATCCTCAGAGAAAACACAAATTTTCATTTTATGTTGGTCTCTTAATCATATTTTGAATGTTAATATTATTTGAAGAAGATTTCGCCCAGATAGTATAGATCACATACATTGGTTAAAAAATTCCAAAGTGCTCTTAAGCACCTTACTCAACATATGTTTATGTAAACAATACATAGTAACGTCCATCTCGTGTTTCTCTACTGTCTTAAGAAAAAAAAACCCAGACTATAGAAATGCATATTTTAATTAAAAAGAGCAGGTACTATTTTAATATTCGTATTGCATCGAATTTGTCCAAATTCAAAGATTAATAATGTTATTCTTTGAACTTCCTTAAATTTTTTTTTAATTTTCTATCATTCGAGTGAGCGTGGTCTTTACCTAGATTACAAGAAATTTGATAATTTGTGACCTTTAATCTTTTAGTACAAATTAAAATTCAGATAAATACTAATATAAATATCCATAAATTTTTTCAATCTCTATTGTAGTTTTTGAGTAAATGTCTCTATTTCCTTGGCAAAAATCCTCTCTATTGTTAAATATTTCTACATTTATAATGAGGAATGGATTCTCATCTTTAATGACCTGCGAAATAGAACTTTCCATGAAATCAACAGGTGTAGTATCGCCCTGTAGTATAATATGAAAATCGCCAACGGAATTGAGAAACAAGAGTTGAATAAAGCTTGATTTCTGGAAACATCATGGCAAAATTATTATCATCAAGAGCATTGCTTTTAAAATGAAAATACAAACTGACTTCCTCACCGGCCATTTCCATTTCATGAAGAAAGAAACCCATTACACACTAGGATCTTGTATGTCGGAAGAAAAGTTAGAAATGGTGGCCTCATTGTACTGAAGCTCTTACCTTCATTCAACTTCTTTAAATATAACCATTGCTAACGAATTACACTTCAGTTTCGTTAATGGATTGTCAAACTTCATAATAAAAAATAGACTAGGTAGTATATTAGAACTCTCATTATCTGAACTCCGTATATCCGGATCGCTTTTAGAATTTCTGAAAACTAAATTAAATTGTAGAAGAGGAAAAAAATGAAGAAATGGAAAAATATCAAGAAATGGAGAGATAAGAAAATGAGAATGACGCGTCATTTCAAAAACATACTTTTAGGATTTCCTGGATGCTCAGAAATTAGTGCTGAAGATGTATGAGAACGAATTATGAAGACTCTAGATTTAAAACCGCAAATGATTGTTAAAATGACGATTAAGAAGATGACCTCAATGTCCTAGTTGAAGTAGACGCGGGACCATCATCTACTAAAGCATTTGCTGCCTTTGAAGTGGAAGAAACGTCAGCCCGCATGTGAACACTAACAAATTCTTATTATCAAATGGATACGCGACTTGCCCACCCAAAAACGTATGAAAACTGGGAAATAACTGATTCTAACCGAAGCAATGACTTTCATTTACAGCACTGTACACACATACTGTACAGCACTTGTAATTATACCTTACCATGTAAAAGTGTTGCCTTTTCTCATTTAATTGATTAGATTTTTCTTTTGCTTTAAACGTACAATAATTAATTAAAATGGACCCTTTTTCGAAAAAAATCCAATTAATGGGATTTTTTACTATTCGAATGGGATCCGGTACCAATGGATTCGAATAATCGGGGTTATGCTGTATTGAATTCGGGCATTCATCACAAATTGTGATTCAAAAGTATGTTGGTGTGTCACTAATCAGTCATTTTTCCCTCAAGAAGGTCAATTAGACCGGGATCTACAGATCAAGGAGTATTCTGAACCACTAAAGACATTCACGCCTGAAGAGGGTATTGAACCCATGAAGAGTCGAACGGAGCAATAACCATTCGACTTCTAGCTCAACTATTCAAAAGAAAAATTCGTGACAATTGATAATTTTAAGTAAGGAAAGAAATTCTATAAGACCACTGTGTGATCCTCTGATATTGCATAGTTAAGAGTGTGTAATTAGCCTAAAGAATACTCATCGTTAGTAGCTTTCGAGAAATATTTTTATAAATTGTGAGTGTTTTTGTTTCTCTTGTCGCAAAGAAAGAACCTTGAAAACACTTAATTATTTGTTCTGAAAAACAAGCATGCAAAATCACAAATGCAGCGTTCAATTTCCCATTATTCAACAGTTAACAACAATGAAAAAACTATGGAATTTTACGAATTCGTAAAGAGAATGAAGAAAATAACTATTCAAATATTTTCACTAGAAAAATAAAATTTTATTTCTGGTAATATTGATTCTAAAATTACTCTTACAAAAATGTGAATTCCAATATAAGTTTCAAATAATAAATAATATTATTAATGTAATATCATAATTTAAATTTATTTTGTGCAATAAACTTTTTAAATCATTGTCACATAAAAGAAAACTTTTATTGAGACTTCTTTTAAGCCTTTTTTTCCATCTTCGCCTGTTTTTATTATTATGCTATCTTAACACAACCGAATCAAAAAAAAGGGAGACATTTTTAATTTAATTAAATTATTTTGAATGTTTTAATTTATTTATTTTACTTATTGCATATATATATTACCATCTACAAGATATAATTTGAAGCAGAAGCAACCAAATAACTATTCGCATTTTTTGATTCGATTATTTGAGCAGTAAGCATGTAAACATGGGCAAAACATGCTAACCTAATAAAATTGAATGTGCCTTAACTCACTCATCATAAAAAAATCATCAACTCAATAGACTTGGAAGTTGCTATTATTAGTCTCTGAGAACGACACGTTTCTGTTTTAATTTATTACAATGGATTTTAATTAATGTTTGGAGAAAAATCAAAAGAATTTGTGGAGTAAAAATTCCCCAACTAGATATTTTATAAGGACTCTCTAGGAATGGAACAACAAATAAACTTAAAAAGTCTTACTTCGAAAATTAAGAGAAAGATTGGTGATACATCACAAACCAGTACGATTGAAAAGTGCAAAGATGGTCAAGGACTGGAATCCTATGTGAAAAACATGTTTGTTTACGAACAAAAATTATCATTTTAGATGGTCTGAAATGACATGGACGATTAAATTGCATACAGTTATAAACTGACAGATAATTAATGAATATACGATAATGTTGAGAGTCTTTGTATCTATTATTAAATATGACTTACTATGCAAATTTCTGGCAATAATTTCTTCTGTATAAAGGACTTAAGAACTCTGAATCATTTTTAAAGAGGACTTGAGTTGAAATTCAAGTAAAATTGTATTCTTTGTTGTGTTTAAAATTTCACAAAAATTTGGAGAACACTCTTTAAACTTTTTCAGACTTAGTTATAACCATATAATTTTGTATAACTGATATTTTTAAATTAATTATTTAATATTATTTCTGAATGAACAATTTTAATGTAAAATTTTGAGATATATTTTTCAATGCATTTATTCATATAAAATTAAATTTGATATTGATGCACATAATCGAAACTATTAAAGTCTCATAATCAGATTATTAAATTCAATTATTGTGTTTTAATTTTGCAGTATATTTTAAGTATTAATTGTAAAAATATTTTCTAACTAATAATGCTTGTAAATTTGATTATTTTATACCGTTCACTATATTTATTGATTATAAGATATAAATTTGAGTTTCTTCCTTTTGCATTTCAATAAATTTATTTGAAGAACTAATTTCAAATTTCATCATTAAATAAGTCTTAATTGCACCTTGATTACTGAAATGCTTAATTTTCTTAACACCATAAAACAATTTTAATCTAATGTACAGCTCTCTCTCTCTCTCTCTCCCTCTCTCTCTCCCTCTCTCTCTCTCTCCCTCTCTCTCTCCCTCTCTCTCTCCCTCTCTCTCTCTCTCCCTCCCTCTCTCTCTTTTTCCCCCCTTAGAAAATCTCAAAAATTAACTTGTGAGTATCACTTAACAATACTCACTCTAAATAGAAACACATTTCTTACATTCAAATATAAGTACCATCTAAAGTGAAAATGTTTCTCTCTATTTTCAGGAGTCACAGCATTCCTCCATGAATCGCCATCGCTCTCCGGCGACGAACAGGAATGGGGAGAATCCCGAAGAGAAACCCTCGCCTGAAGAATCCAGTAAGAAGCGAAATTTATTCCACAGAAGAAAGAAACGTAAAAAGTAGAATTGCTAGTCTTTAAATTTAAAGAAGGGGGAAATCCGCCGCAGTGAAATTCTTTTTTATATTCTCGTTTTTTTTATCGTCTGAGATATATCAGTTTTTAGATGTTTATTTATCGTCTGAGATATGTCAGTTTTTTGGTATTTATTTATAGATATATCAGTTAAAGTGACGAATTTAAAAAATAGAAGTAAATTATTTTGAAAAGCTATTTTTAATATGCATATTTTCGGAAAAGAAAAAAAAATTTATAAAGATATTTTTACGAAAATATGCGTTATTATATAATGAAAGAAAGTTTTGATCCTTACTGTATCCAAAAGATAAATTTTAATCCATTGATTTCATGTACTGTCAACAGAAAAATTAAATGCTTTCTTTGGAGACCATAGTGTCTGTAACAAGATTTGATCAAGTATTCGAGAGACTTAGTCTCACCAACCAATTTATCGTTTCCAGTTATTGAGCATAGATTGCTTCTTCCACGATTTCAGATAGCGCAACCCAGTAGCGTGTAATGGCATTATTATGGTAAATGTATTATTATGGTAAATGCCATGCATGCAGCGAGTATTCAGCTTTCTTCTAATCTTAGAAAAATTGTTTCCACTGAAAGAAAATTATTTTACATCTTTGTTGTTGGATATTAAGTTACAATTGTATAGAAATCTTATTTATTTTGTTTTGTCGGTTTCATTAGTATATCCAATGCCTTTTATAAAATAACGATTACGAATTCAAGTACGAAAAAAAAGGTGAGATGTTCAAAAAAGAAATTATGTAATTAGTTATTTTTTTAAAAAATAAGAATCTTTCATATAAAATAATAAAAGTTTTATGTATATATATATATAATCCGAAATTATAGAATTACCACTCTATTTGTAAAAACTGCATTAATGTTGCTGACATATAGGTAGTTTTAATGGATTGCTCATGATCACAACTGATTTCTCACGTGTTCAGCGTACTTATTAAATATTTCGTAATCCAATGGATGTCTAAGAAAAATAATTATAATTTAATCTAGTGTAATTTGTATTTCTTTTTATTGCTACCTATCTTAAATTGCGGTGTGCTGTGTTACATTCGAGATTTAAAATCATTTAGTCTTCTGCCAATCTGCTTTTATTTTCTAGAATTTTATGTGAGTAAAAACACTTCTCTTACTAAGCACATTTGGTTATAAAAATATATGAATCATAAAATGAGGTGAAGTAATTTTTCTTTGTAAAAAATATCTGCCTTTTTAAACAAATATAACTTTCTTTGAACAAATATTTCTACAATTAAAAATGGCGTTATTAAAATTTCAGCGAAATCAGTAAATAAAATTTCTTGTTATTTGTTTTTGATTTGTCTTCAGAGGTTCTGAAATGTTTAAAGAAATATCTAGATCACTATTATAAACGCTAACTACCTCATTTTATATAACAGTTCCGTTAATTTATTTAGAAGTCATGCAACTCATTAATATTAAATCTTTTTTTCATTCAAATATTCCTCAATATCCTGTTTTATCATACATGATGTACATCTATGCATGTTATTTTATGAATTTATAAATAAATCTTCTTTTTTAATCAGTCATATATTTGACTCCTTCGAAAGAAAATTCTTTCGTAAGGAAAACTCTCAGTAAAATTTATTTTACTGTGTTCCTGAAAACAATATTTAACCGGCAAATAGTGATTCGAATAACTTAAATATCAAGTGTGACTTTTACATTAATACAAGCTAGTTCGATTAAGAACATTTTTTCCTTTTTCACTTTGTTTAAAAATTTCAATTTGTGAGAAAAAAAATATCCAACTATTAAGATTAAAAGGAAAGTACCCCAGGATAAAACTACTAAAAGAAATTAAATTAAGAGTACCCAAATAATTATCAATATTATATTTGAATTATTTTGAGTGCCATACATTTTGAATTAATGAGCGTATTCTTTTATTTTCAATCGACATAAGAATTAAATAATTTATTAACTTTTGTACTCCTTTTATTGAGCATTGCATTTTATTAACACATATTTCATTAAATTCTTTGTGGATTCTTTGTTTTTACATGATTGGTATTTCACTTAATTTGAATTGAGAACCAGAATTAATTAGTGTTAACTTTCTATTTCACATTAACTCCTAAGAATTAATTGATTTTTAACTCCTTAATATGAATGTCTTAAAATATAACAAAGATTAAATCAATAGATCCGATCATAATTTTCAAATGTATGTATATTTTACATAATATTAAAATGTAATGTAATTTTTTTAATTATTTTGTATTAGAAGGATAACTGCGTGCAATAAAGGATATATTAGGGGCAATTTATCAAATTTTTATTAATTTTGTATTGTTGTTCAAATGGAAAATTTCATTTATGCTTATGTCTAAAATATACATTTTCATTCTTGATGAATATGAAATTTCCAAATTGAAAATTAGCAGTTTAGTGTTTAAAAAAACTTATATACATAGTGCTTATACCACTATTTATAATATTCATAACAAATATATTTTATTGATTTGAATCGTTTGCAAGATTGTCCTTTTTAAAACACGATATCTAACGATAAAATTCAGTTTCCTTCTTAAATATTCGTTTATTTCTCTGACAGAACGCTCATTTGTAATAATGTATGCCAATAAATGCGTCACCTAGCTTTTATTCGAGTGTTCGCCTTTATTTTAACAGTTCTTCGATTCAATCTTTGAATATCTGTAACGTGATTTGGAATTTGTTTTAACTATATATTTTTGTCCTATATTAGCCCTGGGAAACAAAAAGTAACCATAGACCAACAACAAATACTTGTTTGTAGTTTATTAATCTAAATTTATCATTAACCACCCATTTATGCTTAGGAATCATTCATAAAATACAACGTAAACAAAAAAGTTCTAGCCGTTTTTAATAAGCCAAAAGAACATGACCCACAGGACGTGTGGCATATTGTTAGTCCTCGAAAAAGTAATCGACATCCTTCACCATCTATCAACTTGGCTCCTATTGTGCAATCCCCTTGTGGTAAAACTCGGAAGTTTTGGACGCAAAGAAGTTCGTGATTGCTTGGTACTAGTCTGTCTCATTGGTGAACGATTTTCCACTCAGTTGATTGTCCAGGTTAAGTAAATAAAATGGATTGCAAAAAAATCTCCCAATCAAGTCTCTGCACGGTATTTATGGCCACCCGCGCTGGATGCGGCTTCACGTTATTGGCCAATAAGAGTACACCCTTGCGATTATCTAGTGCTAGCTCCTTCTGTTGCAATGCGTGTTGCACAAGTTCCAATTCCTGCAAGTACAGGTCCGCAGTGACCATTTGGCTCATTGTTAGCAGCTATTGTGAAACACTTGATGACTAGTCCGTAAGAGCCTCATCACAGAGAGACAAATCTCTCGACCTGAATTTGAGAAAGCACATGGCTCTCCGAACATTTATTTGCAGCACTATCCCCAATCATTCAGCGATTTGATGCCGCAGCTGATAAGCTCACTTTGAAGTCATAAAACAAACGAGCTCCTTCTACATGTTTATTACTCATCGCTTCTGTACGGGTTACAACTGATGGATGTGTGTGGTGCACCTGTTTTTGTAACGACTGATATTCTTACTGTCGACTGATCGGTGTCTCAACTACGTCATACACTAATTTCCATATTTATTCTCACTTTATTCAATGGCAACATGAAAATAGAAAGAACTTTCTCGTTTATTTTACAGAACGTTGAAATGTTCAGAACTTTTTTTATATAAAAAATGTAAAGCTTTTTTTACTATAGTCTTATTCGAAAAAAAAAACATGAAAGAAGTGTGGCACTGTTTTAATACATTCGGAAAAAGCAAACTGCAATATCATAAATGAATGCAGACGTGAAATTAATGGAATGTGTAATGATTAAAAATAGGAGAATAATTTAAAGATCAAATATACAAAGACTAATTGGCATGTGATTTGTGTACCACACTCTAGGGTCATTATATAGGCCTCAAAATTACAAGGCATATTATACGTGGCACATCCATAATCCTTTCAACTAATCTGCAATATTGATTCCATCATAATTATCATTTCCCCTGTGTTCTCATCTATGATACGCAACATACCACTTTTCCAAAAGCTTTCATTTGTTCTATGGCACTGGCAACAATCCACTGTTGAAATGAACTATTTGCCATATGCGTTGCAATCCTCATACAACTCATTATAAATAATATGACAAAAAGCAAATGAATCTTATGGCGGAAGATTGCTTCGAATATTAGATATCTTAAACAAATGTGGCTTGCTCCACTCTACTTACCTGCTCTCTTCAGTGTATTCTTATATATACTTGTGTCCAACATATTCCCACTTGATGACATTCATGTTTCAATTGATACGAAAGGTGACAAACCTGGATTATGCCTTTTTAATGTATGGTCTCCTTCAGAAGTCAATACTTTAAGTTACTCCACTCTCTGATGTGTC
>CM057819.1:40312072-40504572 GCA_030067965.1 Latrodectus elegans
TTAAAAATCACACTCCAGAATTTTTACCGCAATCACAACGATGGTTCGAAGTAAAAAGAATATAATGATAATTATTCTTGTCATCTTCAGAAATAAAATTATTCCTCTGATATTTATTAAGCAATGTTAATATTTATTTTTAAGTTACATAATCAATACTTTAACTATAATTTTTATTTAATTTTGCTTTTATCGATTCATTTTTCGATTTTATTCTGTTTGAATTTCTAAACTAGAAAACAAATTTTGATATCTGCTTCATTAATTTGACTTAAGAAATCTGATTGGAATGTTTTAATCTAATAAATTTTTAACTATTAATTGTACAAACTCAATGATTTATCTATACTTTAGAAAAAATATGAAAAAATTAAGATTTCTTTTAAAAATAATAATTACAGCATATTAAAGATATTTTAGTGGGAAAAGTAAACGTGTAAATGAAAAAAAATCAAATGTTTTTATATTAAAACAATGTATGTAAAATGTGCTAAAATAATCTTACATATGATTACTTGATGTATATTTATATTAAGACTATCTATATGGCCGGATATGCAAAGTAATAAATGAAGAAGGGAAAGATTATAAATGATGTCAATTAAAAAAAGTTAAAGCACAATAATATCTCAATATCTTTGACTAGACAGTGTAATAATTTGGAGGGTACTGATTCCATCAGATAAAACTTCGTCAAGTAAACAAATGTAAATTGACAAGATCTTTTCAAGAATACAGTTCTACTCTTAGTTCACTTAGTAATATTTCAAAGGTCATACAGAAAGTAAAAACAATTTTGTGATATAGATTAAACTTCCTTTACTTATCGATATTTTTACCTTCTTTATTTAAATTTTTCTTGAGTCTAGACGCCAATTCTCGGTTTACCATATTGCAATATCCTGACGTCAGTTCACCAAGTCAAATAGTTATTACATTTTATTCAACTTTTGAATCACTTTCAAAACTTTTAGTTCTCAAAAATTAAGTGAAAAAAGAAGCTAGATATTCCTGGTGGATTGTAAGAAAAATTCTTCACAAAAAAGTCTAATTCTAAAAATGATATCTTTGTAATGGCGTTCAAAATTTCTGTAATATTTTTCAAGCCAATTTTTAGACTGTTTTTGTAGCGTTGACTGAGTAGGTTTTTCAAACAAAATAGATTGCTTATAATTAAATTATTTGATGAAAAAAATAGCAAACTACAGGCAGATATTGCCATGCAATTCACTGCTTAAAAGTCGAACTTGTAGGAGAATGTCCAGCGTTCTTGACTTCGGTTCAACAGCTCGTGGATTCTAATCCCTCCTTGGACTCGAATGTTTCTAGTGCTTCGGAATCCACTTTGAACCGTAGGTCTCAGTCTAACCAGCCCTCGTGTGCAAAAGATGACCGCTGAGTGACAAACCAACCAATCATTGCTTAAATAATATATTTATTCAAAATTGATTCGAAAAATGAAATTCAGAAAATATACAATAGGTAATGATAAATAATTTACAGAAAATATATATATTAAAAAATAAATTTCCAGGTATTTCTAAACAAAGTTTGTGGAAAATTGTAAAAGGCATGAAAATTATTGCACAATATAATTTAATCAACAGTAGTTTTACCTTAGACATGTTCCCAGTAAAACTTTCAAGACTCTGCAACGTTATAAAGCTATGAAGTCATGCAAAAACCTACGCCAGCTTTCGGATTGTAAGAATATGAATGCATTTGGCGTCTTTTGATATTATTTTTATTCTAAAAGAAACTTGCGCATAAGTAAACAACTTATTCTTCATTTACACATAATTATTTTTATTTACGTAAATGTGTAAATCAAACTACTTATAAGTATTCCTTTAATTCTTATTTTGTTGATTTAGTTCATAAACATTTTAACTATGGACAAGAATGATTTGTTAAATATTCCCTCTTCAAATCCTAATTACTCTCTGTCGTTTAAAATATTTTACGGACATTGTAAATCGATTATTTAATCTAAGATCTTGTAAACAATATTTTTTTACTTATTTGAATAAAATAAATTTATTACTTTTTCATTCTGAAAGTCCAATGGTTGTCCACAATCTGTTGAACTCAGATGACTGCGAGAAATATTTAGAGGCAAATACCTGTCCGATCGGATGACAACAGAGTGTTAGCCGTACTGTTATGTCAATAAAATTTGAGACACGTATCAAGATTGGGAGTTCAAATGTCTCTACAGAAACTTCTAGAAAAAACTTGCATAACATTCATTGGTAGGTGCTCAGTTGACAATAAATCCAATACAATGAAAGATAACATCGTGTACAGATAGTTGGGAATTGGCGCCTAAAAGAATTGTTTTCCTGGGTGCTTCTATCTTGGAAATCGATTATAAGACTGATCTCTAGACCTCAAAATCGACGTTATCAACAAGCCATGTGAAAAGAGAACGATATTAAACCCATTCCTGAAACAAGTAATAACAGCAATATGCAATTTTAATTCATATTCCTAGACACTGATAGCTTAATCTTAAGTTAGTATAGTACGATCCATGAGAAATTAATGGAAAAATATCCAATTAAGAAATGAGACAGTATTTTTTATTTAAGCGCTGATGAAGGCTTCTTTGAAATCATAGTACCGTTGCATGTGCTTGTCTGCCCTAGAGGAAGAACAATAAGCAGGTAATCCTTAATATGGATATGTCCTCTTCTTATCGAAGTGATTGCTTCATACCACACTCAGAAACAGATTTTCTATCAATTCTTGAGGTAAGAATGCCTATTCCTCACTTTGTTTCGATTTTTGATTGTTCCTCGGAGGATGTATTCGTGCCACATATGTTCTATGAAATTTAAATCATGAGAATACATTAGCTAGTCCATTCGAGTGATATCTTTTCTTTCCAGTAACTGTTGAACAGTATGAATCTTTCGTGGACTTGTATTGTCATACATAAAAACGAAGTCTGCTCCAATGGCACTTCGGAACAGATACATTTGGGAAAGATCACTTCCTTGTAAGAGCAATCATCGGTTAAAGAACTTCTGACGAAAACAAGGTGCTCAATACACCCGTTCAGCACAATGCTACTTAAGGGGACAATTCCAGGATCAGCATAATGGTCTTTTTTTGTGATGTCACTGGGATTAAGCCATGTCCCAATCTTTCTCCAAATCAAGTGGTGTTGAAAAAACTTGTGGCCCTGAAACGATTCTCATCCTTAAAAAAGACGCGACTTTTTTGCTATATATTGATAGCACTACGCCTATTCTAATGCTTTTCAACCCTTTTTCCATGTGTGAAGTTGTCCTGCTAATTTCTTCTACCCATATTTCAAGAAGGAACTCTCTTGCACTTGCATCGAATCTCTATAACTGCGTCTCTGCCCTTCCTTATATTGCAATAGTGAACTGCGCTCGTTGATCACAATGCGTTTCACGGAGCCTCGGAGGCCTGGTTGGTTACGGCGTCGTTTTGATTATACGAAGGTAGTGAGTTCGAATCCCTGATCAACAGAAAATCCTTCCGGTTCGCTAAAGGCGGCTAAGGCGTATTAAATAGGTAGGGGTCCTAATTTGAAATGATGTCTCTAGGGGTGGCAAGCCAAGCATTGAAGGTCTTCTGTTTGGTTCCTCATTCAAAATCACGAAGACTCCACCCGACTGTTTTTATCTAACTGGTAGAGCCCAACTTAGAGTAAGTTACAGGGAAGCATGCTGGTACAACTTAAAAACACACGTTTCGCGCACCCTTATATTTCCTGTGACGTTTTATTTCTGACGTTTGCATAGGTATGACTTTCATATCGAATTACGTGTTAATAGTAATAATCATAAGAATACTTTTTCTGAAATTTCATGGCTATCCACTAAAAATTTACATTATTGCTTAAGTTTTGCACACCAGTGTATGTGCTTTTAAAAATATACAGAAAAATTTTGTGCATCAAAATTTTTAATATTCTTTTTAAATAAAATAATTTAATTTAATTTATTAGTAATTGCTCTCTCTTCTATGAAGAATAAACCTCTACCTTTAATGAATAATCTTAAATTGTTATTCCTGTATATGAAGTTGATTATACCATTTATCAATAAAAGGAATTTTATATTCTCATTATGTCAATTTCATCAAAAGTTACGGAAATACTTTTTAAAAATGACAATTATCAAACAATTACGTATAGAAATTAATTAAACTGGATTATAGTCTTCTATATTTAATAAAATAAGAAATAACATGAAAAGAAACTATCATAAAGTAATTACATTTCAGAAATCACCACACGCATAAAATTAACAAATCGAATATGTCAGTTTAATGTGATAAAAATGTCTTTAATGAGAAATATTAACAACAAAAAAGCAATGTAATACACATAGGGATGTAGAGGATCCATCCATTTAGGCGAAAAAACGAATATTGGTGTTTCAAAGCAATGATGATCTCGATAAAGGCCTACATTTGAAGACAAAGATCAGCGGCATATTTTCCTGGAGAATCTAAGGTATACAATTCAAGATTAGTCTTTTTGTGTTATCATTCATAAATAAACCATTCATAACCTAACCATAAGCATTAAGTGTGTCATTTCTGTAGGTATGATTCACATTTTCACGTAAATGGATGTGATGATATGTGACTCGCTTTCTGAATGATATCATTACAACTGTAAATACTGCTTGTCTCATGTAAATATTTTTCAAGGATATTTTGATGAATTGCAAATTAATTTGTATTGACTGTGTGATCAATGAAAAAATAGATCAACTATCTAGTGGATATATCAATGTTCTTACCTGAAAAGAGTTGAAAACAGTATGCGAATTGCTGATCGTTAACGATACAGACCATCTTCATGAATCTTTCTCTAAATAACAGGTGACGATACCAGTTTTCCAGTCGCTTTTGCATTAAATTATTTTAATTATAAGTTGCAGTTTCGATTCGTTTTTTGTCACTCATAAACATAAATAACAATTGTTTTTCTCTCAGTGCACAATTAGAATTCTTGTGTAAATCTTCTTGAAACCAAATGAAAATTTCAGAATTAATCTCAAAGTTTATAAATTATGGAAGAGCTTATATTTAGATATCAGATTAATCCGTCTCATTTATGATCTGTTCCCAGTTCCTAGCTCTCTATCGCTATTCTTAGTACAAATGATGTCTCCAGGCTCTACATAACTATTTTACATTTTTATTTCAGTATTTTAGCAAAGATTATAGTTTTATTCTCATATATATATATATATATATATATATATATATATATATATATATATATATATATATATATTAGGAATTCTTTCCTTTCTGCCCAGAAATAAATAGGATGTCATGGAACGAATGTTGGGTTATATTAGTATTGAATTTCAGACTATTCAAAGCAAGTGAAATATTTCACGAATGTTAAACATATTTTAATAAAAAAAATTATAATCCAAAAAATTATCATTCCATTTTTCTAAAAAAAATTTTTATTTAACCAGTATTTTAATTTTGGTTTATATTTTTATAGGTACTCTAGAATTTAGCTTATTATTTGATGCCCATAACCAAGTTTTGCATTGTACAATATACAGAGCAAAGGTAATTCATTTCTTTTAAGAATTCATTTTTAATTGAATGCTATAAAATTTTTAAGATAATTATATTGGATAATTCTAAAAATCACTTTTAATATAATTTTTAATTAATGACAATTTTCTTTTAAAAATGCTGTATCAGTGAATGTACCATCAGTTTGTTAACAAAAACAAAATGTTTAGATAAATTGAGTATATTTTAAAAAAATAACTGTCATTGTGTGCGTACATATATAACATGAGTTAGCTCAATTCATGTCGTTAAAGACATTATTTTTATGAAATATAATTACATAATATTTTTAAGATATAATCTTTCATTAACTATTTGGTATTTTTTTTCAATTCGCATCTAGTATTATTTAAATAAATGTAAAGTAAAATTATATGTCATCATACATTAGAAAGAAGGAAACTAAAAATTTTCACGAAAAGCCCTAAAAGTACACAAAGAAAATTTAAAAAAAAAATGAAATTCAAATCGAAAGAATAAAATTAAACACCTCTTTCACATATCCTAATGATATTGTAAGAAATTAATTTCGTAAACTAAATGAAAGTAATTAAATTGTTATTTGTAATTGATTTTTGTATTTGTAAATATTTTGTTATTACTAATATCTCAATTTCGTATGCACATAGGGTCTTAAACCTACAGACTGTGATGGATTAGCTGATCCTTATGTCCGACTGCATCTTCTTCCAATACAGAGCAAAGTAAATTCCAATTGCTATTAGTTTGATAAACATCATATATTTCTATTTCTTACAATTACTTTTATCTAGAATTTTTTAGTATAACTCTTTGTTGCTCGTGAAAATAATTACAATTTATGTTACTCATTCTCTTCTCATTTCGTCAAAATGAAAAGAATATGTCACATATAAGCACATAGTTTACAAAGACGTATTAACAGTTCTTCATAAAATTTATAAATAATATTTATCGGTATATTTCTAATTATTATGATTAAATTACTTTAATATTTTTTCTATTTTTTTAATATCTCGAAATATTTATTATCTATTCATTTTGTCTATATCTAAATAAGTAAATTTATGTCATCTTAATATTTTATCACTGACATTTGAATACAAATTTTTATTAAATCCTAATGAAAATTCATTTAATAAAAATGAGTTTGAAATTATCAAAGAAATATGGAAGTAATAATTCTATTAATTTCAATGCAAAATATTTAATGGAAATTTAATCCTACCAGGGTATTTCGATTTCATATCAAATAAATTAAACTACAATATATTTAGTAAAAAAATAATTTTTGTGAAGTCTAATTTGTAAAGTTTATGGGTTAGCAAAAATGTTGATGTATATTAATTCTATTTTTTTAAGTACAATTTTAAATGCTATGAATACATGATGCTTAAATGCGGGATTTTACTATTCTTCAAAAATTCATAACATAAACTTTTAAATTGAGGAGAGCATCTTATCGCAATAGATGAATTAGAAAAATGCCTAAAATCATTTCTTGTGTAAATATTTAAGTATTTTTTAAGCACAAACTCACAAAATACATTTTTTAAATTACTGAGAAATAAATTTTTTTAACTTATAAACGCTTAAAAATCGCAGCATTTTCAGGTTTGTATATATCTTCTCCTTCTTGATTGACTTAACTGACCGGGATGAGCCTTAGCCAGCCACATAATCTCTGTCCAGACGATTCCGTCTCCAGTCTTCCTCTTCTAGTTGGTTATCTTCAAACATTTTAGGTCATTCAGCACATCATCCAACCACCTCCTTTTGGCCTTTTCCTTGGTCTGTTGCACATTGGCTTCCAGTAAAAGAATTTTGCAACACGATTATCGTTTGTCTCTCCTTATGGCTAACCAAGATAAACGTTGTGCCTTAAATAATTTCTCTCTGTCTTTGGTTTTAATGCGTGTTTCTATTTCCCTGTTTTTTCCTATTCTCCATAGACTATTATTTGCTTCAGTTGGTTCATATATCTTACTCAATATTTTATGTTCAAATATTCTTAAGTTATTAATATCTTTTGATGTCAGGGTCTAAAGCTGATAGTCATATTTCACCATTGGCTAATATAATTGTTTTGCATATATTCCACCTACATTGGATTCCTTTCCACGTGGATCTCGAGGGGAACGAGATTGCGGACACTTTGGACAAAGCTGGTGTGTCTGAGGGCGGTGTGCCGTCAGCACCTCTCACATTTCAGGAGATTCATTGAAAGATTAAACACGAGAATAAAACCACTTGGATTGTCCATCCTGAGCATCATTGGTATGGCTGCGCGTGTACAGGTGCTTTCCTGGCTACTGGTCTTAATAGACAAGAACAAACGGCTATTGTCCATTTCAGAATTGGCCACTTTAGTAACTTGAAATTCATCGAGGGTATGAAGAAATTCGAAATTTGCTCCAAGTGTTTAAATGAACAGGCCTCACCTGAACATATTCTTCTATGCTTGGTCTCTCCGGGAGAGATCTGATGGAGAATTCACTTATGGTGCTGGACGTTTTGAAGGTGTACGTGCTCATGGACCTGGTCTAGCGCTGCTGACCTATAGGGCATGCAATAACAACATAATTGTTTTGTATACCATTAATTTAATTACTTAGGGATTAGTTTATTTCTTAAAAGATGTCAATACGAAAAAAAGCGTCAGTTCCCCTTTAAAATTCCGTTATTAATCTCTTCTGAAGTTGCATATGAAACGTTAATGATTGATCTTGAATATGTAAAACTAAAAAGAGTTTCAAATCAATAATGGTCAATAGTCAGACAATCTCTGTAATCAATGGTGAATTTAGTCTTTTCCATTTATTTTATTTTCATAATAAAATAAATGTAAAAGACTAAATTCGCCATTAATGTATGAGATCTATTATTCAAATTCGCTTTAGTAGACGATAAAAATACGAATTTCTAATTGACAAACTATATTATTGTTTGTATTTTAAACATTGCTTAAGTAGAAGAATAGTTCTAAGCTAGATTTTTTCCGAATATTGCTATACCTGATTTCAGAAATAAATTGTTTCATCACGATGATGGGACTGAATAAATAATCTTTAATGTTGTTGTATTCATCAAAAGTTTTGAGAAACAGTTTATGATTTTCATGAAGGAGTTTTTAATGTTTTGAATTATTAATATCTTTTCTTTTTCATGAACATGTAAGCTAAAAGATTGGTAATTATGTATGGATAGAGTTTCTTGTATTGTAGTTTTCGATTAACTAAAAAATAGAAAAACGTGGAAGTTAAGTGGGACAGTATCATTCTGTCTTTTATTTATTAGATTTTCTTAACAAAATGTAGCTAATCCAAAAATTCTTAAGGACAGCAAAACTATTAAGCACATATTTTATTTGAAAAGAAATATAATTAGTACGCAGTAACTAACTTATTTTTTGGTGGCTCTCAATCCAAATAAAAATATTTCATCTAAAAAAAAATTAAAAATATATATATATATATATATAGTGTGTGTGTGTGTGCATCATTTTTACTACAGTATTTTCTTGTATGTAGAAAATGAAATACTTTTTTTATACATAAAAATAAAAAATATAAGCAATTGATTGCAAAAATGTAATTTTACAGAGAGTATTTATATGAAAAATATTATTTTTAGATGGACAAATTAAGAACGAGAACTGTTCATAAGACCTTAAATCCAGAATTTAATGAAGCTGTTAGTTTTTATGGTATCTCTGATTATGATATTCAGAAAAGAACCCTCAGGTAGATATATTTACATAGTTATTTAAAGGGATTAAACTATATTACTAATTTCTATAATGAACTATTTTTGTATTTTTAGTTTCCTATCACTCAACAGCATTGTATCATTCGTTCTTATATGAAATATTGTGAATTTTTTATTTGAGTTGGTTTACTATTTTCAAATACATTAAGTCGAGCTGGCAGCCGAATGGTTAGCGCTCTTGCCTTCTGTTCAACAGTTCGGGGGTTCGAATCCCACCTTGAGCATGGATGCTTGTAGTGGTTCGGAATCCACTTTAAACCGTAGGTCCCGGTCTATTTAGCCCTGGTGTGCAAAACATGACCGTTGAGCGACAAACAAAAATATTAAAATCTATTTAATTTTTACATTAAGTTCTTCAGTTTATACGTCTGCACGATTAAAACACGAGTTGTTTCAATCAAAATGCCTAAACCAGGCTGCTGAAGAAGAAGAACTTCAATCTGAATTATAAAAAAGAATAAACAGAAAAAAATATTTTGCTTTCTAGTACGAATTTATTTTTTAAAGTTATGAGCAAATTGATTCGAGCCAACAAAATTTATTAATATTAATTATTTTGCTAAAATATTCAAAATTGATTCTTTTATTCAATTTAAGAAAAAATTATAAATTATAAATTTTGCCTTAATGTATTATAATTTGTTTTCACATAATTGAATTAAATTCATCATTTAATAAATTTATTTGGTGGATTTTTTTTTATTATTTCGAGATATTATTGATGAAAACTTGCTTGGTCTTTTCTTATTTTAAAATTTGATCATTCTTTTATATGTACCTACTACATACACAAGCATTAAGATATGTGAGTGCGTGTGTAGTAAATAAATAAAAAAATGAACAAATATATAAAAAAATATTCCATTTTTATAAAATATAGCTTTATTTTACCTTGTTTAAATCCAATTAGAACTATAAAACGAAGAAATTATAATTCTATTCAAACATTAATGAGCAACAATAGTTATGCCTTGATTTCTGTATTTTGCAAGTCTAATCTATTTTAACACTTTGCGTACCTGATAATTTAATAGTCTAAGATTAAAGTAAAGCATTTTGATGTCCACAGCATAAATTGCATTCCGGAAGACCTTTTAGATATGGTGGATAGTATTCAAATGCCAAGCGAGGGAAAGCTTGAAAATTTCCTAACACTCAACCAACCGACGTGTATTCATAATGTCTGAAGTATGACATCGATCTCTCTTGTTGACCAGTTACTGGTATCGGTTACTAGCACCGATATATTTTTGACTGGAGAGTGCTGTTCTCTTGTAATTCAACTTTTTATATACTCCCATTGTGAAGGACTTATGGCTGCTGTTATATATTTTCCTGTCTACCGCGTAAATCGTATTCCGGGAGTTCTTTTCATAGAAAACGGGTCGTAATCACGTGTCGCAAAAAAATTTCCGAAATACATTATCCGACAGGCGTGCATGCAGAAATGAAACATCTATCTCCCACTGTGCAACAGGGAATGGAGATCGAAGAGGAAACCTTTCGCTCTAAGGAACTACTTGGTCTTGGTGAATCCATGTAAAATCTATTTCAAAATAGTCGAGACATTCTTATACCAAGGACATTATGATCTGCATTCTAGTGAGTTATTATATTTTCTGAGAAGATCATAATCATCTGAGCTTGCAAATGAAAGGTAGCTTTCAATTCACCAGTTCAGGAGTTCGGTTTCGAATTTGACAAGTGTGATAAAGCTGATTTATTTCCAGATAACCAGAAACGACATTTACAATTGGTCTAAGCTGCTTATAATTAAAATTCCATTTTGAAATAGCCATGAAAGAAAACTTATTGAATGAAATAATATAAAGTGTGAGATGAAAGCTTCCACGCGATCATAGGATTTTATATTCCACAATAAATGAATTTTTCAAATCATCATCATTAAAAATGGTACTACATGCAATATAACTAACAGATAAGACGTGAAAACATAGATTTAAAGAAGTTTTTAACCCTTACTGCAAAACATTACAGATATCTCTCGTTATGTGCCTCGAATCACAGGGAACATTACAGATATCTCTCGAGCCATTCTAACTATTTTTTTCTGCCAAATGCTTATAAATATAATGTGTTTCATTCTGACTGACTAGCAATTAATTTTACTTCATGTTTAAAATTATACGTTCATATCTTGCTTCATTTAATAATATTGCCTCTAGCACAACTCCCCACCAGGGTAAATATTTTAACTATTTTTCTTAAAATAAAATTCTATGATTTGTTGCATCCAATTACTCTTATATAAAATTATTAAGTTGGGTTTTGTTCTCCAATTCTTTAGACACAACCAGTTCAGAAAGTAATTTTAATTATAAATAATCCACATTTAATTTTAAAAAATTCTGTTACTTATGAAGGATTTTCCTTAAAATGTAAAACAATTCTGAAATGTTTTATTTGCCGTTTATCAACATTGTGTAACATTGACATAAGTTTTATTAAAATAAACGTAAATTGTGATAAGGTTAAACCCAGTAACCATTTGGTGCATTATGAAGTCTCTCTATAATTTCTTTTTCTAGCATATGTGCTAGAAATCATATTGTCCATATCCGGCAGGATTAGTTTTAATTGGCGACAATACCTACGTATAAAATTACGCAAGAAAGTACGAATTAAAAACTATTTTTATAAAGGAAGATTAGCTGATATTGATATTAGATTAGAATATTTCTAGTCATAGGTGCCGTATAATCCATGATACTAATTTCTGAGACTGGCGATTTTTTGGCGGATTTTCTTATGTATCTGGTAACCTCGTTTTTATTACGTCTTACATATGGAGACCTATAAGAATTATGCATAAAATTCTATTTTGGTAACCCTAGTATTTATACGTTATCATGCACGTCACGATACGTCATCTTGGCAACATTTCTTCATCGCCAAAAAATTCAGAATTTGGAATCATGCATTATACGGCACCTATGCCTATTTCTAGAATTTATGCATTAGTAATATCATAAAGACATTTATAAAATAATTTGATCTTTAATTAAGTAATTAATTCATGCTCTGTGACTGAGCTGAAAAGCAGTAGAATACCTTTACAGTGCCGATAATGTTTATAAGTAATAATTAAAAGAAATTGCAGAAGAAAGAATTGTAACACACTCAAAAAAGGAATCTCTTCGCTTTTCAATTATCATAAAATCGGTATTTTAAATTTATTGTGGTAAAAAGAATACTGCAGGCTGTGTCCCAAAAAACATACCATAGTGAATCTAGTCTTATGTAAACACACTTTCATTTAACACAAACATGAAGTTAAATAGACGCAGCATTAAAAATAATAAAATCATAAATACAAAATTGTTACATTTCGGATTTATGCTGCTTAAATTTGATCGTCCTTCCTTTCCGGAGCAACACCACCAATTATCAAAGTGTTCCGACAAACAAAATCGAGATCGTAAAAATATAGATGGAACATTTATTTTCGTTATATACTAGATGGCGCTATTTTCTCGTGACAATGTAAAATTAGTTAACACAATTTTCTAGTTACAACATTTTCCATGTGATATTGTTTATTGTTTCCTTTATGATTGTATCACTTCTTTTGAGTATTTACAATGCTTTCTCTATTGAAATGTATTACATTTCCTATAAATAAAAGTAAATGCTAGTCGAATTTCTAAAATTGTGATTATATTATTATAAAACATATTATGTAATTTGGAAATTTACTCTTTGAAAAATTCATTTTATAACTTTTCATTAAACTTTTTATTGATTTAATTTTTTTGTGTTTAATTTTTTAATTTTTAGGATGACTGTGATGGACGAAGACACGCACTGTCACGAACCAGTCGGAGAGATTCGCTTATCTTTAAAGAAATTAAGACCCCAGCAACCCAGTTATGCCACTGTAACTCTAGAAAAACCAAGGGTAAATATCAACTGTTCCCTAAGATTTGCGAAATTAAATACCTTATAAAAACAAGTGCAATATGTCATAAAAATGGATTCTAATGGGGTTTATTTCGAAACATATTCATTATGTTCCACTAAATTAAAATGAAACTAGTACTTGAATCTATTTCTCTGAATTTGTAATTAGAGAAATCACAACTCATAATATTAATCTACCTGAGTGAATTTTGTGGATTTTTAACTGTCTGAATAATTTCATTTCAAGGTTTAACAACGATAAAGGTTTCACTGGAACCAATGGCTATTCTTCGAAATCTTAAATTAATGTCTTTCGTTTACATTTAACCAACTAAAATTTTCAGTTTAACTAAGTAAGTACTATCTAAAATATCATGCAATTTATCAGATTTTAAATTCTGTTATTACTAGGAAATATGATTGTATGTTGTTGCATTTTATCTAAATGGAGCATATTTCAAGCATGTGCATAAATAATTGTGTGCCCCAATTCAAAACGAACAATGGTTATGCATGAATGAACAATTCACTAAATTTATTTTGAGAAAAATTGGAGTTTGCTTAGTCAGTACGTAAATTTTTGTAAAGTGTATGCATTGGGTTGTTTGGAAAGTAATTTCGTTTTTTATTAAAATAAAAAACAAACAATTAATAAATGTTTCATTGAATATTGTATTCTAGTCTAATATTTTTTACCATCGTTCTGGTAGTAGCATGATTCCACATTCATAAAATGGTTGATATTTATTAGCTAGAAACTGATCCAGATGCGAAAAACGAAATTACTTTTCTCACAATTCAATATTTACTTAGAATAATCAAATGCAATCGTAACATAATTAGCTAAATCATTTATATGTTTTGATTTCAAATGAATTTACTAAAATTTTTGTTAGCAGTAAACAGGTTTGAAAGTTATAAAAATCGAATACATGGAATGTGTACTGCAAAGATTTAAACATCAGTAAATGAAAAAATTGTGCAAATGTTTAAATATTTTAAGATACTAATGCTATATATTTTGTTTGCAGATTCGTTGTGTTAAAACATTTTAATTCTTTAATATTAAAACTGCATTTTTATATTTGCTTCTTATTAAATTCTTCTTTAGCTAGGAATTCTTATTTTATTTGAATCCGTTGTAGTATACTTTAATCTTTATTAAAGAGAAAATTCGAAAGTTTTTCAACCTAAAAATTTCCAGAAAGTTAAATTTAAACAATATTTTAATAATCTAGAACAGTAATTAGTGCTGTGAAAAAATTAATTTATTTTGACCACTTTAATTGTACACTACTGGCCATTAAAATTGCTACACCAAGAAGGCGACATGCTACAGACGTGAAATTTATACGAAAGGAAGAAGGTGCTGTGATATGCAACTGATTACCTATTCAGCGCATTCAGACAAAGCAGGCGCCAGTAGCGACACCTATATCGTATTTAAATGAGGAAATTGTTCAGCCGGTTCCTCATACACAAATTGCATTTGAACGTTGTTGCCTGGTGAAAAGTTGTTGTGATACCCGTGTAAGAAGGAGAAATGCGCACCAGCACGTTTCTGACTTTGATAAAGGTTGAATTGTAGCGTACCGGGATTGCGGTTTATCTTATCGCAGTATTGCGTCTCGGGTCGGTCGAGATCCATTGACTGTTAGCAGAATATGGAATCGATGGGTTCAGGACGGTAATACGGAACGCCATGCGGGATCTCAACGGCCACCTACCACTAGCAGCCGAGAAGACAGGCATATTATCCGCATGGCCGTAATGGATCGTGCAACCACGTCACGAACCGTGAGTCAAGAAACGGGGTCGTTTGGAAGACAACAAGTGTCTGCACGAACAGTTCGACGACTTTTGCAGCAGCATGGACTCTTAGCTCGGAGACCATGGCTGCGGCTTCACTTGACGCTGCGTCATAGACAAGAGCGCCTTCAATGGTGTGATCAACGACGAACCTGGGCGCACGAACGGCGAGACGTCATCTTTTCAGATGAATCCAGGTTCTTTGTACAGCATCATGATGGTCGCATCCGTGTTTGGCGACACCGTGGTGAACGCACACTGGCAGTGTACATTCGTCATCGTAATACTGGCCCATCACCTGGCGTGATGGTATGGGGTGCCATTGGATACACATCTCGGTCACCTCTTTTTCGCATTGACGGTGCTTTGAACAGTGCACGTTATATTTCTGGTGTGTTACGACCCGTGGCTCTACCCTTTATTCGAGCCCTGCAAAACCCTACGTTTCAGCAGGATAATGCCTAACCGCATGTTGCCGGTATTGTACGGACCTTCCTTGATACGGAACATGTTCGGTTGTTACCCTGGCCAGCATGTTCTCCAGATCTTTCACCAATAGAAAATGTCTTGTCAATGGTTGCCGAGCGACTGGCTCGTCACCAAATGCCCATCACTACAGTTGATGAACTGTGGCATCGTGTTGAAGCTGCATGGGCATCTGTACCATTACATGCAATCCAATCTCTGTTGGACTCAATGCCCAGGCGTATAACTGCTGTTATTACTGCCAGAGGTGATTGTTCTGGGTACTGATTTCTGAGGATCTATCCAGCCAAATTTTTTGAAAATTTAACCACTTGTTATTTCTAATATAATATAATTGTCCTACAAATATCATTTTGTTATCTGCATTTCTTCCTGGTGTAGCAATTTTAATGGCCAGTGGTGTATTAGAATTGGGTTTTCGTGATTACAGTAACTTAAACTCCATAAAAAGGAATAAATCAGAATATTTATTTTCGAAAAATATAAGATACTCATGAGTTAAAAAAAAAAACTAATCAATTTTTTTTCGTAACACAAACACACACTGTTTCATTTCTCAAAGAATTATATTCAATAATTATGATTTTTTTTAAAATATGAATATTATTTATGCTTTCAGAATGGATTAAATTTAACTGTGTTTTCTACAACATAACAATATTTGAATGAATTAATGAATCACTTTTTACTCAATTGTATGTGATCAAATTTTTAAATGTTCACTTAGATTTCATAAATTTAAGTTCTGAGATAAGTCTTTTAATCTCTTCAATAATTAAATAATGGTCCTTACAAAATATATTTGGAAAAGTTTTAAATAGAACTATGATGAGAATCATATGTTCTTTAATCTTTAATCATAAGCAAAACATAAAAACGTTTTTCATAATTTTAATTAGAAGTATCAGTTCTGAGGAAATAATTCAATGTTATTATTTTGTAAAAGAAATAAATATTTAATGAAATATTGCGTATATTCGAAATTACTCTCAGAAAAATAAAGGAATAATCTCATACACACATTATATGTTAAGAATAATATCACTATATATTTAATAGTTTTATATAACTTTTCTTCAGAATGGTGTCATGTAAAAGTTTTAAATATTATTATTTTTTATAATTACGATTAAAGTATGAGAAATCTAGTATTTTATTTAAGTATCAGGGTATATAAAGTACTCTACTGGAATATTAACTACAGTTATTTTTTTACAAATATATGAAATATATGTCGCCTCTTCTTGCAAATTCTTAATAATTTTGTCATAAAAAGAACTACCTTAAAACTATGAGAAATTTCATGAATACTCGAGGAAGATCATTAAATAATCCTTATAATCTAAATGAATTATTTCAGGTAATTATTACAATGCAAGAATGCTTTTAAATACCACATTTTACATTCCCTTTGATTTTAGTAGGTAAGTCAGAATTTATTATGACGAAGTTAACAAACTTTAATTGCTTAATAGTTAGAAAGCTCTCCTATACATTATATTTTCATGGTTAGCTCATGGTAAGAGTTTTTATTTGAAATTCAGAAAAATGCCTAACTTACAATTCTATATTCACTCAAAATATTATATTATTATTATGAAAAATTTTTTTCCTGTCGAATTTTACAATTTATTTATAAGCAATCTGAAATTTCAATTTTGTAAATTATTTAACACAAAATTTGAAAATATTATTTTACAGTATAAGTCATTATGAATGTCATATATTTATCCATTCATCATGAGATTAAGACTGCAAAATTAAAAAAATCTGACAGTTTTTTTTTTTTTTTCTTTTTTTTTTTTTTCTATATTGAAAAAATATGAATACGCTAAAACAGTGTATATTTACCAAAATTAATTGTATCGTATCATGCCAATATCCAAAATATTATTTATTCAAAAGACAAGAAAATATAAATGGGAGCTAAGTCTGATTTATATTGTGGCTTACATAAAATATCTCAGAGAAACGACTTTAATAATGATGTCATTACGGCTCTAGAATTCTGATTGGTAATTTAGTCAATTATTTTAAGCTTGGTAGACATTTTCAAGCGTATCAAGCAGCATGTTTGAACAAAAATAAAACAACTCTTTTGTTTCATACTGAAATGGGAAAAATAAACAAGAAAAAATTCATTTTAATATTCTAATAAATAGGAAGAACTAATTATGAAAAAAATCTGCATTCTAATAGGCTTAAGAATTATATGTTGAGACGATATTTTCTCGATAAGACAGACACCTTTTTTAAAATATGTAGTTGAAAAGTATTAAGAACTAGTCGTTAACATAACATATTTTAGGTTATTAATTAATTACAATGAATTTTTTCTGCTCAACTCTTTTGTAAAAGTTAAAGGAATTATATTTTAGAGAGAAGACGGAGAAGATGAGACCATCCGAGGACAAATTTTACTGTCTCTTCTGTATTCTGATGAACACAATGCTTTGGTGGTGGGCATCGTCCGATGCGTTAGGCTGCCAAGCAGAGAAAACAATGGATTCCCTGACCCCTTAGTAAAAGCGTAAGTGCCTTAAGCTTTGAAATCAATGATGAATTGCCTATTTTAAAAGCTTTTATTCGCATCTTTCTTTATAGCACTATATACGAATGCTTCATTTTACAAATTGATTAACTTCATAAAATAAGAAATTGAGAAATATGTTACCATTGATTAAAATAGAGCCCTTTTTTTAAAAAAATATTTAATTAACCGAATTTTGAGTATCCGAATGGGTTCCGATCCCAATTGCCTCTGATACTTGGTGCTCTACTGTACTTTATGCAGTGTATTTATCCCCCCCCTCCCCATCAATTAACCATTCAAAGGAAATATCTGTGTCAGTTACATCATATGGCGGAATTTTTATTCAAATCAACTTTTATTAGTGATTCCTTTGTAATATTTTTAAGACTCCAGATTTTTATTTTATTTATGCAGCGTTGGTGAAAGATATTTATTTCATCGTATGATGAAATAAACATATTTAATTGTTTTTAAAATTATTTCTCTCAAATATGCCTTTAAATATATATCTGGCTGTTCTTAAAATTTAAATTATTTATTATTTAAATTTTAAGAACAGCCATTTTTATTGCTTAATAATGACTCAAATGATTTTCATATTCATTAATATGACTCATTAATAACTTTCCACTAA
The DNA here is from genome assembly GCA_030067965.1 of Latrodectus elegans. Classification (NCBI taxonomy): domain Eukaryota; kingdom Metazoa; phylum Arthropoda; class Arachnida; order Araneae; family Theridiidae; genus Latrodectus; species Latrodectus elegans. The sequence goes on from CM057819.1 coordinate 40,330,789, forward strand.
TAATGCCTTATGTTTTATTAGTTATTTATCTTTTAAAGATGTTTTGTTAATCTACTATCAAATGCGCCTCCCTTGTCTTCCGATTGATTAAAAAATAAAACATTTCTGTGCTCTTCTTTCAGAAATGTGTACATTCAGAAATTTAATTAACTCATTTGTTAAATACAGTATCTATGCGATGAGAAAAAAAATTACAACTTGCTTTGCAAGGAATTTCGCTTTATTTTTATTTTGACGTGTTAATGTTATTTTTTATCTATAGACAAATGAAACCAGATCCTCTTAGGCGTCGATTCAAGACTTCCATCAAGAAGAAAACTTTAAATCCAGAATACAACGAGGTGAGAATGCATTCTGTAACATTTATTACGAATTGGAAACAAAGATCTTTTTTTTAAATTTATAACCAAAGAATGATACAGTGATCCCTTGTTTTTCGCGGTTAATAAGGACTAGAGCCTTCCGCGAAAGCTGAAAACCGTGAAGTAGGAAATGTCCTTTAGGAATATTCGTGTATGCGGGTAGACGAATATTTTAAATTTGTAAACAGTATATATGTGCCAATACGTATATGTATTTACTTAAACGTGTCACTGCTAAATAAGGTTAATTACAAAACCTCATACAATAATAAATATTAATCAACACTGCAGAGTCGTGTTGGTTTTCAGAGGAGAGGCTCTCACTTGACTCGTAGAAGCTTTGAGCTCATTCGAGGGGACTCCTCTACTGGAGGTACAGACGGTAGAGTCGGGGCTTTACTTTGGATAGAAACAGGATGATGGGTAGTTGTTGTCTTTGTTTTTAATATTCCCTCAAAATTCCTCTGTACATCAACGTAACCCCGCCAACCCGATTGCTGAACTCGACACCTTGAACCATATTATCGTCAATGTCTTGTGCAAATTGTTGCATCGCTCTTGCCATGTTGCACAATTGTTGCAGATTCTCCAGGGTAAGACCACGCTTTTCAGTTTCTTCGTCTTCCTATTTGTTTTCTTTCTCATTTGCAGACTTTGCCATCTCTAGGAGGTCTTCATCGGTCAGTGGGACCCAGTAGCAATTGGTAAGGGCACTGATGTCTTCTTTTGTCATGTCGGCAAATCCTTCTTTCCTTATAATGTGAGCCAGCCTCACCGTACTTTCATTGGTCAATGTCGCACTGGAAACCAATCACCCACCCTGACAGAGCTTATGGTGTGTATTCTGAGTTAACTCATCTCTTTGTTTGACATGCAGGAATATTTCTCTCTCGCGCATCAACAGGAAACAATGTTCCTTTCTGCAATGTGGTGGCCGACATGGTTGTAATTTTTCATTTTTATTTTTTGATGAATATTTTGGAAAAACCCATGAAGCATTGAAACCGCAAATTATAAAGCGTGAAGTGGCGATGGAACATTGTATGTTTATAATTCTTTGGTTTTAAATTTTAAAATGCCCTTGCATCAACTTGAATTTTATTTCAAATCACAAAAGTTAGTTTAAAAAAATCAACGGAAGAGACTTTTTGACCACTTCAAACACAATCAACATGACGACAATATATATATATTCCTTAAGAATTCAGGAATTTTTTATTACAAATTGAAAACGAAAAGCAATTTTTTTATTTAAAACTGAAAAATTATGTATGTATATATATACACACACACACACATGAAGCTCTTGCATATTTATTACATACAAAGTTACTTATTTGTAAAACTTAAGTATTATATCAATATATATACTTATTAGTAACACAATGAACAGGATGACATAACGCATTTACATTTATAGTTACATATTTATCTTAAAATTGAATATAAAAAGCATATTAATAATAATAAAAATGAAAAAATAGAGAACTGAAGAAAAACATTGTTTCCCTTTTGGGTCTAAGATAGTGTAAGAATGTTTCAATACCTACAGCAAATTCTAAGCCAATTGAATTCTGTGAAACTAGATGTACGCTCTTAGATAAAAAAATAATAATAATAATTAAATAAAAAAAGTATGCAATTTTGTTTCTATGTGAATCCTTTTTACTATCCTTTATAATAGAATGGTGATTTAAAAAATTTTAGATTGTTAAAAAATCAAATGGTATTTGACATAGAAATTCTATTAAAATATTATTACTTAAAAAATTTTAATTATTTGCTCTTCGTTTTATGCTTTAGCAATTTGCTTTTGAAGTAGAACCCCAAGACATGAACAAAAGAACATTAGAAGTCACAGTATGGGACAAAGATACTGCAAAAACAGAAGTTTATATTGGTATGTATATTTAACTCATTTGTTAGTGTGCATTTTTATATAATTTAGATTATTCTTTCATTTTGCTGTTACAATCTGAAATTTGATTTCATAAAAATATACAACTCTTTTTAAAGTTTACTTTTATAATCAAAATTTTCATGGTTGCTTTAGAATGCTGTTTTTCACCACCATTATAAAATTAAATTACGAATTGTTTCCTTAACTTTTCTTATTTGTTCCAGTTTTCTTCAAAAATTTCAATTAAACAAGAGCAGTTTTAGGCTACTTGATGTTTCTTCTCTAATTAAGCTTAAGAGAAATTAATTTGATAATGTTATGTAAAACTAGACTATATTTTCAATAAAAATTGGTTGAATATTCAATTGATAGAACAAACCTATCAAAGTAAAATATTAATCTCTTTAATATTCTAAAACCACACAGTTTTTAATGTAAATAATTACACTTTACAAAGGATAATGGCAAAATCTAAAAGTCTGAAGGAATTGGCTATTGATTTATTCAGCCAACTGATAACAATTCCACTCTTTCAAACAGCTCTGTTAAATGTTATGGAAAATTATAATATACCAATCGATTAGCTCTCTCTATGACACAAGTTAGGACTGATCTCTTTGGATGGAAGGTTGCATGTTCTATTCCAGCCACATTTAAAAAACAAATGCTGAAGGATGTATTTCTGTTTTTCGCATCTACATCTACCGAGGCACGAGCGTTGAGTTTTTCTGTGTTTCTTATCTTGCGGCACTAATAAAAAACCCATTATTTTTTAAGAATCCTTCCAGAAAGAAATATGCGTGGGATGCATTTGCAAATTCTAAATTTGATAACAGTGGAATTTTTCTACAAAGAAATGAAATTCTAATAGAAATGCAAATTCAAACTGCCGTGCAAAAAGGTAGCAGAAGAAACTTCATTGCATATTATTAAAGATCATCTATTTCTTAAAAATCGATTATGCCAGCATATTTACATAAATCTAATTTTATTTTAGTTTATTATTATCTCTGTTCTAAGAATACACTTAAACCTCTAATGACTCTTTTAACAAATTATTAAATATAATCGATAGGGTAAAGACATCAGAAATATTAAATCTAAAAACCGATGAATTTAAATGGATATCTTTCTTGTGATAGTAATAAGAATAAATCTTTCTATAATATTATATTTATTTATTGCAATGTAACTCAATAATAATTAATTAAAACCAATCAACAGCATTATTAAATTAAATATTTTCAAAGTCCACGTAGAAATCTGATTTATAAATTTTTCAGGTGGCTTAGCTTTGAATATGCAGTCTAAGGGAGACAGACTTTGCCATTGGTTGGATGTTATACGGAACCCCAACCGAAGAATCGAACGCTGGCATCCATTGAGCAATGTAGTCTTCATCGATTGAGTATCGATAAGCGCTTTTCTATTGATTTACATTAGGCCCGTATGTGTACGCGGCTCTTCCAACTGATACGGAGTTGTGCCTCATGTTGTCAAGGCTTTGATGTTTCAATGGAGTTGTGAAAGCAACTCCATGAGGGCTGTGCTAGATTTATTTAGGACCAATTAGGTGGCAGCACCCTTATTGTTTATCACTTTCATTATTCAAAACCAATTAGCTCAGCAAGTTATTAAAATGCTCTTAATTACTTACACACATTGCACAAAAATTAAAAATTAAATATAATTGCCTTGCGAAATAAATGTCAATCATCGCTAAAGTAAAATCTAATGGTAAAACTGAAAATCTTAAATTTATATACACTATATATATATATATATATATATATATATATATATATATATACCGATGAGTATGATTAATTAGTATTAATATACGAGTAATATAAGTATCTGGTTAACATAAAATCCATTTTAATGAATTTATAAGCCTGCGTAATGCTAATAGTGCTGTAGCATTAATTTTGGGATTATTTAAATGAATAAAAATACTTTACTTTAAATAAAAAGCATCATTTATTGACGTAAATATATAAAAATATTATACATTTTATTAAAAGTATAAAAGCTTACAATTTGAATTCTGTACTGAATCATTGTTAAAATAGAATATAAAGCTTGCTTTATAAAAGAAAAAAGCTCTATACTTTAAATTTTTATAAAGATTATTGTTATTTCATTCAGAACACTCATTTGTACATAATTGTAAATACCACGCAATAATTTGTGAATAATAACTTTTCCCTTTTAATTCAACGTCTTCCCGAAAATAGAGCACTTTTTGTGATAGAATTGATTATTAATTTTGCTCTCAATTCTTTTTACGATTTACTAACAAAAAAGTAAGTATTACTTATTTTTTTTAAAAAAGTAAGAATTACTTATTTTGTATTGTCACAAGTGTTACTTGCATACGGAAAATTTATTTACTACATTTTGTACGTAAGTCAAAATTATATTTTAAGTAATTTCTGAAACTAACTCTTTATTGGAATTTAGATCAATATTCAAATAATTACAGCTATTCTATGTTTCCAGTGTTATTCGAGTAGATATTTTATTACCTATAGAGAAAGAAAAAATAAATCAATGTGTAAAATCTAAAAATATTATTTAATTTTTTTCCTATAGTAAAAGTTATTTTAAAAATATGACTTTCTGTTTACTTTAAAAGAATTGCATATTTTACCTTGAGATTTATGCATGATGTAAATATACAATTGTAATACTTAGTACAAATTTAAGTAAAGAAGCTTGATTTTATTTCAAGGAAATTGATGCCAAAATATGATCTGAGAGAAGGATGATAGACAAAATGCTTTAGTATTTGTACCCCTGGCTCAAGCTTTCTTACGGAAGCCAAACACTTATATGCTAAATATGTATATTATTAATTTCATAAATTATTAAAATTTTGTCATAAAAGAGCCATACAATAAAGTAATGAAAAAAAGCAATACAACCTGGAATTTAAATATCCAAAATGTCATGGAAATTGTAAAAAATAAAAAAATCTTACGAAGTTAACTCAATAAAATTTCTAGTAAAATGCTGAAATGGAACAAAATGCTCTAAATTTCACAGCGATGACGTAAACACTAGGGTTTTTAAAATTGAATTTTCACCTTAATTCTTATTGGTTTTCATCTGTATGACATAATAATAAGCAAGTTGCCAGATACAAATGAATATCCGCTAAAAAATCGCCAATCTCAGAATTTGGCGCATGGATTATACGGCACCTGTGCCAAAATATCTAATATTTAAATGAAATTTGCATCTAAATATTTAATTAAATATAAGCAGTCATGAATACCTTAATTTTTACTTTGTCTTATTTATGCTTACTTTCAATTTCAGTGATTTGTTATTCTGTTAAATAATAACTTAATTAAAAATTAATTTAAAAAACTCAATCGAGTTCTTATCACGTTTAAAATAAATTAACGTATATTTTCTTGAAAAATTCATTTTTAAATGATTAATTTGCTTTCCATTTAAACCTTTCATATGAAATTAGCTATATCATTAATAATAAAACAACTTGTACTTTTGGTTTCTACTTTAAAACTGTGTTTGTGTGTGGCAAAGTGTGTATTAATCCTAATTGTGCCTTGAGCTAAAAACTATTCATTGATTTCTATCTGTTTCGATAAATAAAATATTTCCAATCATTCTCCAATAAATCCGATAATATACAAGTCTAAAAGGAGAATAAACTGGATGTTACATATACAGAATATGTGTGTCGTTGGCAATTATCCGAATCTAAGGAACTTTACATTTTGCAGAGATTAAAGATTTTTCTTAATTAAAAAATATATTTTTGTATCTAGAGTTTCCTTGCAGGTTCAGGTCTTAGTTATGAATGTAATTAACTAAAACAAAATCTGTGATGTAGGTGCAAGATATGACAAAATATATAAGGAATGTAAAGGACTTTTGTACAGAAAACTTGTAAGAAATTTTCATGACATTTTCATGATATTTTCTGTTCTTTACATGGAATTTTTCTTCTTTTTTAAGAAAAGATATGATGTTTGCTTGAATACTAATACATTACAGCTATATTTTAAAACAAAATATTATATTTATACTCAATTTATGAGAATATATTATAAAATACGAAAAAGAGTAAATCGTGTAAAAATAATACTGCTTATATTTACCAAATATTCAAATGTATATGAACATTTTTAAATATTTTCTTCCAATTAACAGGAAAATATATCTAAATCACTGAGTGATCCCATTATTTTTTTAATTAAATTTTGAAAATTCATTATTTATAACATTCACTTGTAGCACGCAACAACACAAACAATTCTTAATTTTTCAACTTAATTTCAAAATCAAAATTAATATAATTTGAAAAATAAAAGTACTTACATATTCCATTCATACACATTCATAAAATCCTTTCGCTCACTCAAACTCACATTTTTAAAAAGAACACAATTGTTCTTATATTCTCTTGAAAAACAAACTATAACGTAATTTCTAAATATTGTGTAAATTTTTATTCTAAGCAATCGCTTAGAACAAAAATCGTTTGATTGTTATAATATGTTTAATTAAATAATTCTTATACCTGATAATTCTAATTAATAATTTATTTCTAAAATATACAGCCAATAAATATAAGAACATTGTTAATTTTTATTTTTATTTCCACTTTTTTTATAAAAATATCATTTTAATTTATTTTGTCTACGTATTCATTTTAAAAGTATTCTCTGATACTGATTATCATAGAATTGCAACCAATAAACACGTAGTTCGAAATTCGTTGGATTAAGAAATCCAGTTTGGCGCTATAATGTGCAAATTTGTCTCCGTATTTCAATCTTGGTGATGGAGTGGGTTCAAATAAGATTTAACGAAAAATCTTTATCCAGAGCTTCTGACTGGACATATACTGTATTATCAACATGTAGTGTCAATAATATTTTGGTTAAAAGGATTGTTTAATTTAAAAATTACAATATAAATTATGGGATTGTACATGATTGTTCATTTCATGTAACGTATATAGTAGTGAGATGTTATGTAAACCAAGCACAAAATTCCTCAATATCTAAATAAACTTGAATGCTTGGTTTCGGAATATTCAGACTACTACACAAAGCTTCTCCTGCCAAATGATTTGCACGATTGCAAAACATTGTGAACATGGATTCTCTGAGTATTATTCAAATAATACTGCAGATGATATTCAGTATAGGAGCACTATATATATATATATATAAATTTTTATCAACAACAACAAGAAAGGAGAAATATAGAAATATATATTTCATTGATTACTCAATGCTGTGTTTTCAAAACAATGTTTACAAACAACTTTTATTTTTTAAAAATTTATTTAGGAAAAAAAACAGAATTTTTGTAATCATTGTAATTTTAAGACAAAAAGACATTAAAATTAATTTGGTAATTCAAATTTACTGTCACATAATTCGAAACAAAATTATATGTGTATTACAAAGTAAGCGATTTTCATTCTACATGAATTTTCTGTTACTTCTAAACTGGTTAGAAGTTAATGCTTTTATTTTATTTATCATTTCTTCGCTGGAATCGTAAAATGATTAATTAACAAGTATTCTTTGTATTTTCTCATATTTTGCACCATTTTTGTCTATTAATATCGAAGATGTTATGAAATAAAAGATATTTCTGTATACCTTATTACAATACGCGTTTATTTAAACTAATACTATGTAAAAATGTTTCATGAAACCGAAAAGCGCAGTCTTGAACCCATCTTCCAGTTCAATATTGCGAGTGTGAGTGTAACGTTCGAAAATTGTTATGAATCAATACCTAAACATTTATAGATTAATCTTATTATAACAAGTTATTTTTTGTTTTGAATTTCATATTTTTGTATCATGAATTTTCTATTCATAAATGACCAAAAAGCAACTTAAACATATGCATAAGTACATGTTAGAATTTATAACAAATTAAGTATATAATTTGTTATAAATTCTATAACAAATTATATACTTAATTTGTTGTAACAATAATATTAATACATATTCAGATATTATAATAATGTTAGGAGAGAGAGAATTTATTAAATTAATTTACTTTCCTAATTTCAATTAGATTGAATTTTTGTCCCGTTTATTTTAAATAATAATAATGATGATACTGAAAATTTAATTTCCTATATTAATAAACCTTTCAAACGATAACAAAGTTAAGCAAAATAGTTTTTATAGTTCAAATGCCACTATCCCATTCATATATTATTATATCTATAGTATATTGGGTGCTAACTACTTGGGAACATTTCTTGGTATATTAATATTATTGTTATAATTCCATCAAAATACATATTTTCATTTCATTACACAATGCATTCATTAAAAATCTAGCACAGCCCGAATTTGTGTAACATGGTACTAGTAAATTCAAGACTGCTTTAAAAATAAAGTACGAAATCAAGTGCATTTTATGTATTCTAAGTGAGTGTTATATAGACTACTTAAATACTGCATGTTTATATCTGTATTTAAAAGAAACGAAAAACTAGTTGTTTGGGGCCATTGACGCTGCTAATAGTAATATAGTAGACTAAAAAAAAATATGTTATGATGTATATCTGTATTCCAAAGGTATAGGAATAGCGCTATTCCTGAAATTTAATTCTGGAACTATATGTTTCTTATGAATAGTTTTCCAAAATGCGTCGTTGTATTTTCAATTTATAAGAAAAATGTTTTATTGATTTCACTTAGTTGTATATTAGTAATTTAAACCTATGCAAACACAAACTATGCCTATGATAGATGTACTGTTATGTAATTATACATCGTACACTCACAAAAAAGAGAAGCCATTGTAAAACAAATATTAATATTTATGGAACTCTATTTTTAGAAACTGTGTTTGTAGATTTTATAATTTTTACGTTGATTTTTTTATACATAGCATAATTGATTTCCCAAGATATTTTTCTGATAAATATTTTTGCCATTCAATTTCTTCTTTTTTTGAATAGCACATTATTTCATCTTATTTTTTCACCTCGAATTTTGTATTGTATGTTTTTCTAATTGTGGTAGTCAATATATCAGTGTTTTGTACATACATATCTAGAGTAAGTAAATATTAACATGCGCCAATTTAATAACCAGTTAAATGTGAGTATGGATATTTTATACCTGTTAGAATAAGTTCTCGGGTATTTAATAAATACAACCTGCATATTTCTTAAAAGTACTCTGTGGCAAAGAAATACTCTACCAATGAAGTAAAAAAATCTTTTCACTTTATGGATTATATAAAATAATAAATCATAAAGTTCATCTCTCAAATTTTAATAAATAAAATAATAATTTATTTTTTTCGTGTATAGTTTGCTGAAAAAGTAATTATTGAGTATTATAATATTTAAAAGCATAAGATATCAACTTTGGTGTGGTATTGGTAAAATGTTATATATTCTCTTTAAAAATGTTTACTTAGATAATTTATGAAATAATTTCATCATAAATTGTTAATAGCAGCAATTGTAAAAGATTAATTTATTAACTCTGTAAACTATTCACACGATTTGGTGGAAAAAAGTATATATATATACAAGGTGGTTATAATTAAACTTCCCCTATAAACAGCATCCCACAGAGCAAACGGATGAACGGAATGCAACGAAATTTTGTATATGAGCTTTACACGAGATGCGCGCTCATGGAATTTCAAAAAAGAATTTTTGGTTCCAAAATATCCACCAGATGGCGCTTTTTGGAAAAACATGAAATGTGTCACAATAAACGACCAAAACAAAATACAGAAACAATTAACATTTATTAATATGTCTGATCACCCTATCATTGATCCACATTAAGTAAAGATAAGGAAAAAAGAACAGTACGCTGTTTAAGAAACAAAAAAGCAGTTCAGTTTGCCGAAACAAGAACACATTAGGACGAAATTTCACAAGCGGAGCAGTTGTTAATCGTGTCCAGGATGATGTAGGGAAAGTAGCTCCACGTGACCACCCTCATTCACCTGCAAAATTTCAAGTCGATGCACAATATGTTCAACAGCAGATCGTAACTGATCAGTTGTGAGGTTTCGCACATGAAGCGTTATGGAGTTCTTTAAGTCATTCAACGTCGTAACACCTCCACGATACACCAGGCTTTTTAAATAACCTACATAACCAGAAATCGCACGGAGTTAGATCCGGCGAACGTGGTGGCCATGGATAAACGAAAGGAGCGACTAATAACATGCTCCTCTGTGAAGTGTTGGAGCAATAGCGCCTTCACGGACTCATGGATATGTGAGGGTGCACCATCCTGCATGAAAATGGTCGATGTAAGGACTCGCCTTTGCTGTAGTTGCGGCACAACAAACGTCTGCAGCATGACATGGTACCGACGGCCCGTAACGGAACATGTGACAGGCCCACGTTCAGTGATTTCCTCAAAGAAGAATGGCCCAAGGATGAAAGTCGCCAGGCAGTCACCTTTGGAGAATGCAGGGGACTTTCAGTGTGCATCCGAGGATGTTCCTTAGCCCAAATGCGGCAATTCTGTGTGTTGACAGTCCCGTTGAGATAGAAATGAGCCTCGTCGCTCCACAGAATATTCCAAGGCCATGACAGATCAACAGTCATTCTGTTGAAGAAATTGATTGCAAATGAGAGACTTTGTGTTTGTCCCTATCAAGCAGCTCTTGGGTCGGGCGAATCTTGTATTGGAAGTAGTGCATTATTTTCTGAGCACTTTTCGGACGCTGCTGTAAGCATAGACAGTCTGTCGAGAAACTACACGTGCGCTACTGCCCCCAAACTCTGATGTCTGTGACTGTGCGTCAACAGCTGTCTTTACGGCATCAACAAGTACCAGTGTGACACGTTTGCGGCCTCTTCCAGATTGAACTCCTAATTTCCCCGTCTCTTCAAATCTCTTAATCATGGCCCGGATACCTTTAGTTGACATTGGTCCACGCCGTAGGTTCTTTCTACGACGAAATTCACAAACAGCAGTAGAAGTATTCCCCTTGTTTTCGTAAACCAGCTTCACCAATAAAGCACGTTCAACTAAAGAGACCGCCATAAATACAGCCGGAAACATCGACTTAAACATGCAAACGTTTTATACCCAAACCTGTTTTGCATAAAGCTTCCTCTTCTTCCCAAGCATGCAAATCTCGGCATTTTTCTCCTACAACTGACGGATTTTCCCGATTTTGCATTTTATTACTCATAATTCTTGTTCTGGTTGTTAATATTGTTTCTGCATTCCGTTTTGGCCGTTTACTGAGTTAAATTTCATGTTTTTCCGAAAAAAGCACCCTCTGGTGGACATTTTGGAACTAAAAACTTTTTTTCGAAATTCCTTGAGCGCATCTCGTGTAAAGCCCATATACAAAATTTCGTTGCATTCCGTTCATCCGTTTGCTCTGTGGGATGTTGTTTATAGGGGAAGTTTAATTATAACCACCTTGTATATACAGCTTATTTGATGAGCTGTATCACAGATTTTTCTTAAATATAATTTAGATAATCGCGAATTAATTGAATAATCTTAAATTTTATTTTTTTGTGTAAAGTTGTTGGTATTTGAAATTTCATCTATTTTTGTTGGCTAGAATATCTTGCTTGAAATGCAGGAGAAACTATTTAAAATGTTATAATAGCAAAATAGTACAAAGTAATTATTAAACAGGAACACAAATTTATGCATTTGTAATTTTTTTGTCTTACATGCTCTTAATTAAATACTTTTAGGACTTTTAATAAAAAAATATTAAACAAATCTAATTCCAAACTTTAATGCACTTTTTCCCTCCTGTACCCAAACCAATGTGCCCTCCTTGTCAATGTCTGCTTAATAATGCCGTTATTTAATCAGTAGTAATAATTGTAAGGGTTTTCTATACCCTTACATTCCTTGAAAATCTGGTATCCTTTAGAGGGTCGTGAAGCCTTATTTTCTATGAAATCACATTCTTAAATGTCTACATTACTCCAAACACGTCAGTGTACACTCAAAATAAACAAAAATGTATATTTTTAACAAAAAGGTCGCATTATTAATAAATAAAAAAAACGCATCTTAAGGGCATTGGATTCTTCAGCAATCCACTGACAATTTTCTTATTCCAATTTTTTTTATTTATGATTAAAACATATAATTTCATTCAGATTCATAAATACTGAAGGAAAAGCTAGGATTCAAATTGGAATTAAATGGAAGAAACGAATGAAAAAAGAAGTTTAAACTTTATCTTTATTTATAAAGGTCGCTCACTATATTCCCAAAAGTATTCAGATGCAACATATTTTGGAATCTACGGAGTGACTTAAGTAGAGCAAAATGGACTAACTCTCTCTCTCTCTCTCTCTATATATATATATATATATTAAATAAACTCGAATGAATGAATATAAATCTGTTAAGCATGTTAGCTATTATGCTATTACAAATGTGCACATTATTCTGTTACTTACGAGGTACTTTTAAATAAAACTTGATTAAACATATCTCTCTCACTCTCTCTAAAAATATATCAAAATCTAGCATTCTGATCTTATCAAAATATATGTCATTATGTTTTCTAATGCCTAAACTAGTGATATCATTAAATACCAACAAAATACATAAATACCTGTTCCAAGAACTATTCTATGAATCCATGATTTAAATCACAATGGCTCGGAGTTCATTGTGCAAAAAGAAATGACAATAGTTGTGGTATTAATAAAAATGTATTTTTGTTCTTATTAGAATAAAAAAATTTTTATTTCATTGCTTCATTTTTCTATAATTATCTGTTTTCTTATATTTATTCGTCTAAACTTAAAATGCTATTTTTTGCTTTATAATTTAAACTATAATCGATTTTCAGAATTAATTGACTTTCTGTTAAAAGGTGTAAACTGCTTATAGCAAAAAAGGAATACCTCTATTTCAATATGAAGAACTCTCAATGAATAAAAATTGCTAGTAGAATGGCAGTAATTATAATACAAGCCTATTTATAAAACAGTATCTCTGATTTGATGATTTTAAAATTATTATAAATGTACTATACGTGTCTGAATACCTTTGATAATATTGTTGTCTTGTATTGTTATTGTTTTGTAACTAACAAATTGTATGCCTATTAATTTATTCCAAAATAACTAATTTTCCAAGTGAGATAACGATACATGAAACAGTTGTATCATTATGCAATGCTGTAACTTCCAAATTATAAACTAAATGCTCAATGATATCTTATATTTTTATGACAAAATGCTTAACTACAAATGGTCATCAAACACTGTATATTTGGATCACTGTAGAAGTTTGCTCTAATCACTAAAGCATTTTTTGTATACGTTTGAAAACAAATTTCAGATGTTTCAATTTTTGTAAACTATTCTCGAACACAGTGCCATTTTTTATAAGCAACTCAAATTAGTTTTCAAGATTTGCAATTATTCTGATAACATGTGTATGTAAAAGAGTTTTTGGTATAGAAACTCTTAATCTTTTCAACAAAACACTATTCTTAAATGTTACTTAGTAGATGACTAATAACTGTTCTAGCAAACAACGATTCACTTTAAGAGCTGACATATGTTTAAGAACAAGAAAACATGTCTGTAAATGCTTCAATCCACTTTTAGAGAAGTGGTTGTATGATATATCATAATGTGCCTGTATGTGATTTTGTGTATATTGCATGCATTGAATTTGCATGTATGTATGTATGTAAAATGTCAATAAATAATAAAATGTCACAACAAAAGAAAAAGTTGCATTTTTTTTTTAAATTAATTTGGCAACAACACAATACATAAGCAAAGAAGCTTAAGAATTTATTAAAAATTGAAGCTTAAGAATTAATTAAAAATTTATTAAAAATCCGATTTCCATTTTAAAAAAAATCATGCAAGAATTTTAAGCGAATTAAATACTAAATCTCGAATATGATAAATTAAAATTCCAAAAACGGCCCAGCATGTTCTTTGATTGATCTTTGTATAAAAGATTTCTTTTGTCCATTAGAATTTTTCCTACATTTATTATTTAAGAAATATTCATTCTTCTTGTTTGAAAATTCTATCTCGTTGCTATGCCGATTAAAAGCTATTACATAATAACTAAAGCTATTATAAAATGACTGAAAAACTTATAGTTTACCTTTTATAGTTCAAAAAATATTTTCTTGTTTTATTCATTTTTAAAATCGAAAACATTTTCCCGGAATCTCAAATTAATCAACTTGCCCTTTTGAATAAAATGCTTAGGTGAACATGAAAGCAAATCATTAAAAATAACCAAAGTAATGATATTATAACTTTTTTTTTTTTTTTTTTTTTTTTTTCATAAAATTAATTTTCTAGGTAGGCAACAAACAGAATCGAAACCAGTGTCTTTTTTTAGACACATTTAGGAAAACATAACATTTATACATATCACCATACAGTAATTAATAATTGTTCTTCATATAGGATTATAATTCGCTATTTTAATTTCCCTAAACCTATCATTGCTCTGTCCCGATGACCAAAAAGGCTTACCAAATTGCATTATTCTAGAAATCAGCCTGTAAATGATTGAAAAAAAATTTATAAGATAAAAAATAAGAATGGAATATAACGAAGGTAGGAAAACTTATTACTAACATAATATTATTCCTATTAGGCTTATATAACCATATAAAAATTTATAGATGTTTTTATACATAACAAGAGAGAGATATAAATACTCTTTAATAGATATAAATGCACTTTTAATAAAATGTTTACTTAAGTTATATACTTTTTTATAGACAATCTATTTCTCATTACCATCCAGACACTGACCCGTTTTCCTCTTAATTTACCACAATGATAATGAATTACTTTATTAAAAAAAAATCTGATGAATTTCATTTATTATGTGAGGAAATAATCGCGGCTAAAAAGATTTTGAGCTGTATATATATATATATATATATATATATATATATATATGTATGTATATGTATATATATAATCTAAAAAAAAGTTATTCTATTAATTTTGCACATAATTTTCTATATTTTTTCTGAAAATTTTTATTAACTTATCATTATAACAAAAAATTTGTATTGTGTGATTATTATAAGATATAATTTATATTAATAAATATACACTGAGATTATTCAGAAATTATTTTGAATTAGATTAAAGTTTATAAGAAAAAAAGAAATAACATTTAAAGATTAAAAGAAAAAAAATGAAATTTTTCAGATCAAAATAAGAAATAATTCACTGTAATTAATTTTTAGAGTATTCAAAGATTTTTCAGTGTGTTGATAATATTATTTTCATTTGTTTCATACGTGAAACTTTTCTGTACAACATCTGATGGTATTAAACTGGCTAAAAAATATCATTAGTTTTTGTCTATTTCTCAATTATTTTATTAATCTTTAAAGTACATGTCATAAATAAAAAACATGAGAGGTTTTCAAATTCAAAAAATTTTATTTAAATTTTCCTAAATATCTGGAATTAGATTATTATCTGAAAATTCTCTCTGTTTTAAAGGAAATTAAAAAAAATAAAAGAATTCTACTTCTAAATGTTCAACATACAGAAAAAATGGTAATTACTTCATAAAAAAATCAAGTCAATTTTTACTAAATTAATTACAAACATTACAAGAAATTTTTCTTAGTTAAAATAAAAAAAAAACTTTTAAACTATTAAAAATTTACAAATTATGACTTGTGTTTGGTAATTTTTTTTTTTTAAATTAACTTTTTTCAAGTGAAATTTTCTCGACTAGTATATAAATACGTTATAAGTATTTCTGCTGAAAATTAAATCAATTTTAGAAAATGCATCTTAGATCTTATAGTCAATTTTTTAATAACTCCTTTTAAGGGTTGTATTTGCTTTAATAAAGCTATCCACAGATTTAAGCATTATACTAAAGATGTAGAATTTTTATTATCGGGAAAACATCCTTTTAAAAAAAAAAAAATCTGAAATTCTAAGTCTAAACATTGCTACAGAATAAGGATATATTAAAAAATATTAAATGTATTGAGTAAAATTCAATGAAAAATACATTCATATTCTAAAAATCAGAATTTGTCAGTTTGATTTTATTGTCTTAGTTACTTTTTCAATCTTTTAAATATCAAATTATTACTTAATTGAGATATTATCGTTTACCACCGTCTGAGCAATATCTGAGATAAGCATAGTGGCTTCTTATTAGGTGTTCAGTCTAATTTCTCTCTCACCAAATTAACAATAAAAACATTTTACTCACTAACATAAGATTTCATCCAATGTAGAGAGTCATTGCTAATTATTACTATCCATAATTCAAAAAAAAATCCCAAAATGTTTAGCAAGACCATGTGCTAAAGCTATTTTAAATGTTCATTACTTCTTACACACGTAATCATCATATGGTTGGAATCATGATGATTATATAGTTGTCATTATGAAAATTAAACAATATCAACAGTGTGAAGGTATTTAAAGATGTTGACAGAAAGACACAATTCATAATCTTCAGATATTTTTCAATAAGAATATGCTAATTCAAGGATATGCAGGCTTAAATACACTTCAGACATACAATCAAAAACACTGCTGTTATGTTATGGCCTATCCTTAAGCAACTTAATGAAATCAAACAAGATCCATCAGACGACTGATCCTAAGAAATTCAAGGACTAGTAGAGAGGTACGAATATATAAAGTCCCAAATAGTCCAGGATGTGCTCAGTAGAAGCTTGCTGAGCTTGACATTTTGAACAGGATGCAAAGATCTTTCTGCCTTCGAAAAATGAGAGACTCTTAGTTATGACCATTTGCCAATCTGAAAATTGCCATTATAGAGTCTCTGTCCCAATTGAATGCTAACGCAGAGCCAGGTTCTTTGTCCGCATACCAGAAATGGATAGAAAGGACCCTCCGGTCCATCGAAAATTCCCAGTTGACAATCACAAGCTTATCAGGAACTTTAATAAAAAAAAATCTAGACTTCATTCAACCTGGCAAATTCCACCCACCCACCAATGGTACTCTGGAACATCTCTTGGAACTCTTCTGGAATCAAAATGTGACCGAAAATCACAGAATGTGTTGGCTAGATTCTCAAGTGGACATCTAAAATGCTTAGCGTTAGAAAGTGGTACAAAAACTTATCCCACTTGTAAGAATTGCTGTGACCATCAAGCCTCACCGAAACATATTCTGGATTGCGTCGGACTTTCCCGGGAGGATTTATCCTCAGATCCCCTGCTAATCATTGACTTTTTAACTGTCAACAATTTAATGGAGTTGATCTGACAAATGTCAGATTCTTAAAGAGGATAAGCCAACAACAACAACAGTTGACAATGAATTTATATTCTGAAAAGGTGAGGGTTGAAGGGGAAAGTATGGAATGGCTACAACTCTATTTGTGACCAAGCTATCTGCTCTCTCGTTGCCGTGTATGTCGACGTGCAATGGGATCCATTATAAATGAATATCGTGGAACTGAGTAATAAGTCTGAATTTGAGAAAGATAGAAATAGAAAAGGAAAAGCACTCCTAAAAACGCAACTTCGCCATTTGGTGAATTCACCGATCACTCATTTATAACATCTCAATTTACTTGATACCAATCAGACAATTGTGATTTTATCAGTTTGAAAATTAGTACATTCGTAACTCTTTAAATGATATTATTCTTTTACAATAATCTCCATTCAAATTTCAATGTTTTCAGAATCATTCAATACATGTTTCTTTTTATTTGCTTGTTGGATATGAAACTTTCTACGAGAATTGAGATGCTTTCGTGTATATCCAGTTCCAGACGACATTGCTGATAAATATATTCAAATGATTCTTCTTGGGCTTGGGAATTGATTCAATGATTGAAGTAACTTTATGTCGATTTGGAAAATGAACGGCATCTGCAAAGCATCCAATTTGTAATTTGTGTCTTTGATCAAGAATCTTTTTCGATGAATGGTTCAGTTTCATAGCCATGAAAGTGTGTTTTGCTAATTACAAACTAGTGAGAAAATTCGTTACGAAATACTGAAAAATCCGGTTACTGTGAAATCGTATTGTAACTTTAACAATTAAACATTGATTTTTTTTTTTTTTTTTTTTTTTTCACATTTTTCAACCAGTTTTTCATCTTAAATCCAATCAAATGGGTATAGTTTTCCTTTTCAAAAGATGTCATAAACTATTTAAGAAAGTAATGATTAAATACTTAAATCATCCATAATCTAAGAAAATTGTGAAAAATAACAAATAAATGAAATTTTTTACACAATCTGTATATAAGTAGCTATATACAGTTTAAACAAAAACTTCCTTCACTTTAATGATTGTGCAGCATCTTGGTTATTTTAACTATATTGCTTCAATGGAAGTTCCATGCTTCTTCAAGTGAATGACTCCAAGAGATTGATAGAATCGGTTAATAAAGGCTAATTTCTATACAATGTGATTTTATTGAACTCTATAGATAGCATAAACTAGGCGAATTAAAAATTACATTAAAATAAACAGTTCAAGAAGAATAAGCGATTGTCAGAGAACAGATAGTTGGATTACTTATCTGTTCTTGTTGATATAGTTTTAATAAAGATGCAAAAAATTTTTTTTATTTCTAATGGGTGATGATAAATAGTAACAGGAAAAAATAAGAATAAAGATCGAAATACGAAAACATCTGTAATAAAGTAAATCAATTAATATATCCCTTGCCTTCCAGCAACGGTATAATAGAAAAATATTGCTCAAAGCAGGACAATGGAGAAGATACCGAAGTGTATTTTCTCTCCAGAGCTACAGAGTGCAGGAGAAAAAACAATTTTGAATCTGTGGACATGATTTCGAAAGCAGTCACGTCCGGTTGCAAATCGAGGGCCGCAGTGTCCTGGTTGTAATGGCGTCGTTCTTATTATCGGAGTTAATGAATTTGAATCCTGGCCGACCAAAGATCCGCCGTGTTCGCTATAGGCGGCTTGGACACGTTAAAGCTGGGCGTGGTTCCAATGTCCTCCAAATGAAATGATACATCTGGGGGTGACAGATCAAGTATTAGGATCTTCTGCTAGGTTCTGCTTCAGAATCCCAAATACTTCACCTGGCTGCTTCTATTTAACTGGTAGAGCCCAATTAGGGATAGGTTCAAGGTTTGTTTGTTTCTCGCTCAACGGTCATTTTTTGCATACCAGGGCTAATTAGACCGGAAGCTACGGTTTAAAGTGGATTCCGAACCACTACAAACATCCATGTCCAAAGTGGGATTCGAACCCACGAACTTTTGGACCGAAGGCAAGAGCGCTAACCATTCGGCTGCCAGCTCGGCGGATAGATTCAAGGAAGCATGTTGGTGCAACAACAACGTCCGGTGGCAACGCAAAATTCAGCCGCCGCTTTAAGTCTTGGGCCATTTACACAAATTCGGGAAAGTATTCTTCCAAGTCTTATGAGAAACACGATAATAGAGTTCCTCGTGAGCACGTACTTTGACAGATTTTTAATAGTATGAAAAGACATAGAACGAGAAATATTTTATGTGATTAAAACACTCTTTTTTAGACAGGAAGTCGACTTTCTCATTACCTGAAACTTCACAGGGCGCAAGAAACCATTTGAGGACTACAGTTTTCTGGAATAATGCAAACCAAAAATGTCGAAATTTCTTTTAATAGCGAAAATATTTTACAAAATAATTGCACCATATGACAACTGATTCTAAAGTTCGTTTTAATCAATAGTTTATCCAGTGGCATACACGTTCTTAGTCACCTTACACAGAAGTTTGTACACATTTCAGTGTATAGAAAGATAAAAATAATTAAAGTAAAATTCACCATTTTAAGATAATCCATGACCATGTTTACATAATATGGTGAGAAGATATCATAATTTTTAAATGATAAATTCTATTGTATTATCGCCCATAATTTCTTTCACCGTAGTTAATGTCATTTATTGCGCCTTGGTTATTTCAAGCAGAGCCATAAAATTTAAAAAACAGCAAGTTGCATAAAATATAAACTGTTGTTGCAAATAAAAATGCCAGGAGAAACACTAATCAAATGTCAATTTTTTCGTGTTATACTAAATTTTTAAATTACTAGATTTGCGTATTTATTTTAAAAGTAACGAGATTGCATTTAAAAATATTAATAGACATTGATTTACATCAATATAATGTTTACAAATGATGTAAGTTTTAATCAAAACAGTAGCCAATAAAATGTGCTACCGACTAGAGCGACACTATAAGCGCTTAATTGATGCAAGGGGTTTTCTGCAGTTTGTACTACAATTCAGTTAACCACAAAGAGGTGCAAATTTGATTCTATGAAAGTCGAAGAACTAATTTTAAGTATAAAATCAAACTACAGAAAAAACTGTGATTTAAAGGTGTAGAGAACGATTTCGAAAACAAAACAAAACTTGAATTTGATAATTTTGCAGAGCAGAGTTTTTGAAAACCATTTATAAATTATGTTTAAATCTTTTTACGATTTATAAGGCAAATACAGATAGTTATAATATTCAAAAAATTGTGTTGTATAATGCCCTGAAACTAGGATTTCCACTTTTCAATACTACAAGGGGTGGAAGAGATGGTACCTTATATAGTAGGGTACCTAGTACAGTCCCAAAAGTGGGTCTTCATAATTTGGGATCAAAGAGAATTCACCCAGACTTGGCCTGCCACCCTCAGAGATATCATTTCGCTCGGATGACATTGCGACTACGACATAGTTAACGCGCTCCAATTGCCATTAGCGAACAAGACGAATCTTTGATTGAGTCGGAATTCGATCTTCTGACTTTCAACTAAGAGAAGCAGTTATTATTATCTCATATAAATTAGAAATATAATTGTGAGTCATGAGATAATATTCGAATAATTGTAATATTCCCCTTTTTAATCTGTGATTCCTGAAATTAGATACATATAGTTAAATGTTTTCTTTTGTAAAATTACAACTTTAAGTGCCCAACATATTTTATATCGATTGTAACCATATAGCAAGTTGAATTAGGGAACTCAATTTGAGTTATATTTTCGAGAAGATTACATAAGAATACACAGTCACAAAATAATGTTTAAGTCTTACCAAGCAAAGTTTAATCATTCCACTGAAAAAAGGATTAACCTAAGGGCACGGAATCTGTTCAGTTTCTACTTAAAAGATTTATTGCATTATTACGTACAGTAATCAAATTTTTGTCATCCTGCGAATTCAACCTTTTTCTTAGAAAAACTTGATTAACTTGTGGCCGCATCTTTAATAATAGACTTGGTACAAAACAAAAAAAGTTAGAGGATTTATCTAATGTGAGGAGAAATCCTTTTTCCTCTTAATATGGCGTCTTGCAGGAAACAGTGGATGGAATTAACTCTTCTTTTTCTTTCTTTATAGTACAATGAATTTTGCTTTTTATCATACTTCCTCACTGCATTCATTTACTGCACTGTTCCTTTTATTAGAGATATTTTTTCTATAGTGCAAATCTTCATTCATTTATATTGCATGTGTGTTTTGTACACATTCCATTAAGCATAAACATTTTTTTAGAACTTGATGTATATGTCGAAAAAAATGAATTTTTTATTCTATATTATTTTATATCGTTCTGAAAATGTTATATTGTTTTGATAAAAGATGTAGGAGGTATGAATTCAGTTTTGAATGAAGTAGAAGTACTAACGCACTCTGACTATAATTATGCTTTAATTTCTTAAATAGTTAATTTGTAAAAAAAATTTTATTTGTAAAATATATTTCAAAATACTTAAATCATCCATATGGGAATATGGATGATTTAAGTGGACTGTACTCTTCGCTGCTCCACACGCTATTCCTGACTTCCCTCGAGCGACTGCAGTTGGTACATTTAGAATGCTGAATGGTCACGACTGTCTCCGTGCCCATCTCTTCCGTTTTAACATTGTGGACTCCCCTGCGTGTTATCTTTGTATGGCTGGACATGTTATGACTGCTTCACATTTGGACGAGTGCTCTGCACTATCTGTTTTTTCTTGTCGCGTTGCAAGATATTGGAGAGCCAGTTGTCTAATGGCCTAGCGGCCATACGACAGGCATTTGTAAATAATAAATGTGTTTTGAAATATGGATTGTCCCTGTTGGAAATTCAAATTTCAATTTTATCTAAATTCTTATTCAAAACGTGAGAATCATATAGTTCTCAATTTTAATAGTTAAAAATATAATGTGGAAAATTAAAAATATTTAAACATTAAGTTTTAAGTTGATGACTTTTTTTACACGTTGGTATGTACAGAAATAAAATTTGAAAAAAGATAAATTAAAATACACAAGATACAATTGCCACTAATAAATAAAATCGTAAAGAAAAAGTACTGGGGATAATAGCAGAAAATATATGAAGTTCACCAACAACAGAAATGACTTGATTGAAAATTTTTTGGAAGCTTTGTTTTTAACACGGTTTAAATCACATATTAATTAAATTATTATAAAATTAAAATGTGATAAAACCGTGAAAAAATTATAACTAGGATGAAATTTCATAAACACGGTGATAACATAATGGAACAAAATAAATTATTGAACAATCAAGGAAAAGTAATCGATATTGTTTCACAATATCTGCCAATATCTTACGTTAAGAGTTAACAATAATAGAAAACTCAAAAATGAGGTAAATAATTGCTTTAATAAATAGGTCTTATTACAATTATGGTAATTATTTGAGAAATCAAATTGTCTTATGGAATTATTTTCTGAAAGACATTAATAAATAAAAACATTGTTTTGGAATCTGAAGTAAATAGAAATTTCTTTAAAAAGTAAATATTTCTCCATTTTAATTTCATATTTTAAGTAATCAGTTCTTTTCGATGTGTTTATCATTACTGACTGCGGCCTACCCTGTCTAATGGCATGAGTGCCTCACTGCGGGTAGGGAGGTCCTGAGTTCGAATCCCAGTTCGAGCATGGTTGTACTTTCTATCTCTGTCTTTGTATGAATGGGTTGTCAATAGTTGCCTACCCTATGGTTCCTATAGCATGTGTGTACTGAGAAAGTCGGACTCCACATAAAAAATATGGTTCAGTTAGAAAAGTGGAGCAACGCACCCCATAATGTCAGCCTATCGGGCACAAGACTACATCATTATTGACTGTGCGTCTCTTTTAAAATATTCAATACAGATGGATATCCTTTTCATTTTCAAGTAAAATCGATCCATTAAAACTAGAAATGGTGAAGTTGTAAAATAAATAAGAATTTACGTTTAAGCAGAAGTAGATAGCATTGAGGAAAAGAAATTCGAATATCAAAAACTGAATTGCTTATCCTGCTATTTTTAACAATACCGGAACAATAGCGTTGCTTTACTAATTTTTGAAATTTCGAACTTTATTACAGTAGACGTTCATTTTTACGAACACTCATAATCTTTAGAACAAATAACTGATCTCTAACACGTAAAAATTTAACTCCAATTTACGAACTTAGATTTTGAAAAAAATCTCTTGTTTGCGAACTAATTTTCGAGTCTCTTTCAGTCGCGTTTATTTTTAGTATTTATTTTTTATGATTGAAAAAGCAATCATGCTTTTCATTAGAGAATGGTAACTAGATAGTTTTTTTTTTTTTTTTTTTTAAATTTCATGTGAAATTTATACTGCCTAATCTAACAGCCCATGCAAAACCAGGGCTAGGGAAAGAGAAGGGCTGGCTCTTATGCTCTCCATAACTAACACCGGAAATAGCCATTGATGACGTAGTCAGGCATTGAAGAAAAAAAGTTGCCAAGAGTCTAAGCAAAATATTTATTTTTTACATTTAAGTTCAATTTTTTACAAATCAATCCTTTTCCAAAAATACAAATGCCTTTCAAATACTAAGTAAATTTGAAAGTATTATTAATTTTTAAATTAGAATCAAGTAACCAATATAAAAATATATTTATTTAAGCTTCCAGCTTGTCTTAATTTTTAATTATTGACTCATTTCTTGTTTTATTTATCTATTTATTCATTTTTTAGTTTTATAATAGAATATTATAGCTGCATTTCTATTCAAATCCTAATTCGTATAAATTTTCTCAAGCGACAAAAATGTTTAATTGCCTTTCGATTTACACTAAGAAAAGAAATTTTTATTTCATTTATTAATGTTGTAATGACATTTTCCCTTTAAAAAATGTGTCGCCATGAAATTTGCGAAAAATTATGTCCATTTGTTTCCATTCATGCTTTTGTTGAAATAGTAAGTCCTACAGAAGAAACAAAAATAATCCACTTGGAATGATTAAGCATCTTAACTACTCCACTTTTTTAAATATATTTCCAAATAAATTATCTATAATTTTATAAGCACTATAACCTGCCATAGAAATCATAGCTTCTTCTTCAAATGGAAATATATTACAATTTGGATTGGAAGAGGCAAGTTCACTTTTCCAAGATAATGGTAAATGATTAATTCAAAGTTCAAAATTTAATTTATAATCTTGAGAATAAAAAAAAATTAATTTCTTATCGTTCTTTTACATTAAATGCAGGATCTAACATTTCACTCGTTAAATAAACGTCGTGACCATTTTCCAAAGAGTACTTTCAGTGACAAATAAAGTAATTTTTTTTCGGGCTACGTGTGTTTTAAACAAATAATTACTCTATCATAGGGGGGAAACATGCATCTCGTATCCTGAAATAAGACTACTATTAAAGTATAAGTTGCATTTATAGATTTCAAGTCTTCATATAATCCATAAAAAGAATGAATTGAAACAATTGCTTTCATAAAAGGTAAAACCGAATTTTTCCAAATACTGAAAACGTCCATTTTGATTGCTATTAAAGTTTTGTTTGAGCATCAAAATATTTTTGCACTCCCAAAGATTTTAAATTTTTTTTAAAACCTTGTTACTAAGGGCGGGTGTTGGTACGGAACTGTTCTAGATATTATCAAATTAATTGATTATCAATGAAAAGAAGGCACTCGCTTTAGTGTTTCCAGTGAAATGCATTATAGCTTTAAAAGAGTAGTTTCTGTAAACAGTCTTTGCAGGTGCAACTTTTTGTCTTTCGTTTCCTATAATAGAAGTTGGGGCTTCAGTTTATGACAGATTTTTATTTCATTGACATCTTTATTCAGTATCTTATATAAGATTCTAGAATTTATTACATCTTTGCACCCATTCCTCCGGAATAATTTTCTTTTGGAAATCGGTGAAATATAATGTTTTCTTTTGTATTTTGATATCTGAACACGTAGCAGCAGCACAGGATGTCATAGTTTCTTTTTTAGAAATACTCTTTCTTAAAATAAAAATATCAACATAGAACAAGGAAAATGAATGAGAAAGTAGTGATCAAACGCAAGCTAACATAGATTAGCCAGTTAGTCGATGCCCAGTGACATCGCGCTCTTTCCCTCTCTGGGGTCAAGGCGTCATTCGACACCTCAAAACGATGAGCCAGCCCATCTCTTTCCTTAGCCTGATACAAAACATAATCAATAAATTCAAATGGACAAATATCGTCAAGTATTTTTGCCAGAAATGACCATACCTTGCAATCGTCTATTGTAAATACAGTCTAGGTACAATGCTCTTGATAATCTTGGAATGAAAAAAAGAGAACAAGCACATAAGGGAAGAAGATATAAATTCACATACTTTAGAATATATATTTTAGACAAAGCGTTGTGGATTGCCTAACGCTACGATAAAACTTTTAATGTTAACAGCGTAATTACCTTTGAGAAGAAATTCTGAGGGCGACATTCACGTTTCAAGAAATCTGGAGCACCCACACCAACACACGTGCATGCAAAAATACAATATCCAAAACCATTGCTCAAAACTATCGGCAATCGAATCGAACTTTAAATTATGAAGAGTGGTGTGTTCTACCACTAACCAGCCACACATAATCTTGAGTATGCAGTGATAGATGTATTGATGCAAACGTCGTCATACTGCATGAGCACATTCTGGGTGCACTCAGATATGACCATGAATTGTCAAATGACTAACTGTTTGGTTCCTGCAAATGCTATGGAAAGGTGTCAAGATCCTGAATATCATTCAGTGCGATTCTCAGCAACCTATCGATTCCGTATTTCCACGACTTTGGTTTTATTTCGATAACTACTGAGTGGCAATAAATCATGGAAAAATAATTTATATTCTGGTATGAAGAACTACCACCATTAGCTGATAAGCAGTGATTCATAATCGGGTTATACAAAATATTTTGATAAAGCTCTTAATTTTCTTGATTAGATTATTTTTTCCAAAAACAATTTTACTGGTTTCATCCCATTAAAATTTTGATATTCTAAAACATTTATACCTCATATGTAAATATAACTATTTTGATAGTTCATACCATATATTACACTGTTTTAACATTTTAAAATATATACTATGAAGGTTTTTATCTCTAACATCAAAATTGCATCACCACTGTTTCTATGAGATTTACACTATGTAAACTTCTTAACATTAAATTGATGTACATAAATTACATGCATGATTTTTTTTAAAAAAATATTTGGTATTAAAGTTTTAATTCTGAATTTTAAACATTTTCACTCAGATGTTTGTTACAAAATTATAAAATTAGTTTAAAAATTAATTTAACAAAACTAAAAAGATTTTGTAGCACAATTTTTTTTTATTTCATAAATCCAATGCTTCATTAAATTAGGCTTCCAAGCAAAAATAAATTAAAATTTTGTCTACTTAATGAATTATTTTGGATTAGTGTTTTTATAGAACCATACTGTGACCATTGCCTGTATAATTGTAATTAGTCAAATGTAGTTTTTATGGAATTAATGTTTGAATTATGGATTAAACAGGTTAACACATCTACTTCATTTAACTCTCCTAAAAGTGAGTCTTATTTCCAAAAGTTCACTGCATCACAAATCAATCACCTTTATCAACAGAAGAAAATTTTGAATGTTTGTAAATTGTGATACTAGAATCAAATTTACTAAACTTGAATGTCCAATACTTTCAAATTAAATTATAATTGTTAAAAAAATTTTTTTTCAAGCCATATTCAATTCCTGAGATTAATTACAATATAATTAAATAAGATTAATCAGTATAACAGCCTTTGTTAATGCTTTTGGTAAGCAAAATTTAAATGTGCATTAGATTTGGCAAAAATACTATCCAGATTTAAGCACTATTTCTAATGCTCACATTTTATAATTATTGATCAAAATTTAAGTATCTATACTGTTTACAATTAACTCATTGAATACCTCATTAAAACTGAATAGGTAACTTGAAAGTCTTTATATAATGATTAATTTAAGTTTGCAAAATTTGATTTTCTATTCAAATTCTACTTTTTAAATAAAATTTAAATAAACTGCACATCACACTTTCACTCTTTATCAACATTCAATTTTTAACTTTTAAGAAAAAAGTAAGTTGTAAAGTACAGTAAAATATATTTCTGCCACTGTAATATCATTAATTTCAAATCGTATTATAAATCAAATGGATTTTTATAGACTTGGAATAAAGGATAAATTGTATCAGTGAAATTAAATTTTGGATACTAAGTATTGAATATTAAGAAAGAATGTTTTTATTTGAATTTCCATAAAAAGAAAAAGTAGATTATTAGAAGAAAATACTGATATTGATTTGAAACTTTCAATACTAATTTCTTTTTATTTTCAAGCTAGATATGATTCTGTGTACATTTATATTTTTTCGTTTCTTATAAACTAAAATTTTAGAATTCAATTAAAATTAAGTCATTAAAATTTTTCTTAATGCATTATAAAACTATAATGCATAAATAACTGACATTGAGAAATTTCATACGACTTGAAATCATTATGATTGCTTAAGAAAAATTTGATAACTGAATGAACTATTTATATAAAATACAACTTAATGACAAAAAACTATTAAAAGAGTACACTAATAACTGTCTTTTAGTTTTTTTATTTCAAAAAATACAATTACTGCTGTTCGGTAGGCATGGTTCTAATTATGTCAGAATCCCCTGTAAAAGAAAATATATACATTAGGCACATGATAATGTTCTAAAATATAACTAAAACAATAGTACAAATGTAAATGTAAAACTGGATTACACTTTTTTAATGGATACGAACGCATTATAGTACAAAATGAAGCTTACAAATAAGTAAATTGCAATTTTTAAACTTTATTCCAATTATGTTTTGTAATGGGAATAAAATAATGTTCCCATTTGCATATTATATACAGTGGAGTACAAAATGGTCGACACTTATAGAAATTTCTAGGTTTTTGAAATTTGTATGCTTATAGAAAGCGTTACTTTGCACATAATGCAGACTTGTGTATATTATTTTAAAGAGAATTTATTACTAAATTTAATAAAAAACACAAAGTTCAATTATTTGCAATACAAAAAAGTTATATGTATTATAATATAAATAAAAAACACAGTTATGAAGTGGTTTGTAATGTCTAGCTTTCCTGGCCAATCACTGATCTTGTTCTGAGAACCAATCAACTGCCAGTAGAAGCAGACATGTTTACACTTGAAACAATTCATTATTTTGATTTCTTCTATAGAAAGAGGACCTCTTATACACTGCAATTACAAGTAGGAATTTTTATAAAATTTTTAATATTTACTCAAGAAGCAATGACATTAAATAAAAGTAGATTGAACACCTAGAAAGAGATGTAATATTATTGTGTTAACAATAAAGTGGGTTTCCTATGCTGAAATTGCAAGACAGATGGGTGGTTTGGTGACTACATTTGTAGTCTGAAAGTTTTATGATATCACGAGACAAATTCAATAAGAAACAAAGAAGGAAAAGGCTGAAAGAAAAAAAGAAATAAAAGGGTGCACCACATCTATTGATGACAGAAGAATAAAACGACTGTCTCCAAGATAGAAAAATGTCATCAGCAGCCATTAAAAATGATCTAATGATGCTGGTGTTTCTGTCAGTTCAAAAACAATCAAAAGATTCACATGTTGGACTGAAAGGTAGAATTCCACAAAAAAAGCTTTATCTTAATTTTCAGCAACAAAAAAAATACAGTGGGCAAAAGAACACTTTATTTGGATCAGTGGTCACATGGAGTGCTGAAACTAAGCTATCGTTATTCGGTAGTGATGGGTGAAAATGTGTAAGGCGTAGAATAGGAGAAAAGCTATATCTTAACTGCATTCAAGCAACTGTGAAGAAGACAGTTAATGTTATGATTTTGTCATGCATGTCAGCAGATGGTATTGATCACTTTCATGTCATCAATGGGACACTGAATGCCAGAAAATACACTAACACAACTCTAGAACCAAAATTTCTACCTTACATCAGAGATTTTTTTTCCAACAATATTTCATTTACTTTTTAGCAGGAATCTGCTCCTTGCCACACAGCCAAAATATCGAAAGAGTGGAAAAGCGCTAAATTGTTGTCATGGCCAGAAAACAGTCCTGACCTAATTCCTATCAAAAATATATGGCACCATTTAAAATTTTGTGTCCAAATGAGGTGCCTATCAAATAAAAGGGAACTAATTTAGGCTTCAATTGTTTCCTAGCATCATGTAATAACGAAAGATCTTAAAGCTCTAGTCAGCTCAATAAAACGTCAACGTGAAGCTGTAATCAATAGAGGGTAATCTAACTAAGTACTGATAATCATAACTAAGTACTGTACTCACTGCAATCATCACTATTTAATGTATATAGAAAACTATTATTGTTTAACTTTTTTGTATTGTAAATAATTGGATTTTGTGTTTTGTATTAAATTCAGTAATAAATTCTCTTTAAAAAGATAAATAGAAGTTTGCATTGTGTGAAACATAACTCTTTCTATAAGCATACAAAGTTCAAAAACAAAAATTTCCAAAAGTGTCCACAATTTTGGCCACCACTGTATATAAAGCAGATGTTAATATCTGGAAAATTGAAAATAAATAAAAAATTATTCACTTCTCATGTTTTTTCTTAAAATTAAATTTTACCATTTAACTTATATTTCACTCTGCTTAAGTATATGAAATATAAATTAAATGGTAAAATTTTGGCTCATTGGAAGATATATAATGATGTAAGGTAAACTCTAATTTACAAATGTAAGGCCCTTGTTCTTCCTAAATGAACTTCTTTAGGCATCATCCATACTAGAGAGCTACATCTAGACTCAATTAAAGGATTATCAAACTTTATTAAGTGGGTGACCCGAGCAACTGGAACTAGGAAACATTGGGTTTGGAGTTAACAGTACAAAATGCTGATAAAAGGAGAATCACCCAATGACATACAAACCCAATTTTAAGAAAAGATAAACTCTAAACCATAACAAATATCATATTTGGTTAGAATAAAAGAATCTAATTGTCCAATTAATTAATAATCAATTCCCTTCCATTTAATAATATTGTAATTTTTTAAGGAAGAGTCCAATGGATTAAAGTCATTACTTTATATTTTTATTGAGTTATGTGTTGACAACTAATGTTGACAAATTGCAAGCTTAAAATAAAAAAAATTGCTTTAATATTATAAAAATTACTTTCAAAACTATTACAAACATTCTACTTTCACTCTAGCTTTTGGTGAGCGATCTTTAATATTCTATTGATACTTTAAAAGCACAGCCTTAAAAAATGCTTTTAAAATTTGCTTCAAATCCAACTTATGAGACAGGTTTAGAAAAATAAATATGCAATACTTTTCAACATTAACAACCAAAATCTCCTTTATATTTGATTTTTCTATTTAGGTTTTAAAAAAACATTCAACACAATTACTCTCATTTCTAATTATTTAAATAAATAGGACAACATACCTGGATCAGTGATGCTCAACGCGCACACTCGGAAGTATTTTCCACAGGCTGTGCCAAGTTCAATATTGCTACCTGAATAATGATGAACACCAGTTTTTGCCAACATAGCATAATATTCAATTTCACTTTTTCTAAAAAAATATATAAAAAATAAATACAATAAAAATGTGGACAAATTTGCAGTCTAAAGACGACAGTTATATAAAAACTAAGCTTCATATATTTTTAATACTTTATATTTAAAATCATAACATTTAATGGTTTTATTAATTATACTATTTCATTAACAGCATTTCATGAAAGCAAAAGACCATGAAGGCTTAGCTATTATAATTGTTAGTGTTTATTTTCATTATCTTAAATTATCTGTTCTGTCAGCAAAACAAAATTGACTAATGTGAGGTATCAATCTATTTAAGACTGTTGAAAGTACTTGAGATTCTAAAGAAAAACTTAGTATTACAGTTAAAACTTGATAAAAGCAAAAATCACCAAATGTGGTGGTAAAATTTAGGAACAAGTTCGGTATCCCCATATAAGATTTCTCGCCAAATCTGGCGCACTTTGTTTACTGCGTAGTGTTGCCGATTTCAGCTTTTGTTTTTATTTTAGTGTTGCCAAATTCAGTTTTAGTTACTTTTTGTTGTTGTTGTTGCCACTAATCAATTTTCTTGTGTTTAACATAAATTTTAAAGTTATTTAAAAATTACTTTGACTTTCATTGTTCTAGAAAATTCTATGTCCCACGTTTTTTTGACGTTTCTATTTGAATTGGAAGCCATTTGTCTTTAGTTTGCTGTAGGTGCAATTAAGGGATGTGCTTCGTTGTCACCAGCGTCTAATCATCGTAAATTTTTATTTTTTACAATTTCTTTTACATTAATTATTTTTATTTCGTTTATTTAATATATATTTATTATTAGCTTAATAATTTAATTCATTATTATCTTATTAATTTAATTCATTATTATCCTAATAATTTAATTCATTATTATCTTATTAATTTAATTCATTATTATCCTAATAATTTAATTCATTATTATCTTATTAATTTAATTCATTATTATCCTAATAATTTAATTCATTATTATCTTATATATTTAGAAACATATTTTTTGAATCCTTTTTTTTTCAATTTTATAAAGTAATTTATATTTAAAATAATATTTTTTGCATGCCTTTTTTTTTTTAGCTTTTTTAAAATTTTATAAAGTGTAAATATTTAGAAAAATATTTGTGTAAATATTTTTTTTAAAAAAAAAAAAAACTGAAATGTGACACTAGTGACAGCGAAAAAAATGTCGAAATAAACATACCAATCGGCACATCAGCTCAACTTCATATCAAGTAAGTCCATTCATATTTATTTCCCTTTTTTAAATTTCTAAAATGCTTATTTTTCGATCGAACTTCAGGAAATTTCCCGTGTTAGCTTGGCGCGCTTACATTGGCGACGAAAAAAAATCGCCGCGTTCGCCAATATATGGGGAAACCAAACTAGTTCCAAAATTTAGTAACTTTTTTTCCTTTGCTAAATTAAATTGCCACATGTGGTGTCAAGTACAGGAATGGAATATCTCGCCCACCTACATGTGGGAAATGCTTGCATACAATTTGAATTTTTGCCATTTTCATTTTGGATTTTTTCAGATTTAAAATGAGGGATTTAAATACTGTTTTCTCATATTCATTTTTCTATAGATATTGTGCCGGAATTTCAAATATCTTTCATATTAATTCTTTATTTCACTGTGGATATAGCGCTGGAAATATAATTGTCTTTTATATTCATTTTCAATTTAATTTTGCATGTAGAGTGCCAAGAGAAAAATGAAGCTAAGAATTTTATTCTAATTATTTTCTCTGCAGGCATAGAATTCTTACAATTATATTTTAAATATTTAAATTTTTAAGAAAAACTGCAGAATTTGTTTTACAAATTTCATGAAAAGTAATCCAATAAGCAAAACTACAGAATTATTCTATTATTTTAAAAAATTATTCTAGATTTGTTTTCTGAATTTAGGAGTTATCAATAGAAATTATTAAATTTGGGGAATTGCACAAAACAGTATTAAAGTTTAAACTGTAATATTCGATTAAATTAAACTGTAATTTTTAGTGTAAATGCTCAACGTAATATATAAAATAGTTAAATTTTATTTGAAAATGTCTTCATTTCATGTAATAATGATTAGTAACATTCTACTCTACTTGGAAACTGAGCATTAGTATCAGCTCGCAAAGCACGAAAAGTCACCAAATCTGATAAAAAAAAAATAAAATAAATTGGTGATTTTTTTTCTTACCAAATTTATTAGCCAAAACCACACAAAAACAATCACCAAATACAGCATTGGAATGTCTTGCCGCCACATATCCCGGAAACAATCGCCATTTTTATTGAAAGTCTTATCTGATGTAAAGCACGATAATTTAAATCCTATTTTTTCATACTTACATTTCACTACAATGTAGCAAAGAATATAAATATTGTCATTTATATTCATTATGTATTTCACTGTGGATACAGCGCTGGAATTTCTATCCTGTTTTTTATATTCAATTGAGATTTTGCTGTATATGTAAAGCACAGGGCAAAAAATGAAGGTAACAATTTTCGCGAATTTTGAGAGGCTGTGAACATAACACTCAGTTTAACCCAAAGAACTATATACAATCAAAGAAAAACATAGCACACTTACTTATTCATAATGAACTTTACTTTAACTTCATGTACAGTAAAACCTCCTTAACCTGGATTAATAGGAGATCCAGGTCATCCAAATTAATAACAAAGTATTAAACAAAATAACTTATAAATTAAGCTAAGGTACACAGTAAAAATTGTATTTCGGTTTCAAAATAATTGAACATAAAAATGAATAAGAGAAAATTAAGTCTAGGGCACAGTTGCTGAACAATTCAGCAGGGCAAAGTTTGAACTTGATAAGCATTTTTCATGGATTTCTCAAAGCCTGTTTATTACGCAATAGAGATGGGAACCTATAAGAATTATTAAAAAAATTAATTTAGCTTCAGAAATAGTTGCATAGCACTAAAAAACTTCTCAGATGAGTTTTAGTCTTTGGAACACCCAACATTACCTATGTCATCGTGACATGTTTCAAAATGTTATCTTGGAAATATTTCTTTGTAGTCATAAAATTTCAGAATTTGGCATGCTGGATAATATGACAGCTGTGACAAATATTGATGTACACACACATTCTTACTTACAATAAATACCAAATGAAAAGCTACTTTTACTCAAGGCTCATCTTCATTAACACACACTAGTTAGAAGTAACTGAAATTTTCTTACTTCAATGGATATTTCTTTAAAAATTAATTGACAGATCAATAAATAACCCTTTTCTACTGTTCTAAGTTTATTACTCAAATAGACTTATGTGTTTGGACTCCTCTCTTCAATAGATTTTTTGAACGATATTCAACCACACTAAAATTAAGAAACCTCTGCATAATTAAAATAAATACACAGTCAAACATACTGTCACACTAATTGTGATGAGTTGTGCAACAGATAACTGGAAAGTGAAAGGTAAATGGTTGAAATAGAGAGATGAAAAAGTTATACCTTAACACAGATTGTACATACAACAAAGCAGCAGTCTAGGTTAACAGAAGTTATTAATAGGCTTGGATTCATGAGGGTTTATTATACTTACATTTCCTAATCTTTAACTCAAATAAAACAATATAAACTACATAGATTAAAAGTACCAAATATAATTTTATTAGGAAGGGGGGGACAATATAATTTATTATTACACATTTAATGATGGATACTTTGAATTCAACTTACCTTAATGGTGGTGTATTGTTGGCGATAATTACTAATTTAGCTTTTCCTTGGCGTAAAGCTTTCAACGTCTGTTTGTTTCCCAATACATACTTGCCAGATTTCATGACAAGAGCCAAACGAGAGTTGATGCTCTCAAGGGCTTTTTTCTAGATTTAATAAAAATTGCATTGATTAAAAGAAATAAAATATTTTATACGAACAAATAATAAAGTGAATACTTCTCTAATTAAGTAAGTAAATACATATACCGATATTACACTAGACATAATAGTAAAAATTATTTCATGAACCAAAATATAAAACAAAATTGTCCTTATGGGAAATACGCATTAAGTTTATTTAATATATATAATTACAAAACAATCTAAAATATTAGTAATCATTTTCACACATTAGGGACAGAAGATTTTACATTTAACTTGCAATCTCTAATTGAAACGTAAGCAAATAACCAAAGAGTACTTTCAAATTTATTAATTAAAAATGAATCTAATAACGGCAGACAAGTATATAACCTCGTAAAAAGTATAGGTAAAAATAAATAATTTTTTTAAGGATTAATAAGACATTAAATACGATGAACAAGCAATTCTTAAGTAACTAAGCCTATTGACTCTGAAAGAAACATGTCATAAAAAAATAATGTATTAATACGGTACAGATAAAATATTTAACTACTTACACTTTTCTTTTGTGCAACCATTTTTAGTAAGAAATTAAAGTAATAATATAGACAATATTAATACGCTGCAGGCCGCGACCACGCGTTCACGCAAGAATCCCGTTTAGAAAATTAAGAGTTGAGAAGTTAGGAAGCTACTAAAAAATTACAGTTGCCGTTCTAATTTTAATATAATCAGATATAACAATTTAAGTAAAAAAATCTTTTTATCACGTCAGCAATTGATTTGTGATATTTTAATACATATCATGAAATATTTTAAGTAATTTGAATTTTTAAAATATATTTCACCTAGATATTTTTTTTAAGATATTGCAAAAGTGTGATGTAATATATTGTTTATTATGACCTATTGAGTCACGGTTTCGAGTTCTAAACTTCATTGCGCTTCGTGCGCAGTCAAGTTAAGGTTGAGTGTGATTTGAACTAATACATTATTTTAATTATTTCTTTATTTTTTTAATATAAAATCATTTTTCTTCACAGAATAATCGAAATACCTAATTTTAGGTGAGATATCGCATGTGTGTATTTAGTGTTTCCAAAACTTCTATGATAATTTGTATTATGGTTCTAGCATGTCAATAAACGAATATTTATTTAGTAAACTTTATATATTTAGCTCTAATACGTTGATTTTAATTATTTCACCATTATTTTTTATTTGAAAGTAGGCATAAAAGCCGGTATAACCAAAGAAACATACATTAGATAAATTTTTCCTATAATTATGTTTCGTTTTGAAAAATGAAATCAAAAGCAACTTCAGCTTGCATATGTTAATATTATCTTTACGATCAAGTTCAGGATTGCAAAGATAAACATGAGCAGTTGTAACTATATTAACATTGTGAATGTGTAATTTTTGCTAATAGGTTAATTTCATTAAGAAGTAATGGAGTGCTTTATTTAAGCATTAAAAATATTTAATCAAATAATTTCAACTGTTTCTTGGAATTCATGGCTTTGTATTTGACTTAAAAAATACTGAAGTTTGTAATTTTTCTCCTTGGTCTGCATGCTAATTACGTTATTTCGTACTGCAATGATAGAAAGGGTATTAAAAATATTTTTTTAAATTTATTTCACATACATAAGTTATATATTTAATTTTTTAATTTACATAATTTTAAATATTATGATGGGCAAGTGACACTCTTCATTGTCAATACTAATTAGTAATATGATATATAGTTAATATAAATATAATAAAGAAAAATTCTATAAAATATTTTGAAATGCTTTGCGAAGAGGCCAGTTGGAGGTATCTTTGCAAATAAAAAGTTATGTAAAGAATTCTTATGTAAATGTGGTAAATATAAGGAATATGAAATAACAAAACAAACAAAAATGCTCATGTTTTGGTTGGATGTTAAGGATGTATGAAAAACAATAGTTGGAAAATGAGATAAATCAAAATTAAAGGAAAGACATACAGTTAGAAGAGGACTTAAAAATGCTTTGAATATTTTTTATAGAGCATGATGAAATAATGCATAGTAAATATACATTATATTTCCAGAAAATATTCTTTCTTCTAAACAAGTTGGGAAAATCTGAAGTACTTACTAAATGTACTTCCACTAGTGTAATAAATGTTATCTGTTCATTAAAAAAATGTTTTCATCATTATATATTAATGATAATATAATAAAGGCTTTAAACAAATTTATTATTTAAATTTTAGTAAAAGGAATTTATAGATTCCCAAAATTTTTATTTTTAGTTCAGAAAGATTTTAAATATATTTTATCTAAATGCATTAATTTATGCCTCAAAATGGAATTAATTTTTTGCATGTGTTGTGTATAGAAGCTCAAATGTTTATGTGTTAAGTAGCAATTTTTAAGGAATATGTTTGTGCTGATAAATTAAAAATAACTTGTAAGAACAAGATTACTTATAGGGTTTCCATATTGTTGAGTAGTTGTTTCCTCTGCCCAGAGTCACATAAAATGCTTTTTTAGGTCAGTTTTATTGCTTAATTTATTAAAAAAATCATAATATTGATGATTTTTATTATATTAATTTTGTATTGCCTCAAATTAGAGGTCAGCAAATTGCTGCTTGTGATCCGTATGTGACTGTTTGCTTCCCGACTATGCCTCTTCAAATTGTTCATTAATCCAGGCACAAAATATTACTTATTATCTTCCTCGATACAGATGAGTAAAGAATTTTGGAATGCCAGGCTATTAAGAAAAGTCACATTATGTGCCTCCTCTTATTTAATTTATTTAAAGCAAAAATAACTCAGATTTTTGACAAATGGTGTATATATTTTTCAAAATCATTTCTATATAAAGTTTGTTGATTTTGATGGTGACATCGTTTCTCAATTTTTAAATGAAAACACAATTTTTTTATGTTGAACAAGTAATTTCATTTAAAAACAAATAATCATTTTTTGCTAAAGATTTTGAAAGCAAAACCTTAATAAACATTCTATGCCTATTAAAATATTGTCAAGAAAGTAAATTAAATATTTACATTTGCTATTTCCAAACAACACTAATAAATATGTAGAAAGCTTTTCTCCATAGCTTTAAAGACTTCTTATAATAAAACCTCTGAATGTCCAATTACAGAAGTTAATTTTTCACCATGTTATATTGATATTGGCAGCTTTAAAATGCAGTTGCTTGATTTAAAAATTATAGGGCTCAAAGAGTTAAGAGTGTACTTCTAATGCAAATTACCATATTTTTCTGTATATAATTAGCCATGGCATATAATCTGCGCCAATTTTTAAAACAAATAGTCGAAAACTTATACTGCAGATAATCTGGCGTCCAATAAAATAAAAAATACACATTATGATTAAAAATATAGTAAATTCTACAGAAATAATATTTATAGTGATAAAGATCTGTTTGACTCCACCTCAACGAAAAGTTCAATTAACTGAGATGAAAGCACGACATAGATCAGGATACGAAAAGATTCTAGTGAATCATATCGATTTTTAGATTTCAACTTTTAAAATGAGGTTAGATATATTTTTAAAAAAAACTAAATTTGTTGGGTTAATCATTAAATGAAAGAAATGGGTTATTTTCTAACTGCACATGGAATACATTTTTTCTTTTGTACATGGCATACTTTGTTTTCATTTTACCTTACATGTTTGTCGACATTTTCTTCATTTGCCTTCCCTATAGCTTTCAGTTTAAAATTTGCTCAGTAACTTAATTTTCACTTTATGATGACAATAAATGAATTTGAATGTTTTCAGAGCAAAAAAGTTCAAGTCAAGATAAAATGCAAAATGACACTAATGAATTGGAATTTTAATATCGTTCAAAGGAACTGAATTCATTCTTAATCTTAATTGGACAATGTTGATTATAGTTTAAATAAATTAACTAAGTCATAGCACCATCTGTTATTTTTTTATGAAACATAAATGACATTTCTTTTAAAGCTTTACTTTTGAAAAATATTTATTTATCTGATTCTCCACGGCAGCGTATAATACACACAACAAAATTCGAAATTTTTTTAACACATAATCCATGGATTATATAAAGGAAAATACATTAATTCTGTTATCTCTCTTACTAAGCTTATGTTACTATAAAACTACAAAGATTATTTTAAAAAATTCCTTTTTGAGTGAATTTAAATAGTAAATTATTTACATTTGACTCTTCTGAATGACAAGACTCCCAGGTTATCCTTTGCCTGGTGAGCAAAGATTTCTTGATTAATTAAAAACTTCATAAATGCTGATGTTATACATGTTAATATTTTAGTTGAATTATTATACAATGTTTTATATTTTTTTACATATATTTTATAATTTGTAGTATAATCTTGTGAAATAGGATGTTATATTTTTTAGAATTATAAAACACTATACAAAAAATTGCAAGTCATTCTAAACTCATGATAATGTCCAGAATTTTTTCAAAATGATTATTTAACAGATTTTATAGTAAAATTGCTTCATTCAATTATATTTTAAACATTAATCAAACCTTCTTAACTGAAAATTAAATATGTTTTATATTTAGGCACTTAATTTTAAATATGTGTGACAAATTTGTCATATGAAAATTTTTCTTTTTAGACACAATGGATTCAGAAGTAATCGTACCTTCATCTTCATTCATACAAAGTATTCCTGACCCTATTATGGAGCCTGGTTTTCCCTCAAAAGTTAAAATTGCTTCATGTCCTTGGGGTAAAATAAAACCAGTTGAAGTTGTGCCTCTAAATGATGTTATGAGTGAACAGCTAATTTCTACATTAGTTGAAAAAAATACACTGGATACAGTTTCTGATGCCACGTATGTATTAATATTTTGAAGTGCTATAAGCCTTGATTCTTTATGGTATTATAAGAAAGAATCTGAAATCAAAGTAATTAAAGAAAAGTTTTATTTCTTAGGTTTAAAACAATGTTTGCTAAATAACTCTTTAATATATTTAGAAATCGATTACAGCAAAAAATTATTTAGTATTGATTATTATAAAGCTCAACTGAAATTTTCTCTTTAGATTTTATTTTACTTTGAAATCTTAAAATGCAGATTTCAACTAAATTTAGGTTTATAGTCTGCCCCCTCAAAAAAAATAAATAAATAAATAAAAATCATTAAAAAATGTTTGCTAAGAAATATACAAAGGCATTTTTTTCCTGGAATTAAAATTTCATGAAGCTGAAGTGATGTTTTTGTACTGTTTCTTAGTATTTGGTTCAAACCCAGAAACAGTATAAAATTAAATTTAATTTTAGTTGTTTATTTTATTATTTAACCAAATATTTCCAATTAATGTGAAACTGCTTATTATTAATAATTTTTCACCTCATTGTTCTAAGAGAAAAAAGAATAAATAAAATTAAAAGACTTTTTACAAAAATTTAAAACAAAGCTTTTTATGTTTAATTGTTTAAAATTTTACTGTAACACATTATAAATCTTGATTTTTTTTTATTTTCTGTTTATTTAGATTTTATGCTATGCATATTCATTATATTTTTTTTATGTTATAACAAATTGTAAAAAACTTATGTGTTTTCTAGAAAAATTAAAATATCTGTATCTTTAAATATTTATTTTATACATTTCTGAATATAGTGATTTATAATTGACTGCCTTTCAGTGGAAAATATAACTTTAAAAAGTATTTCCAGATATGAGAAACTAAAAAGTAAAAAAAATAATAAGTTCAACTCAGATATTTGTTTTAATCAATGCTGAACAGTAATCATGTTATTTCTTCAATTGACAAACTAAGGAAAAAGTAGATAATTGGATCATTGCACCTTTGATTTTTTTGATTATCTCATCGATTATGTCATCTCTTTTAGTTTGAGCAGCTGTGTGCTTAGCTTTCAATTTTTAGTTTTAATACACAACTGTAATACAAATATTTAAAATTGCTTATAATCCACTTTGAATGTACTTAGTTTGAAAAAGTGTTTATAGTGCAATACACTAACCAAACTTGAATCATTTCAACAAATTGTCCATGGGTTTTCATTTTGGTATTTTCTCTTGAAATTAAGAGTAGGGTGCAACATTCATATCATAAATTATAAAACAAAAATTGCTTGCTATTCACAAAAAA
Source organism: Latrodectus elegans (assembly GCA_030067965.1). Lineage (NCBI taxonomy): Eukaryota > Metazoa > Arthropoda > Arachnida > Araneae > Theridiidae > Latrodectus > Latrodectus elegans. The sequence continues at coordinate 40,371,922 of CM057819.1, forward strand.
AGGTATATAGAAAAGCCTTTTTTTATTTATTACTTTTCTAGCTTATATTTATCTTTTTATCTACATTATATTAAAAATCGAACTATATGCACATGTATTTTAGTCACAAAACTATTATTCAGCATAAAATTTACTATGTATTTTAAAACTTCAATATTACCTGAAATATATACTTTGCATGTTGCATTTTTTTGCTGCATAATGGTACCAGAAAATGGTACCATTTCATGTATTTTAGGCACAAAACTATTATTCAGCATAAAATTTACTATATATTTTAAAACTTCAATATTACCTGAAATATACTTTGCATGTTGCATTTTTTTAATGTTTTAATGTTATTCAACATTAATTATTTCAGGGAAAAACTTTTGTTTAAATAAGATTATGTCATGTAAAATTTTATTTGAAAAAAAAAATGTCATATGTAATTTTATTTTAGGATAATTGATGACTTAAAAGATTGTGGTGAAGTAACAAATTACAGTGATGATTATTTAATTGCTAAAATGATGCAACTTGAATTTGATAAAGAACACGATGAAATGCTCAAACTAAGAGAATCAAAGTATAATGGTACCAGTAAAGGTAATTATAATTTTGCTGTTTGTGAAATAATTCACATTAATTTTTGTGGTAATTGCTGTACAGTTATCTCACTTATCTAAATAACATCACTATGTCCAATATCTGATTACCATATACTGATCATGCTTGAATTTCAACTTTGTAATCACTCACTGTTTTAAATTTCAAATATCAAACTTTTGAATATTTCATTATATATAATTATTGCAAAATTACTAAAATGCTAATAGCTAGAAACTGATTTCACAAAGACTACATAATAAGAAAACAAATCTAAACTAAGCACCATGCAGTCTACAACAAGTGATAACTGGGCAATAAAGCTAAATTTATAATGTAAATAAAATGCACTTTTATAAAAACTCTAATTTTAACTAACCAGTCAGTGATGCCCACCTTAAAAAAAATCACTGTATTGTGATATATCTTTAATTCAAAACCAGGAAATAAAAATCTCTTATGTAAACAAATATCTTATACAAACTAAACTTTCTAATTAATCAATGTTACAATACTGAAAAAATTTCAATACAAGTATATGAGAAACATTTATCAACAATACTTAATATATACGATAAAATATTAAATACAAAAAGAATATTAATTAAATACATAAAATAACTGGCTTAATTATTGCTTGCAGAATTATCAACACCGCTCAAACAATCAATAGATAAAAAGCTCACAAAAATTATGCCCTGATATTCTTGGAATAATTACTTAGCTGTATATTCTGTGCAAGATAAATAATAATTCATAATATTCCAAAGTTGAAACAATATGAAAATAAAATTTATTTTGTTAGCTTCCAAAATAAATTTTACTTAAAAACTGTGTGTACATGAGCAAAATTCACTGCAAACTAATATTCAAAAACTTAACTTTCAAATAAATTTCAAAATATAAACATTAAATCATTCATTTCAAAATCTTAAACTGTAATGAAATAAAAACTAATAACTACTCAAATGTTTTAAGGGTTACCAGCACACAAAATAAATTTTGCTCATGTACACAATCACATTACATCATAAAATAAAAACTATTTCAGACAAATGCATTCTGGCACAGTATGTCAGTTTGCTGCATTTTATTACCCACACTGGCTGTTGCTCTACTTATTAGTTGCATGTTTTCTTTCATTAATAAGTCATGTTCCTTTAATATTTTATTTTAACTATAACAGTTTTCATGATTACATTTTTTCCATAAAAATAAGTTCCACACCATAATACACTGGTGCCAATACGATCTTCATACAACCGCATCCAAATAATAGCTGAGCTAGATTCCCCATTGGATAGGGAACATGCCCTTCTCTTTCCACTTTAGGGATTTACTGTGGCTGAGTTGCCACACTGGCATCTAGTCTTTAGCCCTAGATTTTATTATTTATTTAGTTTTGCAGATTTTTCTTTCGATGATTATAAAATTTAAAAAGGAAACTAAAAAGTATAATTTTACTCTTTGAATTTAAATTTGTTTTTATTGTTCTTGTTTTCTGTACACCAAAAAATTAAAAATTTTATGATGTATTTCAATCTTGCCACATATCAAATTATATATTCTCTATTTGCAAGTAATGATTTATTCAGGCAGCTGATTGTATTAAATATTATTAATTGTTGCAAGAAATTATTTCATTTTTAATATCTTAAATAAGTTTGCGAATTTGTTTTGTAATTTTGATCTTTCCTATAATTTGAAATTTTTTCATTGAATTCAGATTAAATCTGCTAGTTGCTATCTATTATCATATATATATATATATATATATATATGATATTGTAACTGTTCCATTTGAAATTTTTGTGAATATTCATGATATACTACTATTTTGCGAACTCTCCAATCATAATTTTTTTTAATTTTTATATCTTTTTAACTTTTATATAAATATAATGTAATTTATTAAGATATTTTGGTGATTAAAACAGATTTAAATTATTTTCAATCTTGTCCATATTATAGAACTGTCATTTATAATAGCAATAAGTGTTATACAAATTTTAAATATTTTGGTTAGTTTCTAAAGTAAGATTTACCAAACTGTTATTTAAAAAGAATGACTCAGTATTTTTTCTAGTGATCACATAAAATAATAGTTAAAGGTTTTATTTTTGTGGGTGAATAAACTCGTAGATATTGTCTTACAGAAGCTGGACATGAAGATTAGCACAATAATAACGTAGAAGGTTTTCAATTTGTTTAACCATGATATTTAGATATTATTATTTTATATTTTTTTTAAAAAATTGGTTGAGTATAAAATGTAATTTGTTTCCCGTATTGCAGTCAGGGTGAATTATGAGAAATATCGTTGCCTTCCTGAAGCAAGCTTCTCTGATGATGAGGAAGAGGACATAGATTATGACCTAGAACAGAGTGCAAAGAATCACTGGAGTGCATTTGATCAAGCAGAGAAAACTTTTCAATCTGTTGGTAAAAGTGGAGTGTCAAAACAAAGTGATGTTACAACAACAAAACATGATCCAACTATGTGTGGCCGAAGAAATGCTGGGCGATTAATGAAAGTAATAAATATTGAATGGATGTTTAACTGTTATATATAATTGTTGCAACTTTAATGTTTAAAATTTAATAGCGTGTATTATGAAATATATTTTTTTAATATTGTTCTTAAAATAGTAGCTGGATTGCAACTTAACAATTCTACTTTTAGTTGTTCAACAACTTGTAATTTGACTCCCACCTGAGATGCAGATATTTGTAATGGTTCAGAATCTATTTTAAACTAAGAATGTAAAATAAAAGAAACAATAAAATTTTTATAATAAAATAAGAGAATTTTTGCATATATAGTAAACAAAACTCTTTTAGGTATAAGATTTAAAAAAATTCACCTCTGATTTACCAGGTTTTATGTTGTGAAATGCTATATATAAAATGAAATACAGTGATCAGTGGTGTTGTTGTAACCCTGAAACTAATTTCTTGTTGCCATAACTTAGAAATTACCTTTTTACTATTAATTGAGCCTATTATCCACGTTATCATTATTATGCTATCAATTAATCTAATAAAGCTTTAACAATAATGACTTAAATTACACATAATGATAGAAGTGAATTGAGAAATTTACAAATAATATAAATTCTCTTATTTATTCTTTAAAAAATATTGGATTTGCTTCACTTTTTAAAAATTTTTATTTTCATTGACTTTATGTTCTAATATTTTTTTTCTTTTCTTGCAGTTTCCACCTGGTATATTGACTGGTGATATAGGATTGTTTGATATGAAAATCCCAAATAATGCATATAACTCACTAAAAAGTTATTCTGCATCTGAACGAAAAAGAAGTCACAGAGTGCATGACAAAAAAGAAACAGCTACAGCCGTAAATTTTACAGTTTTTTTTTTTATCCCTTTTCTCATAAAAAACATTTACAAAAAAGTGAATGATAAATTATGTATTAAAAGCTCTTTATGGGATTTAATTTATTTTTATATTTGATACTCAATGAATCAAGAATGTAAAGTAATGAAAGAGCTATAAATATATTTATTTATTAATTCATCAATCCAATAATTTATTATGCTAATTATTAATTCATTAATTTTTGTTAATTTATTAATCCAATGGGAAAATATCAAATTAATGAATAATATATCATTTCATGACTTTGATGTTTTTCATTTATATCTTAATTTTAGTGATATATTTTTATTAGTATTATATTGTATGTGTGTATATACATTTTTATTATTAAACATATATTTTCTTAAATCTCTTATGGCACACGTGAAATAAAGATTCAGATTAGAAATGAATATTTTAAATAATCTTACAACTATGGTATAAAAGATACTTTTCATGTATAAAAAAGTTACTTAGTAATTTTAGTATAAATTTTAATATGTTTTTGAACACTTGGGTCAACACATGATTGAGCCTTGAATATTGCAAGAAATACTTGTAAAATGTCTGCTGAATTTTTCTTCAACCACTGGTCTCTTCAAATAGTGTTTTCTGAGGGATATTTTACAATAGATCTTTGGTCATAGTGCTAGGTTGTTTTGGAAACACCCTTTTTTAAATCTAACCTATTATTATGTTTATGATAATTATATATAATAACTCATATATCCTTTTTATTAATACTCTAAATTTTACAATTTCTTTCTTTCTTTTTTTTCTGTATTTAAGGTGAAACTAAGGTTTGATTTTTTGCAATATGTTATATCTATAGTCCTCAACTAACAATTTCTTAATTTTCCTTTAAAATGTGTCAAATCTTTTTCTTTAAATTATTTTACTTTTCTTTATATAATCCACAATGCCAAATTATCTGCAAGACCTTTTTTTCATACTTAAAAAAATTGCATAACTTGCAGCAATTTTTACAGAACATAATGCAATATACATGATGCTGATATAATGCCACATGAAATAAAAATATGCTGTATGATTAAAAATATAGATTGTTTAGAGTTAAATTTCAGATTTTTTGTTGCTGTCTATTATTAGTTTAAAATCTACCAAGCAATTTTAGATGTTTTTGCTTCAAAGTTATATAGGGGATCGAATATTTTCAGGTTGGAACCACTCAGGTCTGAATAAAATGGAAAATGATGCTAGTGATTAGCAACTTTTGTATCCTGCAGAGGGACAATTTTGTTCTTAAACATAATTAGACAAAATTTTTCATTGCCAACATATGTCAACTTTGTCAGGAAAATTTTCAACACCATCTGTTATTCATTTTATAAAACATAAAAGACTTATCAAAATTTTGAAAGTTTTTCTGATGGAGAATTCTTTTTTTCCCATATTATCTGTGATGCTATATAATATGTACAACAAAATTCAAAACTTTTTTGAGACATAATCTATAGATTATATACGGGAAAATATGGTATATGTTTCTAAGACTGTTTTGAAAACATGTGGAAAGTAGTGTTGAAAAAAAATAGTTTATAATTAATTTATTTATTTTTAATTTAAGAAGCAAATTGTGATATTATTGTTTCCCCATCATTTGGTAATATGTTTTATTTATATTTAGGAAAGTGCTTTAGATGAAAAGACTAATCTAATTCTCTATAAGCTCCTTAATAATGCAACATTGGATAAACTAAGTGGCTGTATAAGTACAGGAAAAGAAGCCTGTGTATATCATGCTTGGAGTGGATTGTAAGTTAATTTCTCTTAAGAAATTCATTGCTAAAGTTTCAGTACTCTGCTAAAAACATTCTGTTATATAAGTTAAAAATTTTTGATAGTAAAATTTCTTTTAACTCTATTGCTATAATTTTCTTACACACACTTATAAAATTTTTCAACCATGTTCAAACTTATATTTATTTCCCTGATAAATAAGTATGCATAAATAACATACTAAAATTATCACAAAAGACTACATTTTTTATAGATAGCATTTCGGGTGAGCTTCTACAGCATATATTTGTTGGTGCCAGTGCTTTAAATGTTAGCTTTTATTTCCTTACACCAAGCGCAACAACAAACCCTAAAGGCTGTAGTATAAAAAACTCAGTTTTATTCTAATTGTCATTTATTTTTTGGTACTTAGTAAGCTTGCTTGAGAGCAAGTATAAACCTGTGCAATTGTTATATGCTGAATAATACTTTACTTGAATCAAAAAATGACATTATTTTGAGAATATTACACTACAGCTTTTTATAAAATTAATATTATCTTTCATAAATTCACTTTTACATTCTGTTTATTCTTCTAGTAATGACTAGTAGAATCTTTTTTTTTTAGTATGTACTCTTCTTCTTTACATCTTTCCCATGATTCAATGTAAAAATTTTCTTTTCTCTTGTTAATTATGTGTATAATTTTGATCTTAATGAAGAATTAAATTCATATTGTGAAAATTCAACCTAACCTCTAATTACTTCAAATTAAAAGTAATTGTTCATGCCGAATTTTCATATAAATTACTATGACACATTTTTTTAATGAATTTTCCTGTTTTTATGAATTGCTTTGAATGCAAAATTACTTATTGTTTTAAAATTATAGGCCTGAAGAAGAATCTCCATCACCTGAATTTGCATTGAAAGTTTACAAGACAACATTAAATGAATTCCAAAATCGGGACCAATATATTAAGGATGATTATCGTTTTCGAAATCGTTTCTCAAAACAGAACCCACGGAAAATTATCCACATGTGGGCAGAAAAAGAGATGAGAAACTTACAAAGGTAATTCTTTTATAATTTTCTTATCTATGCTACTAATGTTATTTAAATATAATCTATATTATGTTTAAATTTTAAAAAAATTTCAATTTTATTGTATTAAATGTAAAATAATTTATTTACGATTAAATTTCAAAAATATAAACCTTTCTTTTCTAAACTTGTTCAATCTGAAAACCTGAGATTTTGTCATGAAGTATATTTGAATTAATATAGCAGTATAGTTTGATAATAAACTAGTTGATTTGTATTTCATGCTTTTTGATACCTAAAGTTTTTATTGTCAATCAAGCATCACCAAAGAATTTTTCTCCTTTTAGTTAAGAAACCATTAAATAATTTTTAAATTATTCCAAGTTACGAACATCTTCAAGACGTACCTGGAGATTTTGAAGATATTCCTCTGACGATGAAGATGTATCCAGTAGACAACTGAAATGAAGTTCACAGTCTAAGAGCATCTGAGGTATCTGATAGTTTTGTGGACAGCACTGGAAATCCTTGCTGCACTAGAAGCTCTGTTACTGTAGTCAATTCTTGATCAGAAATTGAAAATTCTTCAAGCCATTTAATGAACAAGTCTATAACAACTAGGATATATTTGTTGCCATCTGAAGGCTGTGTATGGTGATCCAAAATATCCAGTACTATTCTTTTAAAAGGTGCTCCTACGATCTCCCATGGCTATGTTTCTTTGGTCCCTTATGGGTTGCACAGTTATCCCAAAATTGGCACCACTTTTCTACGTCTTGTTTCGTTTTGTTCTAATGGAAGCGTTCTTGAACTTTTTTAAGAGTCTTCATCACTCTGAAGTGGCCTCCAGTTGAGCTACTATGCAGTTCTTACTAAGCATCTGAAATTTTTGATTTTAGAAGAACAAGCTGCCACTTGAAATTATGTCTGTTATCGAACTCCCATTTCCTGCAAAGCACGCTATTTCTAACATTGAGTGAGCCCCTAAGAAACCAATACTGTTTAGTTGCAGGACTATAGGTGGAGGTGTCCTGCCAACTTGGTCTTATACTGGAAGATTCCTTTAATTCCAAGATTAGATTTATATCTGGATCTCCTTTTTGAACTTCTGTAAGTCCTTCATCACTTCTTGGGTCTGGTTTTGATGTCGATGAAACAGAAACTTAACAAATCTAAGGATTAATTTGTTGATAGTTCTTCTCAACACTAGCATAATATGGGAAGCTTTCATCTCATAGTTTTTTTTATGCATCTGTGTTTCCATAAAAAGTTCCTTTGTAATGATCAATTTCAAATTTTAACTCCTTTAGCCATTATGTACACCTGTTGCCTGACTGCTCAAATGTTGCTGGTGCATTGCAAAATCCAAATGGCATAAACATGAACTGCTGAAGTCATTGCCTCATTGTGAATGCAGTCTTTTCTTGATCCTCAGGATATATCTACTTGCCAATAACCACTCTTAAGATCCTAAGTCGAAAACTATTGATTTCCAGATAAGGTGTCATGTGTATCGTCAATCCTAGGAAGAGTGTAACTATCTTTCTCAGTGATTTTATTTAACCATCATTGGTCAACACAGAATTGGGTATAACCATCTTTCTTCTGAACTAGAACAATAGGTGAAGCCTAAGGTATATGTGATGGCTCATTAGTGTCATTCTACTGCAATTCCATCAGAAGATTAGCCACCTCTTCCTGCTTAGCCAATGGTAGTCTTCTCAGATGCTGTTTAATGGGGGGGGTGATTTCTTTTATCAATTCAGCACTGCATAATTTTTTTCGTATTTAACTGCAATATAGTTTTTAAAAGAAAATAATAAATAAATGTAAATGAACTAATGAGCAAAACTTATTTATATTACTGCCTTTTGTTACTTATGACTTCAAAAAAAAGTTGTTTCATTTTATTCAAATATCTGCTTTTTCTGATCAACATTTTTACCGCATATCAAGCCAGTAATGGATTTAATTTTTATAGAGGAATTTAGAAACTAATTTGCTGCTATAATCAATCTAAATGGTATCCTTTTAGGTGAAAGAGTCAATTTGAAAAAAAGTTCTCCCTCTCTTTCAAACTATTTTTCAATGTAGTAATTTGCTTTATATACTGATATTTAAATGTGTTAATATTTAAAAAAAGAAAAAAAGATTAATTTTCTTAATTTTAAAATTTTCTCTATTTTAAGAAGTTTTCAAAAAGTATCTTTAATTAGGACAGATAAAGCATTAAAATATTTCTTTTTTCTAGGTTAGTAACTAGACCAACTTATTTATGAAATTATTTACCTTTATAAGCTAACTTTCAAAGGAAATTATTGTAGAACTTTTATTTAAAAGTATTCCCATCAGTAAACACATAATAGATGGTTTTAGTTGTAATAGAATCTTTTCTGAAATTTGTAGTTTCATATATATGTGTATGTGTATATATATATACACACACACACACATATCACCCAGTGGCACAACATCTATTTATGTTTAATTAAAGTTAAGACTCACAGTGCCAATATCTGTTTTCTTCATTAAAGACCCTGGAATGCAAAGCATGTGTCTTGTTTAGGTTGTCAGCCTAGTATGAATACATATGTATGTATATGTATTATATGAAACTACAAATTCCAGAGAAGATGTATGTATAAAATTTATTTGCTTAAAAGCTAAGATAACTCTGGTTGATGCTTGGTTATTTGTTTATAGATGTTTCCACGAGCACAAAATTTTTCACGATTCGCAATATGCTTGCCCGTTAAAATTAACTAGTAAGTAATACAAATTATTTGAATCAGGATAATATGCAGTTTCCAACATCTTAATAATTATGTAAATCCTTAACATGCATATGTACTTTAAAGCAGCTAAAAATATGAGAAATAGTTTTGACTTTGTTTTTCATATTTGTTTTATGTTAAGATTATTTTCTTTAAATGGGGAATTTTACATACCATAAAAAATAATGGAATTTCATACTAGACTCATAAATATATTCCTAAAGAAAATTCAAATTGCCACAATTTATGTGTATTATATTTTAGAATGAAAGAGGCTAATATTCCATGTCCTGAAGTTGTCATGTTGAGGAAGCATGTATTAGTGATGTCTTTCATTGGTAAAGATACATTACCTGCTCCAAAATTAAGAGATATTAATTTACCTTTTGAAGATATGACTATTATGTATGAGCAAACAGTTGAGGTATGTTTGTTTTGTTAAATTGGATCCACATTTGTAATTCAATATAGTGCATAAAGTAATCATTTGTAAAACCTAATTTTTAAACTGTATCTAAATTAATTATGCTAAAAATAAAGAATATTTTGTATGTATTTGTTAATGAAAATCTTAGAACATTTATTTTAAAAAAATCAAATAACACTTTTAGTGATTTTTTTATGTAGTGAGACTCACTTAATCATTATACACCAAAATAAAAAAAAATAAAAAACAGGCTAAAATATGAGTATACCATAAGCAGAAGAAATGTTCTCGAATGCTTGATTTTATTTTATTTTATTTTTTTTTATTTATTTATTTTTTTTTGTTAAACAGCTTTTTTAACAAAAACAAAAGTAACTTTTTTTTCAATTTTGTAGTTAAAATCATCAAATAGATGACTTCACACAGCTTTTCAATTATTTATTGATCCAAGTAATGATTGATCAATGTTTATTTTTGATACATTTTTCAAATATAACATAATTTGAAATTGTAATAACTAAATATTTTAAACAACAGAAAAGAAGCAATAACATTTTTACTGCTTCTCTAATGCTTTGTAAAAGATTTCTGGGTGTGCAAATTCCAGGAATATTTATTTTTAATATTTATGTAAAACACACGTAAATCATTTTTCATTGTTTAAAATTTTTTATATTAACTAATTTATAAATTATTTATTTATTATGAATATGTATTACTTTTCATATTCATAATATTTATATTTTACTATATATATATATATATATATATATATATATATATAATTTGATTGTTTAAAAGCTATGATAAGATAACTCTGGTTGATGCTTGCTTATTTGATTTTATAATTCACTTATTAGATCAGTCATAATATTTTTTTCTGTTTTAAACCATTTGTTTTTAGGTGTTCCCATGAGCATAAAATTTTTCACAATTTGCAATATGCTTGCCCATTAAAATAAACTAGTAGGTAGTACAAATTGCTTGAATCAGTGTAATATGTCATCAGTATAATATGTATTACTTCATATTGTTTAAATTCCTTATTAAAAAAACTAAGAGTTTTATAAAAGCCAGGTATTTTGATTAATTTTTTTTATTACTACAAACATAAAATGTTTATAATGATTCTAATATTTTTAATAAGAAAATCAGTTGATGATTATAGGGAAAACTCAAATATTTAAGTTCTGTAATTGGAATTGGTCTCATTCATTCAGCAATAATATTTCTGTGAAATTGTTCTCCTTAGAATGTTTGTGACATGTTATAGATTGAAGTTTGGTTATTTAGTTGACATAACCTATGAATATTCAGTTTTCAGAAAATAGTCAACTAAATATGCTCTGACTGCAATATCATTTGTTAAAATAAAATCAGGTCTGAATTTAAATAATAAGGATTCAGTTATAAGTCCTTCTTAGAAAGTCCAATTAAATTCCAAAATGTGATCCGGTGAAACTGGCTGGTCACGGCATTTTTTGCAAGTGATCTAAATTTAATGCTTCCTAGCAGCAATTGTTAATTTCAACTGTTAGGAAATTTAAGTACCAGGAAAAAATTCTTTTATTACTTTGATGCGTAAACTCATCATCAATTAAAATGTATTAACAAATTTTTAACATTTCCTTTCACCCCTGTCCTCTTTCACTTTAACTGTCCTCTTTCACCCAAGATACTACTCTTGTGGCTTTAGAAAAACTGATATCATTTGGCTGTTAAGTCAAATAAGTTTGGTAAAGTCATTTAATGTATTTATTTTAAGTCTTTTAATATATTTATTTTGGTAAATGAATATTCAAGTTATGTATTTTCCTATTTGTAAATATACCTGAATAGAATTCAACAGTTCCTGAAATGAATTTGATGAATCAGAAAAATTGCTGTAAATTTGCATTAGATATCTAATTTAATTCTAATATTTAATGTAAAATTAAATATTTATCATTTCAAATGAACATTCAATGAAAATATTTGAAGTAATTATATAACATGAATTTTTTCTTTCTGACTTATGTCCACATTTATTCATATTTCCAGCATGCATTCTATACATAAATTTTTTTTATTATTAAGTTATAGTATGTATAATGTCCTTGGTAATTATTTTATTAATATAAAATTAATTTTAATAATCATTATTCCAGAAGATTAAAATCTGAGTGTTAATAATTTTGTTTATAATTCTTCATTTTTATTGGTAAATTTTTAAAATTTTTTGGGAGTCATACTTAAAAACTTTTTTATGACAAATGTAAATATAGTATCTGATATATATTTATTAGTATATATTGTATTTCTAAATAAATATGTATATTTTCTTGATTTTTGTAGATAATGAAAAATCTGTATACTAAATGTAAATTAGTACATGCTGATTTAAGTGAATACAATCTTCTTTGGCATGATGACAAAACTTGGGTAATTGATGTTGGTCAAGCTGTTGAACTTACTCATCCTCGAGCATTGGAATTCTTACTAAGAGATTGCACAAATATATCAACAGTATGTTATTACTTTTGTTATTTATATGTATAGCAAATTTCTCAATTCATCAGAAAAGAATTATTTTAAGAAAATTATATATTTGTGTTCATAGTGCAGTTTGCTTATATATATATATATATATATATATATATATATATATATATATATATATATATATATATATATATATATATATGTGTGTGTGTGTGTGTGTGTCTGTTACTATTTGAGTTTTTAAATTTATATCCCTGCACTATCGATTAAAATATTTTTGTAATTTGTTGTGTAAATACACTCACTTTCAAAAGTTAAGCAGTTTCCAGCTCAATAAGAGTGGTTGGAGATGAGAAACATAAAAATACAACAGGGTCGAGAAAATCCGAAAAATTTTCAATGAGATTAAGGTCATGCGAATATTCTGGCCATGCCATGAACACAATCCCTTCACTTACCAGGTACCAGTTATCAATGATGTCAGCTCTATGGGGATGTATGTTATCGTCCATTAAAACTAAGGTAGGGCCAATTGCTGCATTTTACAATCTCACAATGTGTTCTAGGACTTCATCTCGATTTCGGACGGCCATCACAGAACCCTATTTAAAGATGTGCAGGTTGGTGCGGTATCCTAATGAAAAATCTGACTACACCATAATGTTTCTGCCTAGAAATGTGTGTTTTGTGACTGATTGTGTGTTCCTTTTCACACCACATCCTTATACGCTTGTCATCTGGCTCCACTAGTGCAAATATTGACTCGTCAGTAAACGTCACTTTGCCATAATCAGATTCAGCCATATTGATATGTTTCTGGCACCACTTTAATCGTACCCCTCTTGATTGGACGGATAGATAAACACAAACTTGATGTTATCCAGGCTTACAGTTCATTCATATGTAATCTTCAACATACAGTAGCTGCAAATATCGCCTTACCAGTGGAACTGTAACTATAGATGTCACACGTATGGAGGTCGCCCCATGATTCTGTTTCGCTAAAATCACAATATATCTTCTGCTGAGTTTGTAACCCTTGGGCGACTGCTATGGAAACACTGTCTGTGGGGTTTGGAATTGTTTCCATAAACGTGAAATTACAGAATGATGAATGCCGAAGAAAAAAGCAACATCTGAGATCGACTGTCATGCTCCAATACGCCCCACAGCACGCCAGTTCTCAGACTCTTCCTTTTGTCTTCTGGAAGTCATAGAAGCATGTATGTCTTAAAACAAACTGTAAGAAAGTTATAAACGCCTTTTATTAGCACTTACAATCAACTTCTGTAATCCTTCATAAAGCTGATATCTTATAAGACTGCCCTTTTTCCATATTTCTTGACATGAAAGCGTGATTGGCTGTTACCTAACATATTTGCATACTTCCATCTACCTCTGCAGTAATTTGCATCCTCTTCAATTTTGATTGGTCTCTGGAAATTAGCATTTTCTCTCTGTGCTTAACTTTGAGAAGTGAGTGTAACTGGCAAAAAAATTTACATTTATTTATTTCATAATATGAATTATCTATTAATTTTTTCTCAAAAGTAATGCATTTATTATATATTTTTTACTTAGTATGTAAGTTTTGTTTAAGTGTCATTAAAGTTTAAGTTAAAATTTCATGATTATAAATTTTTTTGGTATAGCAATAAATATCTATTGTATTTCTCTATTTTCTTAACTGTAGTTCCTAAAGTCCAATTGATAAATTTATTTGAATTCATTCATATTATTTTTCTTTTAGTTTTTTGAAAAGAAAGGTGTAAAGGAAGTTCCTACTCCTGAAAAGCTATTTTTGGAAGTATGTGGTGAAGAACCAATTAAACAATAATGTGTAAATTTATAGGTATGCATTTATGGTTTTATAAAATAAAAATAGCTGAAAAAAGAAGATATTCTTACAAAAGAGTGAATGCTTCCCGTTTCATGAGTAAAAAAATATTACTTATTTTTTTCAGTGTGATGATTTCTTTTGTGACCCAATTGAATATTCTTTCCTATTAAATATGGATGAAATTACAAACAAAATAGATGTAAAATAATAAATATGTTTAAAAAAAATTTTAATTGAGGAAAATGATTACTGCGCATTTAGGTTCTGATAGAAAATATTTATTAACCTCAAAAAATATATATGCTGAAATGAACTTTATTTGATATTTTCCCTACCATGCATATATTAGAAAAATTGTGTCGAAAACTCCTATGAAGAAAAATCTTCTTTTTATAGTAGATGCCAATTTTGAAATAAATGAGAATATGGTTCATAAGTTACTTAATTTTAATACTTTGCTTTTGGTTTTTTAATGAAATAGTTGCAATGGTATTAGTTAAACTGCAAATGAACTATATTTTTTAAGAAACTTTTAATTTTCATGTAAAACTAATTTGCTATAGACTTATTGAAAATAGATTTTTTACATCTCTCTCTCATGCTCTTATCAGAGAGCAAGATCATACTCTTATATGTGCAAAAGATTTCATTAAAAATGATGCATCGATAGTTTACTATAAGAGTTTTTTATTACCTGAAAAAAGAATTGAGACTGATTTAAGTATTGAATTTATATAAGTACTGTTTATAAGAAAATTTCAGGGCCTGCACAGAAAAGGTCTTTAATCATTCTAGGAAAAATAGTATTTTTATATTATTATTTGATGAATAAAGTAGTAACTTCCTTAAAGGTTATACTTAAGTACTTTACTAAATGTCAAATACTCATAAAATTATCTAAGGAAAAGTCCTATTTCTATTCTGTTATTATATGCAATTGAGATTATATATATATATATATATATATATATAAATATATGTATATAAAATTGCAGTTTTAGATTTAACTATCATTAAATTAATAGTATTTTTTTAAAGTTTTTAACAATTGAATGAATATGTAAAAAATTAGTTACTAATTTCAGTTTTGAAGTATTAAAACTCTGATAAGGAAAAAAATCAATAAAAGGTAACAAGTTATGTAAAATATCCAACTTGCTACTAAATAGTGAATTAACTAAAAATAGCTAAATGATGGTAAAAATAAAAATCCGTCATTTTTGTTGTGAACTGAAAAAATTATCTGATTTACTTTAATTCTATTTCCATAAAATTGCTCTTTTTTTGCACTAATACTAAATTTTTAACATATGATTATTTATTTTTAATTATAACTCTCTAGTATTTTATGGATTGGCACAAATTATAAAAATGTGTTTTTAAAGATTTTATGAAATTTAATATTTTACGAATGTTCAGTTCTAAAATTTCTTAAGTTTATTTTAATATATTTAATGCTTTTAAGTAGATTTAAACAGTGCCTTGCTAATTCAAATACATTAACTATTGTAATTTCTGCCGAAAACACTGTAACTTGTACATATATAAAAAAAATTTTTTTAATTGCATTACTTCTATTTATGTAGCATTTTCAAGCAATTTACTTTAGCTTACAAAATGAGTAAAAATGTGGAATAACATAATCGAGATTCAAAAATGCTAAAAAAAATTTCTTGATAGAGAGATTGCTCATCAAGAATATGTATGTTGCAATCTGGCAGGCTTTTACTATTTAGACACTGCAACCCAGCTATATTGTCCAAGTGGCTCCATTTTTTTAAAATGAAGAAAAAGTGGCATAATCTGCAGCAATTTTAACAGCGAAGAATCCAAACATATACTACTGGTGCTGTAGTTTCACAAAATAAAAACCTCAGTATTATTAAAAATTTAGGTAATAAATTGTATAGATAAAACATGGAAAACATCAAATTGGATCTTATTTGGACTAATCTTATTACCAAGCATGATAAACCTGAGATGAAAGGACCCAGTCTGCCACAAAAAGCAGTGATTCCAAAAAGATTCTAATAAAAATTTTCATCTTTTAAAATGAGAATATATGCATTTTAAAAATAAAATATTTGTTTTGTCTTTGTTTAAATGTATTATGCTCAAATTGCACATAAAATACATGTTTTCATTTATATGTGTATGTTTATATTCACCTTAAATTAATAGATTAGTTAGCCTTTTGCTATTAGCTAGCATCTGTATTATCCTTCTGAGGAAATTTATTCTTGAAGGTAAGTGGACAAACCTAGTTATAGCTGAAATACATTACCCAAGTCATGAAAGCTTTCAGCACCATCTGTTATTTTTTAAGAACATGAACAGGATTTCTTTCAAATATTACAAGCTTCTCAGACAAAGAATACTTTTGCAGATTATCTTCTATAGAATATAATGTGCGCAATAAAATTTAAAATTTTTTTAACACATTATCTGTGGATTAAGTACAGGAAAATACAACAAATAAGAATATTCAAAATGTTTTTTGAATTTTAAAATAACTCAAATTAATTTCTAATTTGAAAAACTAACTTTAAATTTTATATTTTTTGAAATATAGTGAAATGTCATCAGATTTGTTTTTTCCAAAAAAATATTCAAGAACTGATATTTTATTTATTAAAATTTTCATTGTTTGAATCCTCTTAGAATCTTAGTTATTGAAAGGATATATATTTAAAAAATGCTAAATTTTTAACTTGGAAGGATTTTACTGAATTTTGTATTTCTTCTATTATATTTAAATATTTTATTTGAAAATAATTACTATTTTTTTATTCTAGGTGAAATTAGGAACTTTCTTTCTCTTTGCCATATTGAACCTAGAAATTATTGCAGTGTCATCTTGTGGCTTTATGGAAAACTGTGATTTCTTTTATAAATGTAAAATTAAACTTATTGGGTTATATGTAGTGTTGCTTTGTCCTTAATTTGTGCGTTTTGTTGATATAAGAGTTGTCCTGAATTTTCTTGGGTTTTAATTGTGAATTTAAGAGAATAGTTTTTCAATTATAAATTGCTTCCTTCACTAGTTAATGAAAATTGAGTTATGATCAATTCAAATGCCATCTTGAAATATCCACATGTAGAATCTCATAAAGATCTTTCTTTGTATTTATTTTGTAATTACTTGTGATTTGTAACTTCTAATTTTGAGCTTAATTTATTTTTTCTTAAAAATTAAATTTAATCTTGACTTTCTAAATATATTGCTTACAAGAATATTTATTTGAAATTTATCTGAAATGTTTATTTTTACTAACACTTTTTTCTTTTTAATCAAAAATTTAACTTTATACAATAAGGTATTTATGGAAATGACAATTTTTGGAAAAGTCCTTATCAGTATGATTTCTTATATTGCATATTAAATTCATCTAAAATTCAGCTATTTATAAAAACTTAAAAAATTGCAGTATGCGATTAATATTTGGCTTTAGGAATTGTGTTTCTGTATCTTTTTTAAGCTTTTTCTTACAACAAAGGTTTCAGAAATTTTGTTATGAAAAAAAATTAATAAGTTTTTTAGTACTTCATTTAAATGTTTACTTTGCCTTTTTGTCATTAGATTTCCGTAAAGAAATTCTATACTACAAATTCTGTCTAACACCTCAGTCACATTCTTAGAGAAATTAGAGATGTGTATTACAAAGAATATTGGCATAATTTATATAAAAATTACTATTTCTGAATATTTTACTTTTTAATAATGTAGCTGGTAGAATATGTGTGCTAATTTATATTAATTAAACAACAAACACTTGTTCTAAATCATTAAACTTCCGATTATTTTCAGACTGTCCATGATGTTTAAAATAAAAACTTTTTGACATTTCCCTTAATAATTTTTAAAGACAGTGTTTTAATGTACAAAATAAAAAAAAAAATATTTTATGCAAATTGTTAATAAATTTATTAGTCATTATTAATATTATTTCTCAAGTACACTTATGTGTGCTTATTGTACTTGAGGAACTGTGGAGTATTTAAGCTGCTCAAATTTATATTGGTTGTTCCCTTTCTGCATGATTTTTTGGATAACCTAAGATAATTGTCATAGTTAACGAAAGTATACTGTACTTCAGCTATCCTTTGATTCATTGTATGCATTAAGAATGCAATGTTTGTTACTAACTTATTCAAAGCATTTGTTAAAAAGAATTTGATTTCATAGGGATTGACAATGTATTTAATGAACATCAGTAACTTTTTTGTTGATCCTCATACCTTTTATAACAAATAAAAGGATCTGCCTTAAATGCGTGTAGTTAAAAATCAAGTAAAAGCTCAAGCATTGTAATGGAAGTTTTACTAAAGTCAGATAATATATAATTATTTAAAGATTTAGTAAATATAATTCTATAGCTTCCTTTCTGAAAATTAAAGCTCGTTCGGTAATAATGAAACAGATAAGTGTAGTTAAAAAGATATATAAGCACATGCTTATATATGATCAAGGCTGAAATCTGAACGATTGTAGTTCTGTGCATCAAGTAAGCATTGTGGAAAATGACTAACCCAGAAATTGTGTAGCTTTATTATCTCTTTGGATAGTGATTATTCCTACTTTCACCTCACTATCTTTTCTATTATAAAGTAATCATTTGTCTGCAAAGAGTGGAGACAGCTTGGAATTGGTTCCCAAAGGAAGCAAACTTATTGGGACTGGAATATTATTTGAAAACCACAGTTCAATTCTGAGCATTTATCATAGAAAACACTGTGAAATTTACAAAATCATATGTTTAAGAGTAATAGATTGCATATGGCACCACCAGACACACAATTCATATATATCACTTGCATGTTTTATATGATGTGGTGAGGACAACTTATGTCTTCAAGAAAACCAAGTGGAACCACTCAAACATTTTGAACAAGTTGAGACATTTAGAAAAGACATTCTTTATTTTTCTCTAGTAAAACAAAATTGCAAAATTAGAGACACCTGACAAAAGTTATTGATAATTGGGAAATTAATTGAATTCAAGGGATTTCAAGCTTATTATGATTGTTACAATTGACAAAATTAAAAATGATAATCTTCCAGATAAAATAAGTTGAAAATTCAAACACATTCACATTTAATAAAATAAAAATTCTAAGTTTAAGATAAACAAATCTCTCATAAGAATGTTCTCTTAAGATTTTACATTTTGAATATTGATGTATCACTAACAAAGACAACATGAATTTAAAAAAAAATTATATTAATTAAGTATTATCTATTCCCTTGATTGATTTCAAATCACAGGAAATCCATCTTTTCATTTTTGAATTTTAACTTTGGTAAGTCTTCAGTTGTGAAGAAAAAAAAATCTGATTCTTAACATCAGCTCACGGTTGAATGTCTAGCAACTTCAACTTAACTTACAAACATTTTATACATCTTGTCCTTCCATGACAAGAATATTATTCAGTTTACATTTCAAAATAAAATTTTTGCTCTATTAATAAAAGTGCATAAATTTTACATGCAATAGGTAAAAATTGACAAGCCAATATGTTTACCAATACACAAGTTTAAATAGTAATGAATGCTATATAATTAGTGTCTGTAATAAATCAATGTTATATTTTATCCTCAATTAAGTTCTTTTGTATTGGTACAGTATAATTCAGAAAAAGTTTTGTGGGTTTAAAAGCTTCCACCCACTTTATTGAGAATGAAATTAAATTTTCTAGACAGACACTAACTTTACTTTCTTGGCTAGGACAAAATATTTACCAAGTGATAAAATGTTACAGATATAAAAAAATATTACTTACCAAATGTTTTTAAATTTAATTCTGACTGTAAAACCCATTTCAACTACATCACCAACGCGGGAATTTATCTGTAGTGCAGTATATGACAGCTAAATGCACTTATGATGACAAATCTGTTAACATTATTATGCATTAACAAATCTGTAGGACAGATATGAAGCTATTTGTTAATATCTTATTTAACACATAATAGGAATAAAAAATTGTATTGGTACTTTTATCATAAGTACCCCAATTTCAAGAAAGTTGCTAAATTACATCTATTTTCTAGCATTAAAATATACAGTATAAAATACTTTGTGGATTTGCGTTGTTGACAGACATATTTTGAGTTTGACAATGATAGGTCAAGAACAAACAGTAACAGGCAAATAAATTTTCCATTTTCTTTAATAAAAAAATTCTGAAAGAATCTTGTAATTGTCTATTCTAATTTGGGGAATAAAAATTGCTTGTATTTTTCTTCAGATTTTGTCACTAATATATTAACTAAATTCTTTCAATAGAGAACTGCAGAATATCCATCCATTCCCAATCATTTATACAGTTTAAAGAGACAGTTACCCATTTAATTTTTGCCATGCAGTAATTCATACTCATCAGGAGCATAATATCTTCCATCTCAAGGAACAAGTATAAAATGAATCCTTAACTTTTTTGTTTGGATTTCCTTCTGGTATTAATGGAAAAAATTTTTATTTGTGGATATTTATGAAGCAGTTAATACTGAAAGACTTATAAATAACCAAAAAGTGGCAGATGTATTTTTCATAGTTATAATTTTTTCATGCATTCTTTTTCATAATTAAATACAAAAAATTACACCATTAAATACAAAACTATTGTAAGTGATGAATTATTTATGTTATTTAATATTTATTGTTTTGCATTAAATGTACACTTCGTGCACTCTATTGCCTGTACTATATCACTGTAATATATTAGGATAAAAGAACGATTCTTAAAATATAGAATTATACATTGTCATATATAAAGGCAGTAATTTGCATCGCAGCCAGACAAGAATCAACTGTAGAGTTATTGGAAAATTAAGTGAAAAGTTAAACAGTAGGCTCGTAGTTGAGAAAGAGTGATGTAGTGCTTCTAGAAAAAAGAGCACACTCTTCAGATGGCTAATGAAAATTCTGATTCTGTTGCCTTATAGAAAAACATATGCTTGAAATACATCAGTAATTCTTTCAATGGGGATAAATCGTTCTCTGTTAAAAACTCCTGTTTATGACGCAAAATCATCATTGAGCGTCTTCCAGACACAATTCAACATGGTCGCGACAAAAAAAGCTGGTAGGATTTGTTACGAAATCATACTATCTAGACACATCTCCACAAGCAGTTGCGAATGCATAACACTCTAAAGCAGGCAGGGTGGATATTAAAGCTTTAACCTATGCACTCAATTTATTTTATGGAGAAAATCATAAAAGATTTTAATGTAATCTGTTTAAGGAGATGACAAGTATTACAAAAAAAATGTAAATAGTGTGATTTTTGTATGAACATCTTATGTTTTTGTTGAATTACTTATTTAAAAGTGTTACATAGTTTAATTTGTAAAATTATTCTTTGAAAACAGCGGTTTTGAATTAAACAAATCGAAAACCTAAGCCTGCCGATATTCAACGACAAAACATAAGTAAATGTTCTAAAAGTTTTAAATCGATACAACCAATAAGAACTGAGTTACCACAGGCTCATTATATGAATGTTCTAGGAATTACGCCAAAGCGATATAAATACCATGCAGTGAATTAGTGAGCAGCCTCTGCCATGCAGTGAATTAGTTAAAAGCTTATTAATCAATTATCTGCGTCTCCAGTTCTGCAAGTTTAGTTTGTAAATTAAAAAATAATTTTTTAAGCCTTTGTTAAAGCTTTAAGTTGAAGTATTTGTACCAGAGAAAACTGCAAATAAATAGTTTGTTTAGAAGAAAACTAATCTTTATATTTCTGCATTATCATATTCCTTCGTCGCCATAAAGAAATTCGTAACAGTTTATTTTTTAAATGAGTGTGTTATGCAATTGTGAAGTTTTTATAAATTATAATAAAATTTGCAATAATGATGCAAACAATATATATTCCATGAGATTCCACATGATTTTTATTGAAAGATATGTCATTGTGAAGACCAATTAAATAAATGATTTATCAAATAATGAATTTCTTTGGACACTATAATGATACAAATTACACATTTAAAAATATTAATTTATAAAATGTTGAAATTCATTAAAATAAATCGGTCACAAAATACGATACATATATATATAAATATATACAAGTTAATTGAGAAATATTTCAACATGTTTCTTCCAATTCATTTACATCTTTCCTAATTTTCACATCAGCACCATCTGAAACATTTTCCAAAAGTAGACACTGAAAACAAAATTACGGATTATAAATATTTTTAAAAAAATTAAAACCTTGTTGCTAAATAGGTTAGTACAATTATATATTAGAAGATAAGTTATAAACAATAAAATTAAGACAGATCATTGATTCTAGCACTTTGTGGGCTTCATATACACATAGTACTAAATCTGTTTTATAATCATTGAAGTGTATGGAATAAATTCTAAAATATAGTAAACATTTTTTTAACTTATAATCATTCAATAGAACGTAAATTTATTATAAATTTTTTTATCCATAGCATTTATTATTATGTTAATTTGGAAAAATGTTTCTCAGGATCAATAGTTGTTGTCTCCAAACAAAAGAGACTGGAAACAAAAATACTCTTTTATTTTTAAAGTACTTTATTCTGTGTCATTGTGTTTGGATATGATTTTCTTCATCACATGTTAGATAAAAATTATGTGGGAAAACATTTTGTAAAAACAAATTATTGAATAATTTTCACAAAAATTCATACTTTTAGTTTATTAATTACATATATGTTAATATATATACTTAATAATTTATTCCATTTTTTCATTAAATGAAATGTTTTAACAGTAAAAGAATGAGATCAAATATTTCTAAAACTTTTAAATTATATTGTTTACAAAATTCTCTATAAAGAAGCATTATTCTCTATTATTCTAATAATTTCTTTCAATTAAATTCTAGAAATCTGCTTTCAGAGTTGTTTAACATTCTACCAAAAAAAAAGCATTAAAATGTTTTCATTACTATTGAAAATATTATCTATTTAATGGTTTAGTCAAAATGTTCTAATTTGTACTTGAAATAATTAATTTAAATATACTTCCATCGTTTCGGTTCTATGATTTTTATGTATAATTCGAAAATTTGGATCTTGTACTTATAATTTAATAATATTTTCTTAATTTTAAAAAGTATTTCAATAATGGTAAAATTAGATAAAACTTGCTAGCTGAATTCGCAAAGAATTTGCCAAAAAAATATTTTGCAGAAGTTTTTTTCTTAGTTCCAATAAAATTCCAAACTTTTTAAAGAAAAAAAAATCAGCATTGCTGTAAAAATTAGCAATGAAAAATACACCTTAAAATTGACTAAGAACTTTGAGTAAAAAATTATGCAATAAATTTCACATGGCATATCAATTTGTGTAATCTAAAATGAATAAGCCTACAGATATATAAATGAAAATTTAACTGATTTGAATAAATGTGAATCATAAGTTTTGGAAATTTATATACAAAGTAAATTATCTTCTGATAATTATATTTAAAGTTAACCAAGAATTAATTCAATCATATATATCCAGAAATTTTAACAATATTTTTGGTTAAATTTTCTCTTTAATAAATAACATAAAGAGCTCAAATAGTTTGTCCCACACAATTTTATTCTTAAGTAGTTTAATATGAAATTTAAATTTTCCATGAGATTGTAAGTGTTATAAATACAAGATGATAATTTTAGAAAAAATAGCTTTTACATTGAATACTATCAACTGATCATTTATTTTGAATTCATAGTAACTTATTGATAAGACTGCACGATTCAGAGTGAAAGGGATCCTGTATGTTTGATCCCTGTCATTTTTGAACAATCCACTATGAGTATTGTATTTTGGCATACATCCCTGTAGGAGTAAGTGCTTGAGAATTTTCTAAGTTTTTCCTACAAATCTATGAATATATCAGTACCTATGACAAAATCCTTCCAGGATGCAATGCAGAGCAGGTATACATATATCTTAAAAAGTCTGTTTTCTATTAGGTCATCAGTTACTCAGTATCAAAGTACTGTGTGTGATATAGTTTCTTATTGTTTGACTTTTATACAAAGGTTAATAGATGACCAGTTAGTTATATGAAACTGATTGTTTATATAGTTATGATATATACTCAGTAAAGTAAATGCAAATTTTAAAAAACAGTAGAATCCTAGCAATGAAAACTAAATGTTTCAGAACTTTAAAAAAGTTTTAGGGTGCCAATTCCTACAGTACTGATATTTGTTTTCATGACCAAAAGCCCTGGAGTGCAAAGCAAATGTCCTGGTTAGGTAATCATTCTGATATGAAACTCCCAACATTTAGTTTCCAAGCATGCAAAGACCACTGAAGATTTTTATACCTTCAGTGGTCTTTGCAGTGGCTAAGTCAACCTTATCAAACCTAGGATTTGCAAATTGGAAGCTCAAAGAGCTACTACTACGCTACTGGGCTTCCTTTAAAAAAATTACATTTTTGAAAATAAAAGTTAATAGTTTTTACAACCATTTTCAAATAAAAAAAATTTTTTTTTCTTTAAGATCAAGATTATTAATAATTTTTCATAAATTTTCAGATTTTTAGCAAAATGTAAATTATATCTTAGCAACATTAAAAATAAATAAAATACTTACAAAAATATAAAAAAAAATTAACAATCAAATTGGATTTATATGAAAATTACGCAATTTTAAATTAATTTAAAAGTTCTTTTATGGCAAAGTAGTCCACAACTTTTCAGTTAGCAAAAGCATTAAAAAAAAGCACACTTCCAAATGATTGTTAAAATATGTATAAAAAAAAAGCTTAAATGAACAAATTCAGGTAGAAATTTGAAGTTGCCGATTTTCATCTGTCTTCTGTTCTAGTTCTTACAGCCTGTCTAATCTTAAAACTTGATCTTCCTGATATAAAGTTTTATGACAATTACTTTTAAGCCATGATAAGAGGACTTCCGCAAAGATTGTGAATACAAAAATTAATATGGCCCTCAGCCATCTGATTACTATCTTGTGTGTATATGGACTGTTATTGACATTGATGGCAGTTTCACTGTATGAATCCTTATTTAAAAAGTTCTTAAGATTTATGATCTAAAAAAGAAGGCTTTACATTTTTTGTCTTAAAACTAAGTTCTAAATTCTTGTTATAGAATTAATAATGAATTCATCATGCATCAAATTTATAAATTGCTTTAAAATTATTATATAAATTACTACCTTAATTTTACTACATTTTACTACTAACATATTTTTTTTAAACATTTAACTAAATGAAATGTGTAGTACAAGAACCCAAACGATACATATCACATAAAATATTTAATTTTAAGTGACCCGAAATTTCCTTAACTTTTACATAAGTTTATAATGTATGTATATGTTTTCCACAATAGAAAATTGATTTATGAACTGATTCATAAAAAAAGGAATGTGCAACTTCTGGAAGTCTGAAGACTACAGAACCAGAGGTAGAAGATTATCTATATAAACAACATTTTCTCAATGAATTTTCACTTTGCTTAATGAAATGACCTTCAAGTCAAGATAACTTTACTACAAGCAAGCTTCTAATATAGTTTGCCCAAGGACACCTTCCTGCCATGATGAGATAATCTACAGTATTGGGAAGATTCCATCTTACATTGAATGTTTCAATAACAAGATGGCAGACAATCTTGCTAAGGACTAATCTTGTTTTGTCCAATCACTCCTTCAGAGCTTACCTAACTGAAACTTTTTCGTCAGAAAAAATCCCAAATTAAGGACTGACTGTTACCCCTTACTCACTCCTATTACAAAGTTAGAAAAACAGGTTTATGTCTAACACTCTCATTTGTCAGAAAAACCTGCACCAGCCTCTTGCGATTTGTTATCAGCAACATTTTCTAAGCATGAGAAAACCTACCCTCTCTGCCTAAAATGTCCTCTGCTAAATACAGTTTGGAATGTTTGGGTCTTCTTTGGAAATAAATTTATTCTTCTCATCTTGTTGTCTTCCTTTTTTAAAGGTAAGAAGATTCATGGATCTGGTCAGACTTCATCAGACTGGTTTGGAGATAAGCAGCAATAACAACAGAAAACTGATATATTTAATGAGTCATAAGATAATATATTGAATATTTCATATACAATAAAATCGATTTCAAGATGGTATTTTAGATGAAAACATTAACATATTGAAAATTTCCTTCCCGATTATGACATAAATTTGAAAAATGTTATTCAAATTAAGAAATATAAAAATGTTCTTTTTTCTAATTTTATTTCAAACATTTTTGACTAATTACATCAAAATGCTTTACCTATTACAAGTTACACAGAAAACATGTCTTCCTTTATACCAAAAAGCAAATATTAACGAAATTTATATCCTTTTATTAAAAAGTCTTCAATATTTGCTCTAGTAGTAACTGTATTACTTTTTCTTACAACATATAGGAATTTATTTATTCTGTTGAGAATTATTTTTTTATTAGTTAAGCATTTTAAAGGAATAAAACTCTTAATAGTATTTTTAAGAGATTGCTAGAAAAATAAAAACACACACAACTTTGTTTAATATATATATATATATATATATATGATAGATTGATAGATGTCTATATTAAACTATATCTATCAAAATTGAATTTAACCAGAATCAATGGTTTGATTATTTTTAATAAAAAAAAATGTTTCATAATTCTATAGTCTGAAATAAAATAGTTGCAAAAATAAAAAAAGTGCTTTAGGGATAAAAAAAAAAAAAGGTTATCTTAGATAGAAATTCATAATCACTATGTTGATTTTATTTAATCTTTAAAGCATGTGTTAAAACATGAAGTTTATGTTCAAATTTAAACATTAGTTTTGAATCTTTGAATAGAAATTATATTAAATTTTTATTTTGTAAAATTCAATAAGTTTTTGAAGAAAAGAGTTTTTGTTTTACATAAAAAAGTTAATTCATCAACCAAAATTTGTTGAAAAAGAAATTATTAATTACCTTTTCATTGGCCAGAAGCAATAACATAGCAAAAGTAAACTGTAAAGGCAATTTTTCTTTTATAAATTTGTTTTTCAGTTTTTCATGAACATCAGTAAGCAATGTCTCTTCTTTCTAAAATATATATATATTATAAAAAATAAAAAAAATTATAAATTTTAAAATATTAAAATTTTTCAGGGATAAAAAATATACCTTTTCTATGATTTCCCATATTGCATTTTTAATTTTTTCTGTATTGAGTGTAATTGGTTCTGTTTGAAATTTCACACTTATTGGTTTCACCTAATGTATAAAAAAGACAAATTTAAGTGAAAAAAAATTTAAATACACAAAATAAGATTTTGTCAACCATCTTGACTTTTTACCAATTCTGGAGGAGTAACCATCACAGATTTTAAATCATCTTCAAATAAGCTACTGGTCCTTGATGGTTGTGTCATAGCAGGTGTTTCTGGTGAAAATAAATCATTGTCATTATCATCTGGAGCCATACATCGATTATCATCTTCATCATTATCAGAATCTCCTTGAGAAGCACGAAGGGAAAGATTTTGGAAAGATTGGATAACGCAGTTCGATTTTATTTCAAATGAATTCGATGTATCCCCTGAATCACTTTCCTAAAAAATTTAAAATTATTATATTACTATCATTGATTACGTCTCATCTGATATGATCAGATATTGATATTTAAGATCATTTATGTAAAATTTGCAGTTTCAACAGAAGTTGTGTTTGGTTATCAAATAAAATATTTTGTTTCACTTTTATATTATACAACCTTAGATTTCTTGATTTTGAACACTATAAGAGAAAAACATTTTAATTAAATTCATGTTTATTTACAAGGTCTTAGTGAATTTCTTATATAAAATAATTAATAAACTCCCTACAATATTAAATAATAATTTTTATGAATTTCCTGCACCTCTGAAAATGCCCTTCCATGCATTTCCATCTGGGAGCACTATTGGACGGTGAGTCACGCCCTGAATTTATAGATTTATTAATTTTTTTTTTAATGTTTAAGTTGTCTTATAACTCTACCATTGGAAATAAATTAAATTAAATAAATAATAGAAAAACATTTTTTATCACTAATTTCATTATTTGACAAAAATTAAATAATTTGTTTAAAATTAAGTAAACAAGTATAGCTACGGCTTATAATAAGAATGTTTGAAAATTTTAGTGTTACTTAAATCTGTTCTGATTTAAAACTTATTTTTACACTTTACATAATGATATTATCAATATAGATATCCCATCATTTTCTACTGAAAGAAAATTGAATTTATTAGTTGAATATCTTCCTGTCACTCATTCATATATAAATTATAAATTAAGCTCTCTTAATTAAATAAAAACTTCTGAACAAAGGAATTTAACATCAACTTTAATGAAACACAATAACATTATATCCATCCAAATAATTATATGAATTCATTTATAATTTGTACTTTCTTAATAGTGAATTTGAGAATTAAAATTTTGTTAATATAAATAATTGAATATGTAATGCATCTAAGATATTAATTATATGCTGGGTACCCAAAATGCTATACCAAAAAAGATAAGAGATATCACAGCAAAATTTATTTGGCAGATAACACGTTTTACAAAGGTCAAATGATAGAAATTAAAGTCTCTTGAAGTGTACACAATGATAAAACCAACATTTAATGTAGCTGATATTATTGGCTATGACTGTAGCCACATGCATCAGCATGTAATCAAAAAGTCTCTGTTGGTATTATTGGGGTATAGCAATTCATTCTGCTAATACATGTTGCTAAAGTTGATCTGGTGTAGCAACAAAAGATATGTCCTAGTCCAGTTATTATGCAAGCGTGGATCACATGATTTCAGTTGGTAAGAAATCAGGAGAAAAAGCAACTCACAGAAATAATTCCTAGTCCAGTTATTATGCAATCGTGGATCACATGATTTCAGTTGGTAAGAAATCAGGAGAAGAAGCAACTCACAGAAATAATTCAGTCCTGTGGATAAAGAAGCTGTGAACATTGTGTGTCACATGTATCATCATTATCCTGTTGGAATATAATTAATGGCTAAAGGTATGGGAGGACCTTGGAGATGTAACACAGAAAGTTCAGGGTACCAGCAATGAGTACTAAAAGAATGTGGAAGTCAAACAATGATACCATGTGCAAAACAAGTGTAGCGAACCATAAAGCAACAGTCCAGTAGTTTCTAACCACAGAGTTTCCAGACTCAATTTCAATCATCAATACATTAAAGGAAGAAATGGTATTTGTGATTAAAGACAATGTTGTCTCATTCTACTACTTATGTCGACAGTGTGTTGTATTATTGGTAAGCAAGAGCATGTGCTTTTAGTCAAGGACAAACAAAGCAATGGATGTCTTGCACTCTCCACTCAGCTGTAAAATATGACTAATGGTACAAATAGATACCAAATGATATGTAACAGATTTAATCTATTGGACTGTGGTTAGTGACAAGTTTAAATGATGTGTCATTGTCATGTACACAATATGTCCGTCATTGTGTAGTAGTGCAATGAAGTAATGCAACTGATCCTGTGAGTTTGCTGTTTTCTTCTTCACAGAGCAATTACAGATCCACATTATAGTTACATTTTTTCATCCAAAGAGATCACCAATCACACTGAAGCATAATCTGCAATCTCAAAAGGCTACTATTCTTCTTGGAACAAACTCAGGAATTTGCTTTAAAAATGCTTGATTTCTTCTATGATGCATAGTTAAGCAACTTATACAAAAAAAATGCTTTAAAAAATTGCCATACTTCAAACTGGCAACCTATCTTCTCTTTATATAACTCTTGCAGGTAGTATTACAGTTATCCATAATGCATATATGGGCTTGCACAGCTAATGATTGGCATATCTCATTTCTTTGCATGCATGATGTACATTTTGCATGATTGGCATGCTTCCTTCAATATGTTGCGATGTGGGTGGCCTTCAGTTGATCCTTAGTATGCTTATAATTCCATGCAATAGAAAATTTTACTTATGTGTAAAAAATTTTTAAGTATTACATATTTAGATAACCATCCAGTCTCTCTCTTTTTCTCATACATGCACACACACATGCACATATATGTATGTAACAGATCTAATAAACTTGGTTTGGTTTGTCAATCTAATGTCATTTTAAAATAAAAGAAATAGTTAACCTAAACCTGCATATCAAAGTGGATTCTGCTTCATTAATAAACATATATCTCAAGATCAGAATTGAACCTTATAAGCCATCAAGTTGAAAACAAAAGGACTAAATAGCCAGGGAAACTCACAATATACCGGCCCAATTATTATTAAAAATATACTCTTTAACATAATTAAACTTTTCTAAAAACTGTATAGTGTGATCATAAAGAAGCTAATTAAACATAACTCGACAATTAATAAATCCTTGTTTATTAAATTATACAGAATATTTCATTTTCAATCACATATGAAACAACACATTAAATGGATATATGTAATATAGCAAATATCTCATAATATGAAAATAAAATTGATTGCTCATTCAAGACAGATACTAATTTTATTATTTGCATGAAAATGATACTTTAAAATTATATTAATATATAAATATTATAAATTTCCCCTACATAATACATTTAAGTTAGTTTATATATATTTGTGTGTACAATATTATCAAAAATATTCTTAACTTCTAATGCACTGGTTTCAAACTTTATTACTGAAAATCTGAAGAAATTTACTGTAATCAATGCAATTAATCATTATAATAATAAAATTGCAATTTTTTAAAAATTATTTTAATACTTACATTTCTAAGACAAACTCCAAGAGAAGAAGGGCGAATTAAACATGTATATGGTTGCTGCCTGAATCGATTCCAGAGCTAAAAAAAAAATCGAAAAATATTAATGTGTATAATCTATTAATAAATTTATTTTTAACTATAGATATTCAAATTTTATACATACAAAGATTTAATTAAATTTTAAATTAGCTTTTTCAATTGACAAGAATCTCAAAGAATATTTTTTCTGTAGTAGTAAATAAATAATGTCGATTAACTTTAATTATAACAAATTTAATATAAAGCTTACATTTACTTGGTAAAGTTATTTATCATAAACAAATTTAGATGCTATTATATATTTATTTGATGTTTTGTCAACAGATCAAATATTACATCTCATCCAACAAATTAAGGAAATATTATATTTATAGGATATTTTTCTAGAGAGTAATGAGTGTATTGTTATGACAAGTGCTTAACATTTAAACTTTTTCTCCAGTCATAAGACAGTAGCTCTAAATTTATACATAACACTACATGTGCTAAAACATGAAGAATCATCATCAATCTTATCATTAATGAGCAACCTTACAAAGTAAATGAAACATTTATTATTAATTGTCTTTATGAATGATTTATATTAACAGTTGATTACACATATTAGAACTCTGATAAGAGATTCATATATTAACATATATTTCCTACAACCTATATTCATCAAGATAGAAAAATTGTTTAGACAAAACAAATTCTACTCAGATATTAAAAACATGAGAGTTTAAAAAGTTCTGAAATATATAGATAAATTAATAGAGTGCAAAGAATTCAATAACTCCATGTACAATCATAAGTTTTTTCTACATCAAAAAGATAGGCACCACAAATAGTGTATCTTCACAAAGAAAGAGGCACATTTGTCTCTAGGTACATGATGCTATCCAGAGTAGGTCTACATATTTGCCAACATTTAAATTTTTAAAAACTTAAAATTTTTTAAAAGTTGTTCGATTAAAGCATCAAATATACATATTTCTCTTAGGAATGAAACCAATTTTTGCTGCATTTCATTTAAAAGCTAAAATGTGAGCTAAAAGAAGACTCGACAAAATTAAATTAGTCTTTTTATAGGGTGTAAAACACACATGGGTATTCGCTTCATTCAATGAATTAATGCATAAACAAGGAAAAAATAATACAAATTCACAGACATAAAATAAAAACCATAAACATTTGTAAATATAAGTAAAAGAAAATAAGTGCAAAAATAGAGTATCCATTTAAGGTAAGAACACTTTCTATATATCATACCAGGGCGATAGTTATTAGGATTCTTCTTTCCAGGAAGATAAATACCCGCACAGAGCACACATGTGGAATACTAAGAACATGCAAAACACTAAGAGTAATCTACAATATTTTAAAGTCCCCAGGAAAAAGCTAATAACAAAAAATAAAGAAATGGTGATAGCCTCTTAAGGAGATCCATTAACTTTTTATCAGGCAACCATAACGAGGGGAAGAAAGAGGAAAGGAGAAACAAAAGAAAAGGAAGTAAACCTGAAGAAAGTTGTTTCTAGAAAATAAACCTCAAAAGGAATTTAAAAAATAGCAGGGTGAGACTAGCAGAAATAATCTTGCAATTAAATTATTCTTATTACCTTAATTTAGTAAATATTACTAGAGTTAGAAATGAAAAAAAAATCCAAAATTTAACTCCTCTCATCCATTTTCAAACAACATCAAACAATAATCTGGTATAATATCTATAAAAAATTTATAAAAAAAGGTAAAACCAGTATTTTAACTTGAAATAACAAAATAATGTTCGCTGCATACAGTGAAACAATTTTAAGCATATGTGTTTTTAATGTACATCAATAATTTTCAAAACATAACACATGTATAATCAATGCAAGAAAACTTACTTGTAAAGGTTTGGAAAAGTAGCCATTAAGATAAGATAGGTCATCCTTCTCTTGAATGAGTTTATATGTGACTTTTAGTGCTTCTTTACTGTTATTAGTAGAGGTATCAAAATGTTCTGCAAGTAGAGTAGAGAACATTTCTGGTCCACTAGTGTGACATTCAGTAGTATAATTTATCTTCCAGTCTGAAATACCATTATCTGTCATATTAATTTTGCGCCCTTTTGTAAGAATAGATTTATCAACGATTCGTTGCTTATTAAAAAATGGCTCTTTAACTAATTTTTCTTGTCTTTTTTTATTCATTGGAGTTTTATTTGGTCGGGATTTTTCAGCAGCTAAAATGGAAGAAAAAATTTAATATAATAAAAATGATTTTTGAATTTTATGAAATTGAAATATAATTTATTTATTTCTCATTTGTATTACAATCATATACAAATAACATTTAAATATACACTAAACTTTGGAAACCTGGACTTTAAAAAAACCAAAAATTTAGTTGAATTAAAATATCAGAAAAAATAAAATTAGATTATTCAAATAAAAATTTAAAAAATATATATTTAAAATATTGATAATCTTAAAATTAAAATATCATAAAATTATACTGCTATTAAAAAGACTATCAGCTTGCAACAATAATACTTTCTGCAAATTCAAAAGAATATATTTTCTCGAAAGATTATGAAAATTAAATCCAATATTTAATTTTCTTTGCAAATTAAATTCTCTCTTCCAAAATGATATGAATTTAAATCATAATCTTAAACAATGATTCTGTTGACATTACGAGAGCATTTAGTTTAATTTAACTCGGTTATCCAAGCATGATGTTTGTAACTAATGTGTTATTATTTTTTCATTATAAGCCTCTCCTCTTTACTTGCTGAAATATTTCATATCACAGTAATAATTATTTTATCCATATACATAACATGATTTTTTTTATCATTTGCCATTTCCCATCCATTAATTTAATACACCCAGAAATATATTGAATAAATGGAAAGCAAAAGTGATTTATTTTGTTAACTAAATATAAAATAATCTTATTCAACTAATATAAAACAATCTTAAACTAAATATAAAACAATCTTAATTCTATTTCACGTTCAGTGCTCTATTTTTTTAAATGATTTCCACATAGTTTGGAAATTTGAATCAAACAATTAATTCATATTAACGATTAATGGAACCATACTTCACTAAACTGATGGTAATTGCAGTTAATAGTCCTAACTATGCATTAATCAGTTATAATTATCAATTAATTATGAATTATAGTATAAATTAATAACATTAATCAGTCTTCAGAGGAAGAATGTGATTCCTCTTATAACTCTTAAGATAAATTAGTTCTGATAAATATTTCTAGATGATTCATAACTTCACTCTAGAAATAAAGTATTGCATTTACAATATTGAATTATTGCTATGATTGTTTGATATTGTTGATAATTACATGTCTTATATAACTACTTTCATATCCTTTTTCTTCACAATACTCTTAATATTTTCATACTTAAAACTTATAACATAATACAATAAGTCTTTCAGATAAAAACAAACCCACAATATTCATAAGTACTCTTTTTTAATATTCTTTTAAGTGATTATCACTTTTAGTAAATTTTTAACATGAGATGTTAATTATTGCACAAAAATATTAAATTTAATCTATAACTATCTAGCCATCTTCCTCATGATGATTATTATATTATACATTTACACATTAGAATACACATTTTCATTGAAAAGTTAAAAATTCTTTCAACAAGCAAAATTCAATAACATATTAAGCTTAGTATTTTGTGTATCAAAAAGTGCAAATAATATGACAAAAAAAATTGATGCATTTTTAAATCACATATACTATCTGGATATGAATACAAATAAAATTCTGCTTTTTGTGTAGCATGTGGAAAACTTAAATTTAATCATGAGCACTGAATTTGATGAAAAAAAATTATAAATGCAATTAAAATCTGATTAAAATTAAATTAGGAAAATACTAAATAACATAAGCAAATATTAGAATGAAATTTAATTACATAACAATAGCAAACTAAATTTAAACAAGAAAGAAGGCTAAAGTCAAACAAATTTAATATAGGTAACTTATACGCAGAATATATAATAGGAAATATTTATCTGGAGTTACTTAACATTAAATAAAAATAACTTACTATTCAAAATTTTTTTCAGTGCAGAATTAGGTGGTAATAAACTCCTATCCACAGTATGGTCATTTCCAATTGCTAATGATAAATCATTTGCTATCATATCTCTGTAAAACATAAAATTTAAAAATTAAAGGAGTGAAAAGAAATGCATTAAGTTATACAAATTTATTTAAAAAGTGATTGGCATTAAAATGAGTAATTTATTTTAAAAATAATAAAACCTAAGAAAATTCTGTATAATAAGATCTTCCCAACCAAATAATTTCTAATTATGTAAATGAATAAATATATGCATAAAGTGTAATATTTAATTAATCAATGTTATGCAAAATATGTATGTTAAAATATTAAGAAGCCAATATAACATATTTTAAATTAGTTTATTATAAATATAAAAAATTATTAATAAAGAAAGTAAAAAAAAATTTATTTTTGAGAATATTTTTATCAGATATGTAACACCAGATCCAAATTTATAATTTAATTTTGTATATTAATGATCTCTAGTTATAGAGTATTACTTCAAAAACTTTAAATAAATTTTTAACTTAGTGACTGCCATATTTTTTTTAATTTTGTATTTTAAAATTAAAGGAATTCTTTGTTACTGTACATCATGATCAAACAATGTGTGGCCCAAGATAATTCCAAAACCAACTAGTTTTTTATAACAGCTAAGGATGAAACAGACATAAGATTATTCATAAATTTGATTTTAATAATGTTTGTAAGTAGAAAAGGTCATTGCTAAACTACCAAGACTATTTTCAAAAAAGTTTATAAAATATTTAAATTAAAATGCGAATTTAATTTTTATTTGTATATAATTATTTAATAAAAGTGTTTTGGGGAAAATATTTCCCGCAGTTAGAGCATGTTACATCTGAGATGCTGTACATTTTTAAGTGATGTACATTATTTCAAGCTTTAAAATAAAATTCTTTAAATATAATAGCTGTACATTTTTCTTATAAGCATTTCAATACCACTTTTTATTGTAAAAATTAATTTAAAACTCTAGAAAATCATTTAATTTTCATAACGGATGTTAAATGATCTGTGAATGACTATTTTCTTTTATGAAGCAAGTTAAATGCAGATGTGATATCAATTTTATTTTACTATTTTAAAAAATTCGCACAAAAAAGTTACAATATAATGTCATATTATAAAAGTGTATGCACAAACAAGATTAATCATGTATAATGTAATTTTTAAAACAAATTAAAAATTTGTCAAATAAATTTAATATTTCAGTTAATGATGATTGACAAACTGTTCTTACGCAGTTAGATCTAGAATTGAAAATCTTTCAATAATTTCATCGACATCTTGATCATCTTTGACTGGTGTTGTCCCAATACAAAAAGAATCGTCATCAATTACCTAAAAGAAATATTAAATAAAAAAAAATGGTTAACATTTGTGATAATATACTTATTACTGATAAGAAAAGAATCGTTCAAAACAATATCAGTAGTAAATATAATGAAATTTTAAACAATGTTAACTATACTGCACATTGTTTAATAAAACTTAATAAAATCTTCTCCATGCTTTCCAAATAATAATTTATGTGTGGAAGAAAAATCAAGTATTTTTTAACTAATTTATCCATGTTAGTTTTATTTTAAAAATGAAAGCTTGAAAGAAATATATACAAAATACCAATAATTTTCCCTGATAAAGAACATGCAGTGAATCCTATAAGTGCTAATACTATATACAGAGTCCTTTTGAAATAGAGTGTGAATTACTAACAGAAGATTAGAGAGGAAGTAAAAAAGGGAAAATGCATTTATTGTGACTATTTTATTCTTTTTTTAATATAATTACTAAAGAAGTGAATCTACTGTTT
The DNA here is from genome assembly GCA_030067965.1 of Latrodectus elegans. NCBI lineage: Eukaryota > Metazoa > Arthropoda > Arachnida > Araneae > Theridiidae > Latrodectus > Latrodectus elegans. The sequence goes on from CM057819.1 coordinate 40,408,898, forward strand.
TCCGTGTTATTGACAAAATTGAGACATTTTTAAATTTAGAATATTTATTAAATGAAAGTACTAGTCACTTGAATCAACAATCTTTTGAATCATTAACAATAAACTATTACTTCTAAATTACATACTATTGAATTTGTGAAATATTCAATAAAAAATATGTATATAATATTTCTTTATCTTTTTTTCATAGAGACGTTCATATTTACATGATTTCAAATTAATAACAAATTAGAAATGTCAAGTCACAATCATCACATACATTTGTCAAAAATATTAAATTATAAAATATATGTGACTGATATTAAATGGAAATTATTCAAAACATAAATCTTTCATTGTTAAGATAGAAAAAAAAAGGAAATATATGCAAATGAAAAACTTGTATACATTTAATCAGATTGCACAAATCATAAAAGAGCAACATAAATATCTTTGTCCTGTATTTTATAACCCTTGATTGTTCAGTTCCTCCTTTACACACACACACATTCATTTTTAACTCTTCTTTTCTTAGTTAGCTACAATAAAATGAAGATCGCTTTTATTCAATAAACTCAAAATGTGTGATATAAAATTTTTATGAAAATTTATTCACAAAAACGAATTTTTACAAAAAGTTTCATTTACTTTTAATGACCAATATTGTCACAAAAGAATTAAGAATTTGAGCTAATTTAAGTTTAAAACATTGTTTTATGAGAGAATATAGATTTCATATTTGGAGAGACTTTATTTAGTTTTCGTTAAAAGACTAAATAAAAATCATAATAAAATATAAAAATATTTCGGACTCTTTGGGAGACATTTGAAATTTATTTTTATTTTATTTCCAAATTTACTCAAAATAAACTCGTAATTTTTTCAAAAATAATTAAATTTGTCTTGATTTTCATTACAAAATATTGCGAAATAAAAACTTTTTAAGTATCCAGGAACAATTACGTGTCCTTGAGAATGTTAGGAAATTTTACAGATTTTATAAAACACATAAATCTTAGATATAGAAAACATCATTTACAGTCAAGCAAACAATCGGATAATTTATTCGTTTCCCTCATATTTTAGTAGTACACATAAAAAAATTCACCATATCACCACAAAAGTAGGTCATATCCAAATACCCTTCTTTAATGATAACCTAAAATTCTTGGAAATTATGGAACTTTCATCACTGGTCCTTAATTTAGCATCTGAAAGCATTTTCATTCAACCTAATGCCTTCCTTTTTTAAGATAGAGACTGCAAGAAATTCTGAGAAAGGGTTTTACTTCCCAATCAGAAGACAATTTAAAAGAAATCTAACTAATTTGCCTTAAAAATTTAATAAATATCATGTTGATATTTAACTGACAATCATGTAAGTTAGAGTTTAGGATATTATATTTAATTTAAATAAGTATTATTTAATTTTTACATCTTAAAAAAATGATTTATGCCTTATTCAATGATCTGAAGTAAAAAATAAAAATAAGCAGGCATGATTAAAATATTTAAAGACAAACGATGCATATAAAGGTATACATTTTTATTCTCTTTTCCTCACAATTTCATATATACTGTTCATTTTTTCCTTTCTTTACAATCTTAATTCTGTCAATATTAATACAAAATTTAAAAAAAAAAAACTTAATAAAGTCTATTGATAGCTACAGCACTAAAATAATAAGGCCCAAATGCCATAAAATCCAGGATGCTAAATTCTGAGTTTGGAGATTTGTTTTGGCGGATTTTCTTATGCATTCAAAAACCTGGCTTTTATTACGTCAAATAAAAATTATGCAGAAAATTCTATTTTGACAACCTTGGTACTTATGTCATCTTGCATGTCACATGTCATCTTGATAACATTTCTTTCCTGCCAAAAGAAATTCAGAATTTAGCATCCTGGATTATACAGTATCTGTGCCAATGATAACTGAAAAGAATGTAAAAAATATATAATATATATAGAAACCAAAAAATATTTTTCTTTCATTATCAAAATACTAAAGCCAAGTAGGTGATGAAGATTCTACATACATCATGTTCTGGAACAGTTGTTGGTGTTTTTATAGTAGACTGCGAAAAAACCTAAAGTAAATAATAATCAAATGTAAAATTTTAAATGATTTTTATAAAATAACACAAACTAAACAGCACTTAAAATGATTAACACAAAACCTTTAAAATAACTTAAAATAATACAAAACCCTATTAATAGGCCAATAACAATTTCAGAAGATAAAATAAATATAGTGGGAATTTAATAAATTTCATAAAATTTGCTGAACTATTTAAAAAAACAATTTATAAGAATTACATGGGTTATTTTTTTAATAAAGTTTATAAATAGGAACATGTAAAAAAATATACTAGAATACATACATTAGAGGAAGTTATATTTACAGAGTCAGCAAACTGGGTTTGGAGATTCAGTACTTTGTTCAGCAAAACTAAAAACAAGAGTAAAATAATTCTGATTAGCATCAGGTTTATTATGAAATGATACAATATTGTTCTTAAAATTACAGAATTAAAAAATTTGAATTCTCATAGAATTACAAACTTTCTTGGCAGTGTGATATTGTGCGATTAAATTGATAGATCCTTCACTTAACTTGCAACAATAAATAAATTTTAAAATTTTTAACAGTAAAATTTGCAATTAAATTTTACTGTTAAAAATAATTTGCAATAATAAGTAAGAAAATCCTCACTTAAATTTATAATGGTAATAATCAAATTACAAAACCAAAAATCCCTGTAAGCAGACAATATTTGTGATCGAGACAACAAACTCCTTTACTAAACTCTCACATCCAAAAGACCAATTGGTAAAGAAATAGACTTGCTTAATAATTAATCAGCAACTTCTCTGCTCAAAGGATCTGTGCACATTAACTATTAATGGAACTTAATATAATTTTTTTTAAACATGCTTGATAACTTTTTATTTATGTTTTTCAGCTATTACTTTGATTATTCTTTAATTATTAACCTAAATGTACAAATTTTGAAGTGGTTGGTTTTAACACATTGACTACTTATTACGCGCTAGCGAGTGACGTGGCACTATCGCCGAAGAGCCAATCACGCCCCAGCGCATGATGTGGTGTGATGTGATGTCTCAGTAGTCAGTCATGCGCAGGCACAGGAAAATCCACTTCTGATTATTCATTCTCTAGTTCATTTGGCATTGTTTGCAGGGTATATCTGCTGGTATTGGCATGGAGTTATGATTAGAAACTATCTGTAAATAATCGTGGTTTTGAACTTAATATTTAATTTTTGATTGAAAAAATAATCTTGTGAGATGAGTTATACAGATAATAATTCTGCAGGGCCTTCACGAACCAAAAAAGAAAAGTTCAAAATATTAAGAATCTAACAGATGATGAAATTGCAAAGTTGTTGGCTAAGCTATCGGATGAGTACCTGAGTGATTTTAGTTACGACAACTGTGACAGTGACGAAGAATTCATTCCTCACAATGATGCCCATGATATTTCGGATTCTGAAGATGAAGATGATGAACAAATCGTTCAAGGTGCAGCATGTCAACACGATAATTCCATTATGATTGAAAATTTAACTTGGTAAAACGATTCAACATCCATGAAACAGTTTTTTTTTTCATAAAATCCGAGTGTTTGCTCCAACCTGTTTCAGGTAACAATCCTATAGATTATTTTCAGCATTTTTTCACCGACAATATCTTGGAGGAAGTAGTTGCTGAAACTAATGATTATGCTCATAAAGTACTTTTTCCACCGTGAAAAAAAGAAACATTCATGAATCAATGCCTGGAAAGACACTACAAAAGAGGAACTTTTGACATTTGTGGGATTGATCTTACATATGGGAACTATACAAATCAACAGCATACAAGATTACTGGAAAACAGATTCACTGTTTGGTTTAAAAGGTTTTTCTCAAAACATGAGCAGGAATCGGTTTTCATTATTACTGAGGGCATTGCACTTCGCAAAAATTCTAGAGCAGAATACAGATATTCCAAAGGATCGATTATATAAAATAAGAGGTATGGGAAATTTGTTCAACGCACGAGTATCTGGAATATATTACCCAGAACAAGAGATTAGTTTAGATGAGTCGATGGTATTATGGCGTGGATGACTTATATTTACACAGTATATACCAAATAAACGTCACAAATATGGTTGCAAGCTGTACATGATCACAACCCTGATGGTATGATTCTCAAATTTATGGTATATACAAGTATGTTGGATGATCCTGGTGGAAAAGGACATGCACAGAAAGTCATAATGAATTTACTTGAGGGAATGTTGGATGTAGGGCATAGCGTATTTATTAACAATTATTATAATAGCTATGAATTAGGAAAATGTCTTTCTAATAGAAAAACTCATTGTACTGGGACAATTAAAAACAATAGGAAGACATTTCCAAAAGAGGTAAAAGAAAAAAAAAACTGAAGAAAGTGCAAACTGTAGCAAAATATACTAATGGTGTGATGATTGCTAAGTGGAAGGATAAAAGAGACATCACCTATATTTCCAATGAATATAAAAATCATATGGTGGAAAAAACAAACAAACGAGGTGAAGTTAAAACAAAACTATTACCTGTAATTCAGTATAATAAATTTATGGCAGGTATTGATAAGCAAGACCAGATGCTTGCTTATTATCCTTGTGAAAGAAAAACGATTAGGTGGCCCATGATAATTTTGCGCATATTTTGCAAATAATGATGGCCAATTCCCACTTTATCTACAAGAAGTATTCCAATGGAAACATGTCACTTTATGACTATCGTCTATCCGTAATAAGATGCGAAACAGCCATCTCTTCATCGTGCTTCTGTGTGTCATCCATCTGAATCGAAGTATATACTCTAAACACGGGAAGAGAAAAAAGGTGGAAAAGTACTGCAAAAGCAGTGTAAAAGCTGTTATTCGCAAGAAAAACAAAAAGATACCATATATGTGTGCAAAGTTTGCAAAGGATCTCCTGGATACTGCCTAGAATGTGCTAAGATTACACACAAATAACACTCTAAAATGTAAGTTTTGTAATAATACCATTATAATTATCATGTAATTAATTCATTTGTAATATGTATATTTGTTTGTAATAGAGATTTATAATAAAAATAATGCATACTAGCACTTATTTCTTATTTTGATATCTTTTGCAAATCACGCGCCAGTTCGTAATTTGGCATTTGGGGAAAAAAATTTATGTGCAGTGCCGTCACGCGCTAGTGTGTAGTTAAGAAATTCCATAGGGAAATGCTTAAATAATATTTAGATATAAAATAATCATATTTCATTTTTTTTTCAGATATAGAAATACATTTTGTAAAATTCAAGATCCCTTCAATTGGTTCTAAGCTGTCATGTTTTCCAAAATTAGTGTATTTCTAAGTGTGCTTTTAACTGTTTGTACAAGATGTTCCCTGGTGGATTCTCCCTCACTTCTCCTGACAAATCTTGATTGAATCCATTGCACATAAAAATGTGTTTTGTCACCGAATACAACCATTTTCCAGTCTTGTGCAGCCCAATTCAAATGTTTCCTCTTCATTGCAGGTATTCATTGTTGTTCTTTGATTGGTGTTCTTGCATAATGAAAGATATTTTAAATAATTGAAGCTACAAATCTGAACTAATCTTTCCAATTAGTTATTTCCTACTCTTTAAATATAAACAGGAGTTTTTCCCCCCCCCCACCTTTTGCAAACAAATAAAATGATGTAAAAACTAAATAATAATGTAAAACACTTCAGAATTTTTAGCAGAACAAATGAAAAGATTTACTTGAAATGTTTGAATCAGAAAAGATTTTTAAGAAGTTAGAAAAGCATTTACTTATATATAAATAAGTATAGTGGACCTTAAGCAAATTTGACCAAGTCAAATATAACATCATTTCACACTTTAAACAAAACCTGACCTTTCACTTTTCTCTTTATTCTTGCAAGAAATTCTAAAATTTTAATCTTGCAGATAATTTACACTTTATTTATCTATAATTGTCTTTAATTTAAAAAAAAAAATTGTAAAAATTTCTTATGCATGACATCTTATTAACTAAGATAAACATTCCTGCAAAATAAAAAAAAAAAAAAAAGGAAAAGAAAAGATTAAATTTGAGGTAAGTAAATCATTCTAACATTAGATGCTTTCAATTTTCGACAAATTTCCAAGAAATTAATAATTTATTTTAAAAGCAATTTTTTGCCATTAGTACTTCTTACAAAGAAAAAATAACAAACATTTTAATTAAGAAAATTCATTATTCATATGAAAACAAAAATTTTTACCAACAGTTATTTTAAAATAAAAATCATGTACTGTTTTTACAATATTTTTTTTATATAGCTACTGTACTCGATTTCATTGAACACCTACTACATGGAGAAATCTTTGCCTTTTTTAATTACTCCCTATTTTTAATTATGATTTATTTTTTAGTCATGATAGAAAACTGTGATTAGCATCAGTTCTTAAAGTTAGCATTGCATATACCATTTAAATTTTGTAAATATAATAAGGATTCAAAATATGCACAGCGATAAAAACTTCTGCTTTTTTTCAATCTCAATTCTAATTAATCTTTTGGGTAGTACTTCATAAAAAAAATAAATAAATAAAAGCTGTAGCTTGTCCATTTTAAATTTCACTTACAATTTAATCTCAACAGTTTAATACAGTTGTTTGTTAAAAATAATTACAAAAATGCAAAAATGTCTTATTTGTTTATTGTACTACAGCCATTTTTTGCATATGAAGGCATATTTGATTAGTAACTACTTGAAATTAGCTCCAAACTACCAAAAGCGTTTTTGAAGAACATGGAAGTCAAACATACAGCAGACCAGAAAGATAATAGCTATCCATTCACAACAGATTTGACAAATCTCAAAGTAGATGTTAGTTAATGAATACTGATTTCTTAAGCAGATGACTGAAATGAATGAATTAAATTATTATTGATTACAATTAAGAATTCTACATTGTTGTAAAACAAATTTTTTGTATTTTTATCTTTTGAATGCTTTTAAAATTTTTAAAAGATCAAACTTCATTCTCAAGAGAGATAAGTGACACATATGCTTGTGTAAAACTTGACTCAAAAAAGCTCTGAATTAAAGTTTTAAAGTTTTTAAATTTAAGCAACAAACAGAGAAAACACTAATAATTTCAGATTTAATTGATGAATTTACATACCATAATTAGTTCAATTCATTTATAAATATATAGATTCACTGAACATCAAAATTAAAAATGTTTCAGATTGAAAGAGAAATATTAAAAATCCAAAAACTATACACAAATTGAAAAATCGCATAATTGAATTTTACTTTAAGGATTTGAAATTTATTTTTTTAAAGGAAAATACGGATTCAAACTTGCATGATAATAAAATAAAATTTCTAAAATAGTTGTTTGAAATTTTAAAGAAAACAAACGTTTAGTTCATCAAGAATGTAGTCTTGTACACCAATTATGTTTTTTAAATATTAATGATTCCTTATCGTTATATTTTTTTAATACATAACACTACAGCATAGCATTGGAGCGATAAGTTTCAATAGAACAAATTAAATTAATTAAACTACATTAAAAAAAGTATATGTTCCACAGTTGATTTTAAAATAATTCTTCTATAACATCTAAAGGAAACTAATCAAATATACAATAAATGACACTGAATATAACATAATTTTAAATTTAATAAAAAGAAATACCTCTTCTCTTCTCAGGATAAAAGAAATCAGTAATGTTGACAGGTACTGAAGGTTGAAAACAAAAAGATGCTTTTGTACAACACAGTTGATTTAAATCATTTTCTACAGCCAAACCTTCCAACAATTTTGGTGCAGATCGTGAATTAGTAAAAGCTGTTTTTATAGTAATGAAATTTGCATGAGGAACTGTGCTAGTTGAGGAACTGGCTTCAGATTTAATTGCAGCATTTTCTTCAGTTGTAAGATAAACCTACAAGAGAAAATTGTAGTATTTTGCACTTATAATAAAATTGTAATATTTAATATGTATTGTATTTTGTACTTAAGACTCAAGTTACATATTAATAATATTTGTCATTTAATAAAACATTTCAATAAAGATATACAACTTATAAGTTATATATAAGTTAACATTTCTTCAATAATTCTTTGAATTATAAATCTCAATTATAAAAAAAAAACTTATATTGTCTTAAATATACTGAAAATATAAATGGAAAAAGAGACTGGGAGATATTTCAATATAGTTATTGAAACACATCGCTAACAACTGAAAATATATATTCCTTTTAATATACATTATATGCTAAAGAAAACTGTATAAAGTTTAAGAAAATATTTTTCTTGTATATGTTCAATAAATTGAAAGCCAATTTCAAGTTTCATTGATACAAATTTCCAAAAAAAAATGTAATTAATCATAAGTTGTTTTTTTATGCTTATGAGAAATTTCTGTATATGGATTGACCTGCTTTCTGTCCATTTGAACAATATATACTTGATTATTATTTATCAGTTTAATCATTAAGTTACATAATTTGTACTTTGCATATGTATATAAAAGACAGCCTCATGTTTTACTAAGAATTTAAGTCTAGATTGCAAAGTAACTGTTGAGTACTATAATAGAGAATTGATCAGATAAAATATGTTAAAACAGATACATGAATATAAGTACAGTACTCAGTATAAGGGCATTGTTGAAAAGTATTGGAGAGCCGTGAACTAATGGCTTAGTCACTAATGTTCGGCATTTGTAAAAATAATAAAAATAATAATGTAAGTACACATTAAAATATAAAACTCACTTGTTTAGCTTTTGTTTTACGTCTTTCACGATGTTCTTCATTTCCATCATTATATTCATCTTCTGTTCCTCTTTTTTCTGTTGAGCCTATAAAAAATCATGATTATAACTACAGAGCATTTCAATATAGCACAACTAAGTGAACCATTTTCTTGAATTTATCAATGGTGATATGAAAATGAAGTTTTTATAAATTTATTTCATTACATTAAGTAACCAGATTAAGAAAGTAGCTTTTGTTGTTCTTGCCATGAAAAGGTAAACGATATTATATTAAAATTATAATATAGTAAATTATATCACTTAAAGCAGCAAAATTATCACTTTAAACAATTTATTCCAGCTAATGACTTTTCAAACAAAATTTTTCTTAATGAGTTTTTCACAATCAAAATCATCAGAATCATCAAATCCTTAAAAATTTTCTCAAGTATATCAGAATATCTATTACCTATATATAAAAAAAAATAAATAAATAAATAACTGTGATCACAATTTTTTAAAAGAATATGAACAGTTAAATCATACCTCAAAGCAGAGATGGTTAGAAAATTGACTCAGAAATTTATCATATAAAATAAGATTTCATATTATTTCAAAAGTTTTTTTATTTTCCTTTTTATGGAAATTATATAGATAAGAGAAATTGTTTTTTAGTATTTAAAGTTTTTGAAATTAATGTGGATTGATCTTTAAGATTACATTTTCAATTATATTTAATCTTTAATTCAAGCATTTAATTTACATAAATGTAAGCATAACAAAATAGATAAAATTTATTTTTTTTTAACCATAACAACTATAAATTATGAATATTTCATTAACAGCTTAAGCAAATCGCTTTCAAGAATAACTGAAAAGTGAAGCTTTAAAATATCTTTTTTTTTCTATTTTTAAATGAAAAATTAATATAAGTGATGATAACTTCATTTATTTAAAATTTTTTTTATCATAACCTATATTTCTGATAATACATTACAAATCAAGATTCACATTTATTTAAGATTACAAAATAAAAACTTAACCATTATTATGAAAAGGAATTTAAAATTAAACATCACATATTAAAAAAAGTAGAACTGGATAAAATATGAACTGAATGCGCAATTTATCATGTGTTAAATAGGATTAAAATTTTATATCATTTAAATTTACTTGCCTTTTTTATTGTAAATAACTGTCTGCAACTGATTATGAAAAGCAAATGTGTCTTTATACAAGGCCTCAACACGACCAGCATAAATCTTTGAGCTTGCTTGTAAAGAAAGACTAGCAAATTGTAAATCAGGAATGTCTTTTTTTACCAAACGACGCATGATACCAATAAGATGCAAGCCAAAAGCATTTTTAGTATTTATTTTCTGAAATAATTAAATTAATATATAAAACATTTTTCCATAATTCTTTTAAAACTCCTAAATAGTAATATTTATTAGGATATAGAGCATGACAAAAAATTAAATTCTTATAGTAAATGTCAAAAGGGAATAATTATTCAAAAACTATATTTTATATTTTTCTGTAATTTTAAAATAAATTGCAAAAAAGAAAAATTATTTTAAATTGATTAAAAATTAAATATATTAATTAGTTCAGTGTATTTCTACTTGAAATACATTATTTTAAAATATAACTAATCATAAATATCAAAATGTTTCATTAAAGTAAATTTATAGCAACTGATTTTCATTAATAAGCCTATTCTTTTTAATTAAAATTCAACATAACTATTCTAAATTATATTGACATTATATAATCATTTATAATTATTCCATGTATTGTTGTTTTTTTTTTTTTTTTTTTAATTTTAAAGTAAGCACTTCAAATTTTTTATACATTTTCAAACAATAATAATAACATGCAAAGAAGTTTCTAAATAAAATTTATTACACACCAATGTAACCCTTTTTAATTCCTTAATTCATTTTTAAACTTCTTGTTTTACAATTATTGAAATCATAATTAATTAATCAGCAATTTATAGTTTTATATAGAAAATTACACGGTATAACAATTATGAAAAAAAATCAGATTATTCTCCAATTTTGGATCCTTTACAGACTGATTGTGCTAAGAACAACGCTAAATTCATAAAAATTTAAAGCAGTGCTTAGCTTTTATGTAAAATGATTTTTAATCCATACAATATCACTATAAAAATATTTTTATAGCTTTAATGAAATTATAACACAACAAGATTTAATCTTTATGTTTAGAATTTTATCTATGCACTACATGAAATGAACGAAAATTCACACAGAAAGCCTTTAAATCAAGAAGATATATTTAATCACATCTAATATAATTACTACTATTTTGAAAATTTCTATAAAAAAAATAAAAGCAATGTGGACTTGATAATTTTAACTATAAAACTTGTACTACATTTGTAATAGAAATTTACTTACAGTAGAAAGTCTTTTGTTGAAGACATGAAATGTAAATTAAACCAAAAATAATAGTTAAATATTTATAACATGAGAATTTTACTAAATAAATACACACACATAAGATAATTAACGCTATGCAACTCATTTTCTTACATTTTCAGCAGCTAATTTCAGACACAAAGATAAATGCTCAGACATTTCTTGCTCTGTCATACCCATTAAGGAATCTGCATTTCTAAAATAAAATAATATTACACAAGTACAGTGATTGGCAAATTTTTAAGTAAAATTAGAGTACATATAGAGAAATTAAATAAGGGGTCAATTTGATGCATATAAATAATTCATGAATACAATTCACTAATTAATTCCCATCTAAAAATCATAAACATTTTGCCAAAATCAATAACTTTAAATAATTCTCTCACTATAAAAGAAAATTATTTATATATATGAAACCTTACTTATTAAGGTTTGGAATGTATATGGAATTAATATAGTCCTAACTCAGAAATTCTTGTCATAAATGTCTAGAATAGAGCATAGCAATACATTAAATTTGTAATTATATGATGTTTATTCTAGAAAGAAAACTATAAATCATGACAAAATCGTATTTATGACAAGAATTTTACCAAATACATCACAATATGTTACACAATCATAGTAGTGATTTTTGTTAAGTTTACTATTTTATAACCAAAATATCTTTAAAAAAAGAGAGAGAGAAGCTTATAAAATTTATATTTCATAATTTGAAAAATATTCCCTGCAGATAAGTGATAGAAAATTAATATTCCTGCAACATTAGAAGTTATTCTTAAAAGTTGGTGATGACTACTACTGAATTGTTATTTCTATTATTGGGCTAATATTGTAATGCTAAAAATTAAAAAATCATTTTGATCTATATTATATTTCATGTTTAATTGCTAATACTGACTACTTATTTAAAAAATATTTTTAAACTATTTTATTTATACTTAATTCAGTTTACACATATATATAACATGCAGCATTAAAATTAGTAAAATATTCAGTAGTTGGCTAAATATTCATTTGTTACATCTCAAATATTAACATACATTTAAATATTATAATTACATATTAATAATTGGATTATTATATTAATAATAATTTACTGACTTAGGATTGGTTGAAGAGTCATCTTCACTAAGCAGTTGCGCATCCATTGCCTTGGCCTCCATACTTGAAGTCTATGGTAAAATTAAAAATATAATAATGGGGAAAAAAGGATATGAAATAAAAATAGTTTTCAAAATTGAAAAGTTAATTGAAATATAATAGAATTATATAAAAACTGTATCATAAAGAGGATTATTTAGTATTTATACCAAGAAACAAAAGTCTTATAATATTATGTCCATAAACTTGTTCGACTAATATTAAAAAAATAATTAAAAAGAACATTCAAATTTGAAAATTTGATTTATTGCTAAAATTTCTAAGACTTTTTACTAGAAGTTCCTGTAGAAAATGTTCAATTAATCTTTTTATCATAATAAGTTTCTTAAATTTTTCTTTTCATTTTTTTTTTTTTTTTTTTTTTTTTTGTTATTCTACTTTAATTAATTTTTTAACGAGAATTGAATAAATAAAACTAAAATACCATAATAATCATTTCCAGAATGTTTAATATAATTTTCTGGAAAAGAGTTTTTGAGAATAGCTAAATTTCTGATTCTTTTATTAAAAAAGTGAAGTTTTGTTTTAAAATATAAATAAATAAGAGGGAATAATTGAATATAAAGGTCTAATTTGGTTTAAGAGAGCCAGAATTGGTAATTTTACTATCAGAAAGATTTTTGATACTGTAAGTAAAGTAAAATGAAAAGACAAAAAAATCCAATAATTAATTATCTTAAATAGCTATTAAATCACATTATCTACTCTAATATTATTAAATCATTGTTAACAGGGATCCAAAGATTTATCATAATTATCAAATACCTTCATAGTAATTTATGGAATGTAGGAAAAATGTTTTAACTCAGTTCTAGGTATTAACTAGAAAAATCAACTTAACTTGACTACAAATTTTTAAACTAAAGCATGTCACATTTAAAGGCAACAAATAATAAGTGGATTGAAGAACTATAACTTGCATATATTCTTTTAACATTTTGCAAAAACAAAATATAGCTTCACACAGTTGTAATGAATCTGAAGTATGTGTCCTTTTTACTGCTTTTTTATTTATTGATATTGACTGGTCTTTACAATATAATTATAAATCCTTAAGAATTGGTCAATAACAAGTATCATCCCAATAACAAATATTAATTAAAGTCCAAATAATATTTTTAGGAATGCATCTTAAATGGGATTACAGAGCGAAAACACATCTAAAATCATATATCTAATTACATGGACACTGTTTTGATTAGATATAAAGAAACAATTAAGATAATTTCAACATTTTCTAGAAACCATTCACCAACGGTAAATAGTTTCTAAAAACTAATAAATGTTATTGAACATAATTTCATGATTTTTTCTACATTGACCATTTTAAATCATGCAAATTTGAATAAATTTGTATAATTTTAGATAATGATCATGTAATGGTGGTTACAAAACAAAGCCTTTCATTATCACACGATAGTAATTTTATTTATCTTTTGTAGAAGATTTCATTCTTATATTTATATTTTCTAATAGTTTCAAAAAATTATTTTTAGTTAATAACATAACTCGCAAGTGTACACTCAGCAAAATATTACATATCAGATAGAACATCCTTGAAGAAATGGCAGGTTTCATGTTATATTTGCACAAAATTAAATGTGATCAGAATAATTTATCTAGCTTACTGTTTTAAATTCCCATGTATATATTCTATGTATTTATATTTTCAAAGCTGGTTTTATAATCACAATTCCATGATAAAACCATCAAGTTTAATATGAAATTCATCAGTAAATCAAGACTAAAATTAGTAGAACTGATCTTGGTTGGTCGATTCTTGGTGCAAACAATCCAAACACGGACAATCTGCACTATCAAACTGATCTTAGGTTACCTCACTATTTCTTTTATGTAGCAGTAAATATTGATAAGAGCAACAATACCTAGAAATTAAGTATAAAAATAGAGGAAAAGGGATCACTTTGGTCAAAGTAGAGACATCAGATTTTTTTTTGTCTGACAAGCAGAAAAGAATTGTCAGAATTTAGTCAGCAATCCTAATAGGGATGTAAATAGGTTCTTTCAGAACAATAACAAACAGATAAGAAAATAAAGAAACAATATGACATTATTTTGAAAGTACTAACCCTAATATTACATAAAATACAATTAACATAAAAAATTGATTGAATTTGTTTAAAAACATCATAACTAAAAATAAGTTTCAGAAAATATACAAAAAGTGAGCTGACTGAAATTATAAAACTATAAAACAATAAGTAAAATCTTTCAAGTAGATTTTTTTGGTTAATAATAAACTTAATTACATCAATTTAATGAATGAAACATAATTATAAAATAATAAATTTATAATTTTTAAAATAATTTATCTCAATTAAAATTTTATTTAATGAGATGTATTTAAAATTGAAGATTTTAGATGAGAATATTTATAAATCAAATTTACGAATTACTAAAATGCAAAAGTATTTATTTTCCATATATAATTTAAAGATTATATAATAGACCATATCATTTTAATTGTAAAAAAACATCCTATAAAATTTAAGAATTTTTGAAATTTTTTGGTAATAAAATAAATTATAAATTAAGAACTAGCAATAAAAAATAAAAATTCAGTTAAGGCATTTAGAAATAGAATTCTGAGAAATTATAGTAGAATAGATAACCAGCCTAATCTTCTAATGAAATGGAATTTGGTAATTTTTATGTGAATTAAAACATTTAAATGCAATTTTAACGTAATTTGTCAAAAATTACGTAAATGTTTAAAAGATTAAAAACTTAAATATAAAAAATAAATTTAGAAAATAAAAAACTAAAAAATTATATGCTTCAATTAAATTTTTACTTCTCTATTTCTTCTATAAAATATTTCCTCACAATTTCATATCAAATAAAATACACAATAAATCATATCAAATAGCATAAATAAATTTTTTCAGTCTTCAAAGGGAAATTTTTAAAATGAAAATGTTATAAAATAAATTTTATGCATATTGTCAAATAAAAATTTATTTTCACTGACATCAATCTAGTTTTTGTGATTACTTCTTATAGCATTCAAAAATTCACCTCTGAAAAAATTTTACCATGTTTGGCAGTTTTTTACCCTTAGTAACTTGTGATTGCAAAGCTTCTTTTAGTCAAAAATAGTGTAAAACAAATATTTTACATTAGTTTCATCTTATAAAATAGTTAAGTTTTAAGAAAATTCTATAAACACTCTTAAGTGCCATGAAACTTTTAAATTTACTCACTTTGATATAAAATTGTTAGTATTATGATATAAATTAATACCTTCTAATGAGCAGAAAATCAGTCAACTAAACATTAGGTACAGGGAGAAAGCTTATCATCTAATATTAAAACTATTCGTTGGTTTTCAAGTAGGAATCAAATTTGCCAATTACATTGCAAATCAAATATATGCCACATAATAGTAAGAAAAAATTGCTTCGAATAATTATTTTTCAAATTTTATGTATACATACTGAAATTTAAATAATTAAGGATTACTTTACTTGTTAAATAACATATTTTGCATGTTATTTTTAATCTGGAATAGAACTGCCAAAATTAGAAATAAGTAATTAAAAATCAAAAAATGGGAAAATTTTACATTTTTGATTAATCTAAAATTAAGAAAACATTAAATAGTTGCATATAGGATGTCAATCTGCAAATCTTTTAATTTTAGAAAGAAAAAAAAGCAATTAGAGTACCAAAAAAATGTGAAAATTAGAATATATTCTTAACATTTTTATTCTAAATTAAATACAAAACAATTTATGATTGCCTCAAACATTATAAACAATAAAATTTTAAGACAATAATTCATATTTAGAATATTTTAACATTTGATAAAATCGCTAAAGAGTAGAAAGATGGGTTTGAATATTGACATTAAATGCAAGTTCAACAGAGGAAACGCAAGTTTTTAAAAGAGTGCTTACTATTTCACTTATTTATAACACGCGTGAGAACCTTCCATAAGCAAATAAACATGGAAAGTTAATTATACATGTATGTGAATCGAGATTATATATTCTGTCAAAATAAACATTTCACTTAATTTTTAATGTTTAAAAATATCTTATTTCATTTCTTCGATTTTTTTAATATTGAAATAATACTCACTTTGTAAAACTATAGAAATAAATAGGTATGTAGTAAAATATTTTTATTAAAAAATTAATAAAATCATATCAAATTACATTTTTATAAAAGGCACATGTAATAAATTAACAAATTGTCAGTTATATTTATTTACTACTTCGAAAAGGCGCGAAAATCCTAACTAAATACTTTAAACTTCTTCTGACTTATGCCAATCATGATCTATGAGGAAATATTAGATTTCATATATCATATCGTAAAATATTCTTGTGAACTCAAGCACGAATAATTTTAGTACATTTATGTCTTTCTTTTTTGATATTAATATAGATTTTCATTTGCTTTTAATATTTTTGATCCCATTAACTTTGCTACCTACAAACACGATTGTATCTTGGAGAGTCAAGTTCACAGACAAAATCAGTCTTTAAAAAATCGAAGCAAAAAATGTAAAGCTTGTTAAACAGTGATTTAATTGATTTTCGTGTATGAAAATTATTATATATAAAATGGCAAAATAAGCAAAAAAATCAAACTATCGGACTGTAGATGTTAGTCGAATCAGATCATGAATCGAATCAGCGCATACAACAAGTAATCACAGAGCAACAAACCGAAAGGATAAATCTAATTTTAAATCCGATAGGCGATGATAGACCATCTTGTCATAATTTAGAAAGTAGGAGACTTCCTACCTAACCCAAATAATATCATATTGAGAGGGCCTTTACATGTTTATCTTTCATAGGGTTTAATTTTCTTTTATTTCTCTGAAGTAGAAGTTATAAAGCTAATAAGAGGCCAGCTCACATAATCATTTCTTCACTTGATGTTCATTAAAAATGACAGATGCATTTCCTGTCAGAACTGAATCATCAATCTTCCGATAACTGGAAGTTAGGTTTTGTTATGGCAGGCAATTTTTGGAGCTCTAGGTTAAAATTGCTTAAATAACCCAAATTGAGAAGAAATATGACACACATAAAAAAAACCGTATTGATATGAGAATAGTGGATATATATTTAGTATCTATATATATTAGTGTATGTGTGTGTGTGTGTGAGTGAGTGTGTGTGTGTGAGTGAGTGTGTGTGTGTGAGTGAGTGTGTGTGTGTGAGTGAGTGTGTGTGTGTGAGTGAGTGTGTGTGTGTGAGTGAGTGTGTGTGTGTGAGTGAGTGTGTGTGTGTGTGTGTGTGTGAGTGAGTGTGTGTGTGTGTGAGTGTGTGTGTGAGTGAGTGTGTGTGTGTGAGTGTGTGTGTGTGTGTGTGTGTGAGTGAGTGTGTGTGTGTGTGTGAGTGAGTGTGTGTGTGTGAGTGTGTGTGTGTGTGTGTGAGTGTGTGTGTGTGTGTGTGTGTGTGTGTGTGTGTGTGTGTGTGTGTGTGAGTGAGTGAGTGTGTGTGTGTGAGTGAGTGTGTGTGTGTGTGAGTGAGTGAGTGTGTGTGTGTGTGTGTGTGTGTGTGTGTGTGTGTGTGTGTGTGTGTGTGTGTGTGTGTGTGTGTGTGTGTGTGTGTGTGTGTGTGTGTGTGATTGTTTGTGGTTTTTGTCATAGGCGAAATTGCTGAACTTAAATTTAAGATTCAAAATATAGACTACATATATATACTACAATATAAGAAAAGCGGGGAAAGTAACGAAGAGTTTTCCAAGAAGAGAAAGATTGAAAGTGGTGTTTTTAGGACGTATTGATACAAATTTCAAATTTGGACGTTTTTTATGGCAGGTAGCTCAAATATAAATCGCAGATGACTCGAATTTTAATCATCGGATCACTGAAAGCACGAAAATCCAAATGAAAGACAAAACTCCTATACCTAAAGATTTATAGACATCATTTTATGGATCATTATGTAAAGAACAAGTTAGAAGAATATGGTCCCTTGTTTCAGTCTCATAACATAGACAATGTTCCATGGGAGACAAGTGGAATCTCTAGACCAGGGGTCGTCAACCTGTTTGTCCTTAAGGGCGCAATACTAAATTTGAAAATCACCGAGGGCGCATATTTTACAGATAATCAACAGGTATAAATAGGCATTAAAAAAACTGATTTTTTAAAACTTTATTTGTTGATGTCATACATAATGATGCATATAATTCAGTGTGAAACTTGGGTGCATATATTTTCAGCAAATTTCTTATAATTGGGGATATATTTAGAATTTCAGGTCCTTAAATAATTTTCTAGATGTGAGTCATTAAGCTTTTTTCGGTACTTTGATTTCAAATATTTCATATTTGCAAACAAAGACTCGCGATTGTATGTTGTTGCACAAAATGAATAAATTTTTAGTGCACATTTCCTTAAAATAGGAAACTTATTTTCATCGACTAAGTTCCAAAATATTTTATCATTACTATGAGCTTTTAAAATAATATCACTTTTCAAGTTTATTATTTCTAATTCTACTAGGTCTTCGATATTATGAAGCTCGAAATACACTGAAACTATTTCAAGGACATCCTCTTCAGTAGCATTGAATGGATTTATGATAAATCTCTGAATGGCCTCTAATGCTGCAAAATCTTCAAATCTAGAAGAAAACTCTTCTATTAGCTTATCTATAATTTCTAAATATGATGGAGCAGTAACATTTTCATTATTTAAATTTAAACTTTCAACAGTATATTTTATATTTGGGAAATGTGATAATGAATTTTTCTATAGATGGGATTTCAACAACACTAACTTGCATTTGAATGCATTTACTGCACTAATCATGTCAGCGATATGCTGATTTTTTCCTTGTATTTTTAAATTTAATTCATTCAACTTTGCCGTTATATCTGTCAGCAATCCGAAGTCGATTAGCCAATGCTTATTTTCTAATTGCTCGAAAATTCGCCTCTTGATGCAATAAATTCCTTTATTTGTGGCAAAAGCATAATAAACCACTCAAGTATTTTACCTCTGCTCAGCCACTTCACTTCAGTATGTAAAAGAAAATCTGTGAACTGAACGTCCTTATCTTCTAAAAGTAATTTAAACAATCTGTGTTGCATAGCTCCCAATCTTATGGAATTAATAATTTTTGTTACTATCATAAATACGTGTTGAAAACCGATCGTTTTTGCGCATAACATTTCCTGATGTATGAGGCAAAGATAAGAAATAAATTTCGGGAATAAGGAATCCTTTCTACATAAAGCAATAAATTCTTTTTTCTTACCAGTCCACGCTGGTGCCCCGTCTGTTGTAATTGACGATAACTTTTGTACAGGTAATTTTAAATCTGTTATATACTTTTTAAAAGTAGAAAAGATATCTTCTCCTCTGGTGCTTCCCTTTAATGGCAGAACTTTAAAAAATTCTTCTTTTGTTGTAAAATCAGAAAATACCATCTTCACGCAAATTGCTAATTGTGATATATTTGTCACGTCTGTCGGTTCATCCATCTGTAGCGAAAAGAAAATACTATTTTCCATAGCATTTGCTAATTGTTTGCCCACATGACGAAGATGTACAAAATCCGGAACACCTTCTCCTCCACTGTAGCCGCTACTCCAACATTCGGGAAAAGTCTTTTCCCAAGAACTTCCACGAACTATACTTCAAGCAGCTCTTCCCTCTTAAGTAATTCGAGAAAGGTGCCCAGGAAATTCTACAGGCTGAACTCCTCCTTCAGCTCTCTGACTAACCTCCATCTCCTCTTTCCTTTGTACGTATGTAAATACCCTCTGTAAACTTGCCAGTATCTGTATATATCAGTTTTGTACTGTATCTTGCTCAATTAAGGACATCCGGCCCTCTTGAAGCCACAGTGAGTATAAACAGAACGCCCTTTGTCCCCTCGGGTGTTTTGTACAGTCCACCACTTAAGGAATTCTTCTCACACACTCTGGCCAAGTGCTGAGCCTGGGTTCCCGCCAGGAACCCAGGCTCAGCACGACGCTGTCGGACGACGTTCTCCACCGTATACCTTCGGGTGGGACGGTGCTCTTTGATAATGTTATTACCCAAGCTATTATTATATCATTTATTAATTCAGCCTCCAAATTCTCCGTAATTACTTCAATTCTTCTAGTAACAGTTCGTGCTGATAATTGAAACGTGTTTATATATAGCTGAAACTATTTCCTTTTTATTTTTAAATTCTTCAAAAAGTAAATCCGCAGCTTCTAACATGACTTCTTTCACTAATTCTCCATCTGTAAATGGTTTTTATTCTTAGCTAGCAAATGCCATATTTTAAATGACGCGATCGTTGCTGCTTTATGTTGTTGCAGTGGTTTAGTAAAAAAAACTTTGCTGATTAGTTATTGAATATTTTAAAGAAATATTCTTTTTCTTCTAATTTCAGATTTCATTGGATAGTCACTATCAAAATTCGCATGAACGGTTTTAAAATGCCGTTCAATATTACTTTTCTTGGGAATCGCTATTATTACACAACAAACAAATACACTTCTCTTTGTAATCAACGAAACAATTTAGATGTTCCAATTCATCGTTAAAATAATATGTTCTTTTCTTTTACATTTATCCATGAAGGGTTTTGAAAGGAAAGAATTATTTCGGATTACTTGGTAGTTTTAAATGCACAGTCTACGCGTGGTCTATTCAAAATACGATGACACACTAACAAAAATTACGTGAATGTTATTAGATACGCTCAAGGTTAGCAAACTGCTAATCTATTCACAATCCTAAACTCAACTGACTACTTGCTGTATATCGCCGTTTGACAAGAGTAAGTAAATCGCTCTGGCTATCATACATTTTTGTAGTGATCCCGCTGAAAAACGTAAACAAACACTAGAAACGTAAACAAATGCTGAAAAAGTTAAACAACGTGGATGGATACAAGAGATATAAGACACGCGGTGTAGGAATAAACTTTCTTACCGGACCTGTGTGATTAGGCAGAGACGTTACTCAGACAGTCTAATATCAACTGTAGAACTGAACCCTAGCGGCGGAACGCTCGCTGATGCATTTGTGAACATTCATCGAAGCTCATTAATTTTATAATTTCCTTTTTATGCGATAATGTGTCTCACTTAATCTAATTGTACATAATAATTATTACTAATTAAATAGTTATGTTTGGATTCAACTTTAATTGTTTTTTTATTCGACATATCTATGATTTACATTAGTCCAGGGAGGGCGCAGTAAAAATTGATCGGGGGCGCCATTGCGCCCACGGGCGTCGCGTTGCCTACCCCTGCTCTAGACAATAGAGTTCGTAGAATAGGAGGGTTCAGTTCTACAGTGTTAGAATAGGAGTGGGTACGGTTCCTAAGCATCCTCTCAACGAGAATGGAGCTAGAACAGGTATTTTCTGCAACAAAAATAAAATATGAAAAGTAGGGAGAATCTTTCCTGTTTTCCCAGCTCCTAAGATTATTCAATTGGAAGATCCCTTTTCTGTATCCATGATCTTCAAGGGATATAATTTTGAGACAGTAAAAGCTGAGAACTGCAGATTTTTTTTGAGAATCATCCGAACAACGAATGTCCCGGAACCAATATTAATTGCAACTCTATACAAGCTTGCATGAATAAAAAGATTTTTGCTTTTATTTGTTGAATAACAGGAAATTTTAGTTTGAATGATGACAGGGAAGGGAAACATAAATATCAGTCAGTGAAAATTGTATGTTTTTGTGCTTTTTACACATATCTTTGAAACCGCAGCAAGTAGAGCAATGGCCTCTGCAGTAGTGTTGCAAGGATGGGAAAAAACCCGGTTTATTCCCGGGAACAAACCGGGTTTTTTCTCATGAAAATTTTAAAAATTCCCAAATTTTCAAAATTGTGAGAAAATTTAAATTTTCTTAATATTTAAAAGTTTTTAACTATTAAAACCACATAATATATCTATAAAAAGATACTTTTTAATGATTTCTACTTTAATTTAAGGCAATAGAAATTTAACAAAACATTTGGTAAAAGATGACTGCCATTTGTGAAGATTGGAGAGGTTTCAAGTTGTGTTCATTGCAATTGTTACTCGCAATGTTTATTATTTGAATGTGTATTTTTTAAATTTTTGGACAGAGATATCGTTTCGATGTGCTGTCTTTCAGAAAATGTTTCAATACTATATTTTTTACAATTTTGATGTTCGTATTTTATGCTTTTAAGAATGCTTATTGTAGAAAATAAAGTCCCCCCCCCTTTTTTTAAAGACAAAAATTTGTTTTGGACCTTTAGGCTTATAACTTGCATTGTGTATGCAGTATGATTGAGTTTTTTCAGATAAACAAGTTTCGTTTTACTTAAAAATTATTTACAGATACCAAATTCGACTTCACATTGGTTCATTAATATGCGAAAAATAATCTCTAAAACGTAATGTGATTGGTTGAGTTTATTCCCTCAAAATTCCCAATGTTCCCCAAAATTCCCGAGTAAATTCCCAAGCATCAAAATTCCCGGGAATTTTATATCTCGACTCTGCAGTACAACAAATATTGAATTTAGCGAGTTTATTTTATTAGGGATAGAAATATTGGTTTAAGAGTTATAGATAGCGATACCCAATTTCAACAATGCCTGTTCTGATGCGTCAGAAAATATCTTCAAATTATCCTTTCAAATACATTCATAGTATTCGTTAAATTTATTGTCTGTGATTTCTCTAACTAAAATCTTTGATTTAAAAGCGTATACCGAATATATTAAAGATTCACTAGGATTTTTTCTGTCTTATGTGGAATTGGCATATTTAGAATTTGATACTCTTGGATTCCCAGCAAAAGAAAAAAAAATCTTTCGCGCGCTCTGACAGCTAATAATTGTCCTCTATATTTATATGATCATAGAATATTTTGTTCGACTAAAGTGCAAAAGGAGACTTTCTTTTACAAAAGGTTTGTAGATAGAATCTTAAAGATAACGTATCCTGCCTAATACATAAAAGAACTCCAGCTTCTTGAAGAAGAATTGGAACAGGTCCATTTTGGAAGGTCCGTTACGATTTTCAAATATGGAATGATATGGAATATTAAGGATGACACAGTTTGATTTTCTAACAGAGACATATACATGGCAACCGTAATCCAACCCACTAACAAAATAAGATCAGCAATGATATATACTTTTAGAAAATGAAATATTAGGAAATCCAATCTATTATTCGTAATTTCTTACAAAACATTTAGTCTTTTTTATACTGACTGTTCTTTTTTAAATAAAATAGTAGAATAGAGTCAAGTTGTGTAATAAAAACAAATCTATAATTCGTACATCATGTTTCCAGAGAATCGGTTGCTGATTAATATATAAGTTTAACTCAGGTTGTTTCCTCTCATATGAGAAGTTAATGGGAGCACAATTTGGGGGATTCAGAATACGTTTCCATTGGTGGTAAAACTCCTTCAATTTTATAAGAGTATTCCTCAGTTTGAACTACACTCTACCTAAGTTTGTAGATTTATATAGCAAAATGATATCATCGACATAAATAAAAACTAAATACCATCACGGATTACTTCACATCTGCTTGCCATAAAAAATAGCGAAAAGAAAGGGAGATAATGTACTTCATTAAGGAACGCTTCTATAGGATGTCATTTCGTTAGATAACTCACGTTTCCATTTAACTTGGAAGGTTCAGTTCACGATCAAATTATGAATCCAAAGATCAGTTTCGCTCTTAATTTTTGCTTTTAATAAGTTTAAATTACGAAATTAGGCTGAGTAGCAATCTTTGGTGATATTTATTGTAACACATACCATAAATTTTCTGGAGGAATGAGCAGATAAAATTAAATGATGTTTAATGGATAAAATGCTGGTAACACCTCTTTTAACAAAACAATCCGTACTGGTTAGCGTTGAAGAATGATAATGAAGAAGAAAAGTTGTGAGCCTCCTTATGATCATATGATCAACAGTTTAATTACGCTGATAAGAGAAATAGGTTGCTAAAATTTAATATCATTAAATCTCTTTCCTGGCTTTAGGGATAAATGTACGTTTTTCCTTATTTCCTGATTAATAGCTCTTATTCATGATTATTCACACAATTTTTAGTTTAGCTAAGGTAATCAAGTCGTACAATCAATACTAGGCCTGGTATTTTTGTTGAAATTTTATCAGGATCGGCTGATGTGTTTTTATATTGAGCAATCGCAATCTGAAATTCTTTTAATGAAAATAGTTGAATTTTGAAGTATTCATTGCTGCGCTGAACTCCTTCAAATGGTTTAGAATAATATTTTGCAAATAAATTTACTTGAGTGACACTGTCAGTTATTGACGATCTTTTAATCATGTATAAATGTGAATCCGTGAACACGAATCTTACTCTATTTTGAAAAATTTTTAAATTGTGTAAACTAAGTCCGGCAGATGATGTTGCATTTTCTCAGAAATGGCGACATAGGATCAACAAATAAGAGTGGCAGCAATTATTTTGTATTGCATTCGTGCGCTCATGTTACAAGATCTTTTAGCGATATGCCACAATCATCTTTTGTGTCGAAGAAGATAACTGCATCTTTAGTTCCATTCAGGAGAGTAATATTTAGAAAGAAACTTCTGTGTGCTATTTTCGAAACTTAAATTCTATTTACAAGTTTTGTTGAATTGGTCAAGAGAGTCTATTACCTGTTATCTTGTACTTTGTTAAAGAGATCAAGAAATGAGAACACAAAATCCGTGTTTTTCGCATTAACAGGAATAAAAGTTTTCATAACAGCATGGTCACTGCCAAATGAATTTGGGTGAATGCTTATAGTAAAACAAAACTAATCTCAGTGTCATAATATAGAGCCAAGACCTACAGACCCTTTATCTGTTTTATTGACCAAAGGCCCTCAGGTGCAAAGCATATGCCCTGATTAGATGGTCGGCTTTACATGAAACCTCCAGTGTTTAAGTCCCAAGCGTGCTTGGTACTCATTTTTATCAGCCCATAAAGAGATGAAAGGCTGAATCAACCTCATGCAGCCCGAGGATGGAACCTCGGATCTGCACTTTGGAACTGCGAAGTACTGTCACAAGCCGACTGAGTTTCTAATGTTTATAGTGCATAGGTGAAACACACATGAGAAGAATATAGGATAATTAATAATATAGGATAATAATGCTTTAAACAGGCGTTTTAGAAATTGATTGGCAACTCAAGGAGGGTGCCAATCAGCCTAGAATTGGCGTGAATAAACGCCGGGAGTTTCAGCCGACTTGAAACTCCCCCTCTCACCACCTAACATTAAATAAGAAAACAACAACCATGTAAATAAAGCGGAATTCTTCCCAGATTTTGAATAGCTAAGCCTAACCGCATGCAAGAAAACAGTAATCGTAACAAGAATTGATTAAAGACTCTATTTAAAAATATTTCAGAATTAAAATAAAGTAAATAAAGTAGCAAAAATAATTACATTTAATAATATCTAGTTAAAAATAAATAAAATAATGATTTTCAGCGATTAAAGATAGAATGTTACAAATTATTACTACATAATAGAAAACAAATCTAGAATAGTATTAAAAATAGATTTTATAGTTTCGCGTTTATTATTGGAAATTTGAATAGTTAACATACAATTCTAGGAATTCTAAGCCTGCAGAAAATAAAATTCTTACCTTCATTTTTCATCCGGCGTTCTACATACAAAGCAAAATCAGAAATAAAAAATTAAGATACTGTGTAAAACAATATTATAAATGAAAAAGATGTTAGTGATTCCAGTTAAATGAGGAAGGAAAAAACTGGGTTTATTCTCGTAGCAATTTTAAAAAAATCTTAAAAATCTTAAAAACTCTCAAAATTTTCAGAAATTTAAAAATTTTTCAAATGAAGTGAAAAATTAAACATTTATTTGAACGAGTAAAAAATTTGTTAATTTTTAAAGAAATTATTGTAAAAATCAATTGTTTTATTTAGTTTTCAGGGAAGAGCACTTCTATTAACATTTAAGCATTCTTCAATTATTTTTTAAGATATACAATACACTCTTTCTTTATTAATAAATTAAGGAAAATAATTTCTCATAAAAAGAAAGAAATTTAGTGTTATTGAACAGTTTAGAATAAATTCAAAAATTAACGTTCCAAAAAATTTCTTTTTTTTTTCTTTCTTTCTAAGCATGAATTTATAACGAAGGAAACATGAATGCCAGTATTTATTCTGACAATCCTGAGAAGTAAATTTTTTTTGACTGAATTCTAATTCCTAATTTTTATTATTTTAAATGCCGACTGCCCTTCCTGTCTGGTGGTCAGAGTGCCTGACTGTGGATAGGGAGGTCCTGGGTTCGAATGCCGGTTCGGGCATGGATGTACTCTGTCTATACTGTCTTTGTCCTTTCTGTGTATGACTGAGGTGTGAATGGTTGCCTACCCAATAAACGGGTCCCTATGGCATGTGTATACTGAAGCAGTCAGACTCCACACCAAAAATGGCTCAGTATGAAAAAGTGGAACAGCGCACCCCATATTGTTAGCCTGGCTGACACAAGACAAAAAGATATTTTAAATAGTATTTTTGTTTTTCAAATACGAAACTATTAATTAACTTTTATACTAGAAGAGAGAATAGATATTGTTTTGCATAAAAATTATGCAATTTACTTCACTTCACTTCATACATATAAAACAAAACTCTACCAAACGAAATAAGATAGCTTAAATTTATTCCCTCAAAATTCCCAATCTGCCTATTTTATTCTCAAAATTTCAAATTATAAATTCCCCTGATTCAATACTCCCGAGAGTTTTACGTCACTGAATTAAAGATTCTTTATATTCAAAGATATTTTTTTATTAGATATGGCAGTTTAGAAGATTGTTAGTGAATACATAACTCTTTAACACTACATATCATTACTCTCCAATTCAGTCTTTATTCTGTCAAAAATTCAGTCAAAAACCTGTGATCAAAAAATGTAATGGTGCTTGTGAACAAATATTCTAAGTGAATAAAAAAAAACAACAACATTAGAATTAATATTTTTCCAAGAAATTACTTTGTAAGCTTTTATCTAACTATGAGCATCGCTGTGTATTATGTATGTTCACTGTTAAGCAAAGTGTTTATTTCAGAAAATTGACCTTAATTTGATATTATTATGCACATATATATCTAATTATTAATATAACAATATTAATTATTTTAATTATCATTTATTGCAAAATAAATATATGAAATATATGAATTTTAGTCAATTAAACCACAAAATATTTACAGTAGCCTTCCTAATCCTTCTTCAAGTATTTGACGTTATTAAAATTATATCACTTTGAAATTGTTGAATGCAATCAAATGTATGTGATCTTAATTAAATTAATATTTCTCTCTTATTATTATGATCATTTCGAAGTATATTTGAATTCATATACATAAGAATATGGCTGATTTAATTCTCAGTTAATGATCATTCATACCGTTGCGTTATATATATATCACATTATTGAGAATTCTCATTTGATGCCATTGTCTTCTTGTTAGAAGAATTCAATATTTGCTTCTTACCATTGTTTTGATGTGAAAGGTTTTCATTTGTTGTCTCAGAAACAGCTCGCTTTCTATCATAATCTACATTATTATCGTATTCATAAGAATTATCTTGTGACTGGCCATAATCAACATAATTATCGTAATCATAACGAGGTCCAGTTTCATAATCATAATTTCTATCATTTTGAGAAAATGCTTTTTTATTTGGTAAATTTGCCAAATTAGAAGAATATTCCTTTTTGGGGAAAGAGCCGCTCTTTTTCCTAAAAGTTGACTTTGAAGCTTGGTTATTTTCCACATGGTCTTTGATTTTATTGTTTTGAGATTTTCCGTAATGTTGAGGATATTTTTCTTTCAAATTATGATAGTTTTTAAAAGAAATATTATCAGTGGTTGCTCTCTTCAATCCACTACTGTTGTTATTTTCGATAAATTGAGTATTTCGATTATCACTTTTATCAGTAGAACTAGCCATATTGTCCTGAAACTGATTTTTTTGTGCTTTTTTAAACTGTTTTTTTAAAGGTAAAGGTAACTGCTTATTTGATGGTAGTTGATTCTGTTTTTTCTGGTTTTCATTTTGAGATAAAGGTTTATTTTCTCCAGTAGATAAACCTTGTTTTTTTGCAATTATATCTGAAGAATATTTTGATGCATTGGTTTGGTATTTTGGTTTATTATTTTGGGGTTTATAGGAATCGATTTCATTTATATCATTATTTGACTTTAAGGATTCAACTTTCGCAAGATAAGGTGGCTGATGATGGTTATTAGAATCATGAACCATCACTTCTTGTAGTGCTGATATTAATTCTATTGGATAAGGGAAAAGAGGAAAGTTATTTGTCTCATGTTCATTTGTATCAAGTAATTGAGGTGCATGTGCGATTGATTCTTGTTCAAACTTCGCAGAATTTATAGGTCGTCTAAATTGAAATTCATGCGAAGGAAATTCATCATCAGCGAGATAATTTTTCTTTCTTATTTGTTGTAAAGGAGAAGGTTCTTTGTGATTAATTCTTCCTTGGTATCCTTCATGGTTAATTTCATTAGCTTGTTGAGAATTGTCAAGTCCATGCTTCAAAGCCAATGCTAGATGCTGAAGGAGAGCTGGATCAATATTCTCCATGTCCGTATGCTCTGCGTAGTCATTATTACCTCCATGAAAATCAGCAGAATTCTCTAGCTCATTGAAATTGGAATAAGATTTTGGTCCCTTTTTAAATTTATCTTGCCGAAAGTGTAATGAATCTCCTGGTCTTTGATAAGGAGAATGAATTTCAGCAGCAGGATTGTATTCTTGTTCATAATCATAATTTGGTTCATGATGATTTTCATAGTCTTCCTCAATGCTGTTTACAAAATTATGTTGCTCACCAAAATGGGATTCAAGGTTACGATCGTGGCTTTCCCCATAATGTGCCATATTCACATCATCTCTCTTATGAAGTAACTCTGAAAGAAGAGGAATAATGCGATTAATGTCTTCGTCATTTAAAGCATATTCATATTGACGACGTCCTTTATTTGATATTCCCTTATTTGTATCCAGCAAATTTCTTTCCGAAGAGGAATCATTTTCATTAGAATTATTGTTATTTAATTTATCACCACTTCTCCTCATATCTAAGCCACTCTGTGTAGAACTTAAATTTTCATAAAATGTGCTGTTATCTTCATTTGTCAAATTATTGTCATAGTCGTAGCTTTCAGTAGAAGCTGCAATATTTTGAAGGGAAAAAATTACTGTCAAAGCTAAAAACGACATGCTTACAGGGAAGAAGAACGGATTAAAACTTATCATTTTTAGTTGACCTGATAAATTATAAGCAATTATATTTGACCAAAAAGGACAGAACAATTTAATACCCCAAATAAACTGAAAAATCAATATTTATTTCAGAATTTGTTTATGTTTCGACTAAAAATTGCCATTTTTGAGCCAACATTGATTATTTTTGCTTTTCATGCAGTAAAGATAATCAGAATCACGTTTTTCAGTTAATTTGAGAATAATGTATGATTAGATGGATCATGCTTGTATGATAATCATTTTTTAAGCCCTTCCTTCATTTCCGTCAATATGACGGAGTGATCTTGTGTTTGGTATTCCTCTTGCCTGAAATATTTCCGAGCTATTCGAAAGCATTGCACTATAAAGATTATCTATTTCTTATGCCTGGAAAAATACTTTTTCTCAGTTTACATGCCAGATGCAATAGTACTACACTATTTTTAATATAATTGGAGATAGTGAATTTTTTTTTATGTTAGATGCCAGTACCATTCAATTTTTCTTGAATAAAAAATAGGCAATTTAATGACCATTTTCTTGAAAATTATAATACTAATAATGATTTGGTTAAAGAAAGAATCGGTTTGCGGAATAATATGAAAATCATTATTTGCAATATTAAAATAGATATAACGTTCATTTACTATATAATATAAGAAAAGTAATTTATATGCAAGTCATCTACGAAATCTAATTACTTTCATTTCACACATACAAGCGCAAAATTTATAGCAGATTGTGTGGAATCTAAGAAGTAATCAATTTGCTTATAAAATTTTCCTCATAATCTTGGTCATTTGAGAAGCAATAAGGTAATTCGATTATAACACTGCGTAGAGGACAGTTTAATCCTCGAAGTTCGTTGTAAGGTATTTTTTAATATCCTTCAAATAGATAACCTTCCGGAAAGACATTTACACAGATGGTGTTCCATATTCATTTGTCGTAAGGAAAAAAACCCTGGAAAACATCCAAACACACATTCCGAAAGACCTTCATAGAGAAGACGCAACTTACATCTCCCATTGTTCAACAGCATCTGGGATCGTGTTCGGAACCTTATGCTTCGAAAAGCGTTATCCTACCACTAGGTTAAGATGAATTCAAAGTCATGCGATTGTCAATCGTATCTATTTTCAAAAATTAATAACGGAGAATGTTAGAAATTTTCAATCATTTTCCTTAGAAAGTCTGCAAAATTTAAGAGTTCCTTTTATAAACTTTATTCATGCACTCTTTGATCCCCCGTTGAAATTTCGCAATTTCGGCCGGCAATAACTGACCGAGGTAACGCCACGATTAGCTAATAGAGAAATAAGATATTTTTTGCTAGGCGGAAGGGCAACCTAGTATTACAAAACTGTAATTAAACTTTAATTTCTGATGTATACATTTGCTTTTGAAGAAAATAAAGGGTAGTAAACGAAAGCCATTTTCTAGTAGGCCTCAGTTTTTCATATCCCAACTTATCAAAGTATAGAATAAAATATTATATAATGAAGTAATTTTTTTTTACTTATTTAATCACAAATAGGAATAGTCATTTACTTGTTTTTTTTCCTTCATTCTTAAAAAAAAAAAAATCCTAATATTACAGTTAAGCTTTGGTACTTTTCCATTACTCCCCCGCTTATGATCCTAAAGAAATAGCACGTTTCCTTCTGAAAAGCGAAAATAATATAACGTAGATATGATGAAGTTATTGACTGAAAATTTTTGTGTAATAGAAATGTACCTTAACTTCAAATTGTTATCTTGTAAGTAATTTTTAAGAAATTAAGTAGAGAACAAGTAAATGTTTTATTAATTGGCCGTTTAATCTACACTATAAAAAATCTTTTTATCACATTAATATATAGAATTTTGAGCGTAACTGAAATTTTCTTGCACAAAACATTCATAAGACTAGTATTAACATATGCATTCGAAACACGGTCTATAATAGCAATAGAAGTGAAAGTGTTGGTGATCTTCAAACGGAAAGTGCTACAAATTATTTTGGTAACATCAATAACAGTGGAAATTGGCAAGGAAGATGCAACGTTTAACTTCACAAACTATTTAGAGATGTCATGACCTTTTCAAATTTATTAAACTGAGCACGCACACACAGAACGAGATGGAACGGTCCTCTTTTGGAGGTCTACGGCTAAAAGGAGAATATATTCTCTGGTTAGATCTTTTAAAAAAAACCAAGGCCCACAATGGCGAATATTTATTCTAGTCTCAGTTATTCCTGCATGATAAACTATTTGAGAAAAGCTTTTACAAAAAAATGTCCAGTTTAAATGCACTAACACTTATAAAATTACATCATAATTTAGATTTTGAATGAAAATATAATTTTTGTTTCAACATTATTCAACTAATTTTCAAGAATTTTGATTATATTCCCTGTTGTCTTGTGCTAGCTAGGCTGGCATTAAGGGGTCCGCTGCTCCACTTTTTCAACTCAACTATATTTTGGTGTGGAGTCCTACTTCCTCAGTACACACATGCCCTAGGTACTTGTTTATAGGGTAGGCAACCATTCATACAAAGAAAGGATAGATAGAGAGAGAAAGTACATCCATGCCCAAACAGGGATTCGAACCCAGGACCCCTCTATCAGCAGTCAGGCAAGCTGACCACCACACAAGTTGGGTGGCATTATATTTCCAATTCATGTTTTTTAAATTTAAAATAAAATAAATTGAAAAAAATAACAATTTGATTAAACAAAAGACATAAATTTGGTTTTTTGCAGAACTGTAAGTAACAGAAATTTCTTTGTACTTAAAAGTATTTTGTAAAACAATGAAAATTTTTGTAAATTTGTAAAACAGAATAATTAAAATTAATATTAATGCACCACTCAATTTGATTGACATGAGCAACAAAATAATAAATACAATCAATAACTACACAAAAAATATCACTCAACATTTATCATATCTATATCAAGATTATATATTTTACATTTTATCTTTAATTCCGTCACTTTTAATTTATTACTCAGCTTCATCTCTTGCAACATATTGTATTTTATATTATTTGACTTTTCAAGATGCTTTAAAACTTGTGAATTCAATTGAATAAGTTCCTTCAAAACATTTTTTTCTTCATCCTCTCTCTTTTTCTTCTTCTCTCTATCTTGATGAGCTTGTACCCCAGTATAGTTAGTTGGTTGAAGTATTGAGATTTCAGAATTCTTTTTCAAACGATCCTAAAAATATCTTTATTAAGCTCTTAATAGTAACATACATCTTATATGATAAGAGAAATTCATATATAAATTATTATATATTAAGCATTAAACATATCAATGAATGCATACATTAAACAATACAAAGTAAATTAAAATGTATACATAATAAACATAGAATAATTACTTACAATAATCGGATAGCCTTCAGAATTTTTATTCAGGTGATTCTAAAATGAGAGAAATTATTAAATATATCACACATATAAATTATGATTAAGAAAGTTGATGAAACATGAAGAAAATACAAAGACAATTTAACATGTAAAACTTATTTATTAATAAATACATTAAATTATTGATTAATAAAACTATGGGATACAAGGTTAATGAAGTATTAAGGTTTTAATTAAAATTTTATTATTTAGTTTATTAAAATTTATTTCGAAAATAAAATTTTAATTTATTACAAACACAATAATTTTAAATAAATCAAAAATTTTTTTCCTCATTTGCTATCCTTATTTCCAATTATTTACATATTCATTCAAAGTAGCTGCATATCTTTCCAGCAAAGAAAGGATTAAAATATTTCAATTAAAATTCAAACTTTTTCTTTTTGAAGTTGAAAATTATTCAAAGATATGCCTAAAAATGTTTTTCCAGTTGTTAATTCAATAGAAATTGCACCAAGGAAAAACTGAATTTAAAATGTTTAAAATGAATATATTTTTATTTGAAATGTGAATTTCACTTGCAATTCCATCTTTATTATGAATCAATTTGTAATAATGAATTTTATATGATGAGCCTTTGTCCTTCAATTCAAAAGTTTGTAAGTTTGATTTCTTCTTCAAACTTTAATTTCTAGGGAGAGAAGACACTGATCAATAAAGGGTAGTAAGCTCCAGATAACTTAAGACATTACTGATACATTGATGAATCGAAGTTAGATCAATCTTAGGATTTTACATTATCTGAAAAAGGTAATAATTTCCATCGCAATACAATTGCTTTTTCTTTTATTATATAAAAATTATCAAGGACAATAAATATCTCAATTTATATTATCATTATTTTTATATTCATTACACCAAAAACAACAATAATAATAATAATAATAAATAACTACCTAAAAGATAGAAAACACTAGCCTTGGAGGTATAGATGTAGTGAAGGTGAAATGAATATTTAAAGAGTGGTTCACTCATAAATTGTGCTACTATTTATTACACTATTTAAACAGCAACAAAATACTGCATTTCATTTACACAAACATTTAATTTTTAATTAAAATGTATACCTCAACAGACTCCACTGATTCAATTTTAATTTCCAGCAAGTCACCTATAAAAATTAATGCGATTAAAACTTTTACAATTAAAAATATATAGAAGCAATATTCATAAATGTTGCTATAATTTTAACCAGAACATTTAGCCTTTTCTTCATTTCACCGAACAACTTGTTAGTGATATCAATTTAATGAAAACTTTGAATGTTACAAAATAATTATCATAGTTAGAAATTTATATCGATCTTAATTTTGAATAAGCTAAGGTTTGTAATTATTATAAAATAAAACAATTAATAAAAAAGAAAAAATTAAATCTTTCAAGCAAAATATTACTTTTTCAAAATTAATTTCTTGCTTATAAGAGAGCTCAGTGAGATATATATTTCACTATAGTTTAGGATTAATGTAACTGTGGAAGAAATTGGAAAAAGCGACATTACAAAAATTCTCAGAAAATTTCAAATTTATCAGGGATGAAAATTTTTAATCCCTTCAGGAATTATTACATTAAAGCAAAATAGTGTTACATTAAATGTTACTTTATAATTTCATTGGCACAAGTGATAAGGTCACCTAATGTTATAATCAAATGAAATAAAATATCACAAATTATTGATTTTACCATTATTATTTTTATATTTTGACCTTTCACAGATATTTTAAATTATGAAAAATCAGTTATGACTTTAAAATTAATTTTTTTCATTTAACATTTACAATCCCTTTATCAGTTTACTGTGTATCACAAAATATGTAATTAACATAAAGATGAAGCTTGTGTTGGCAAAATGGAAAAAAACCACTAAGCTTATATTGTGAATGTTAAAATATTAAAATTTGTATGCATAATATCAAATATAATAAATTTTACTTCAAAAAATACTTAAAATAGCAAATATAATTAATGAAAATAAATTAAATGAATAATTACATAAAAAATTAAAATAGTAGTAAAATAAAACATAATTTAATTAGCAGCATAACTGTTTTATTGTTAAAATATCACACAACCATATTTCTCTAGTTAATTACAATATAAAAGAAAAATAAATATAGAAAAATAAATACGTGAAACTCAAATTCAGGTAAAAAATCAAAACTTAAAAAATTGCAAGATCTATAAATATATTAAGCTCAGAGAGCTTGTCCTGAGTAAGGCCACCAGCATTCCAAAAAATTAACTGCAAGAGAAAGACGAAGGCTGTAACAGATTTAGCGTTACCCAGGATGCACCGCGAGGAGACCTGTTACACTACAACCTATAGGCTTGTGGATTCACCCAACTGCATTTTATGTAGAGAACATTTTGACATGGATGGCGAGCGTCTTTGGAAATGTTCTGCGCTCCAGGAAGCCCGCTCTTCTTCACATTTCAAGACGCTCTCCACTCCTGGAGATACTTGTTTTCTTTATTGGACTGCAAGACTTATTATGGTTGAAAGAGCCAACATAAGGATGTAATTAAAAAAATAAAAATAAATATACTAATGCCTAAAAATTATGTATAAGTAAATATTTATTTTATTTTTTTGCTGTAGTTGTTTTCAATATCTTCCTTGTAAGTCACAATAAATAGAGCAGACATACATTGCCAATCTGATGAAAAAGTCACTATTCCAGTATTGATTAGTAAAAAACTCCTACTTGTTATGATTTATTATTAAAAAATTATAAGCCAGAACTAAATAACACATGAAAAAACAAAAATAAAGGTCAAATTCATTTTTCATCAAGAGCAAAAAACTTGAAAGGATTCTTATGAAACATTCTTTCCAATTATGGCAACACAAAATACGAAGTTTTCCTTAAAGTAACTAAAATTTATTTCACTTAATGCTTGGAAAGCATAACATGGGAGAATTGATACCTTCTGATTGGAAACTGATGAACTCAAAAAGGTTAAGTATAATTATTTTATAAAATAGGACACATAACTTTGTCCATCCAACATCCAGAATACATAAATGATATATTGAATGTATTGTTAGAATGGAGGAACAAATAACAATATAATACACATATCGTATAATTTAGCAACATTGTACCAAGCAGAATTTATATGGGTCTATATTGACCTATGTGAATTCTGCTCGGTTGAATTGAGACTGAAAATGATATATTTTCTGTTTAGCCAAATTATAGATATCTGAAAATTAAACTTTTTATTCTTATTTTTAAATATTTTTATAACCTATTTGTCTTTCACTGGTTTGACAAAATTATGATATGGCTGTGTTGACTATTTCCCTTAATTACTTTCAATTTACTTAAATAGAAAATAATTTTTATATTAAGTAATTAGGAAGTAAATAAGTAATATTAATTAAACACATTTGTCTCTCCTCAGATTATTTTAATAAACAAATAATTAGCAATATCTACAAATCAAATAATCAATAACTTAAAAAATAATTAATGTAAAGGTATTGACTAATAAGGAAAATTCTGTGTGCATTCATTTTAAAAATTTCCTAACTTTTAGCTTCATATTTTTTTTATTAACATTTGCTAACATTATTTTCATATCAAAATAACCCTCAAAAAATTATTAAAGATTGCCATATTATAACAATTAATTAGAATTAGCTTAATTAAAATTTATAATAAACTAAATTTAATTTACCTGGATATTCAGAGGTTTCATTATCTGAATTTTCACTGGAAAACTGAAAATAAAATTTCAATTACTTTACAATTAATAATTGTAAAAGAAATTTAATATAACATTTTTCATTATCCTATATATTTGAGAATAATTTTATAAAGTCTCTTAAAAATGAAAAGGAATTTAACTAAACTAACACCATAAAGAGTTGTTTCATTTTGCCATAAATAAATCCTTACATCTTTCAAAATGAAGGTTTAAATTAGTAGACCCTGCATTTTTAGGAATTAATTTCATTTGGTGCAGTTTTTATTTAAGGAAAAATGCATTTGTTTGAACAATTGGCTTTGAATGTCAAACGTATGGCTTTTACATTCATAAAATCTTAATTCATTTTGATGCATGTCAAGCAATTTATGATGAAATTAAACATTAATTACAAATAAGAATTGTTTACTTACAGTTGATTGATTAATATTATCATATTCATCATTATCAAATTGACTTTTATTAATCAAACCAAGGACCTTTTGCTCTAAATCTGTTAATTGTTCCTGTATTGGAGGATCACTACCAGTTGCATTACGATAAGTTATTACTTTATTAGCTTTTTTCTTTGCTTGAAATTTTAAATCCTTCCACTTCTTCTTCACATCTTTTGCACTCCTCTTGTATCCGGTTCCAACACCGTTAACAATATCTGTAATGTATTCCCATCCTAGCTTAAGTTCAAGATGAGTCCTATAATTCTTTCCAATTTTACCACAGGCTAAATCAGGTCTGGCATACAATAAGTCAATAAGAGTCTCTATTTCATTCAGTGTAAAATTTGGAGCTCGAGTTTTAGTTTCCATTTAAAATTTTCATAATAAATGTTTATTTTTTTTGTGAAAAAAACCATTCTTTATTTAAGACGGTCATAGCTACGTCTATCAATAGTCACTTGATTGAACTTTCAACACTGATGCATTTTCAGCCCATTAATTTCAATGAGTAGTTTCAATTTTTGAGTTTAATAATCTTTATTTAATAAGCAGAAATCCAGGTAGTAGAGAATTTAAAAAAGGAAATCTTAAGAACTCCGCTATTTTTTTACATTTTACCCTGATATCCAGCTAGATTCAGTAGAAAATCTTAACGAGAAACGCCAGGAGTATGTTGGTCTCATCACTTGACAGTGGTTCCAATATAGAATTAGTTGACTATGTATAATGCACAAAGCGGGTTATGTGTGGACAAGAAGCAAGAAGTAGGGAAAATGTAAACAAACAAACAAGAGAAGTCAGAAAAAATTCGGCAATGGGGATATTTAAATTTCAATTTCGTGTATCTTAAGTTAAATTGATTATCTGATTTATTTTAAAACTTTGTTTAGTATGGCATTTTGTTTTAATTTCTCAAGTTCAGGAAATTCAGATTCCTTAATAGATGCATCTGATATTCAGGAAGAATCAAATATTAAACATTCTACTTGCAAATTTCTTGTTTTCGATGGAAATTATTTAAAAAATCATCTCTTAACTGTAAGAATTCTCTCTTCTCTTTTTATTGTGTTGTTATAATTCATTGGTTCGGTAATTTGCAAAATGAGAATAAAATAAAAATTATATAATTTCTTTGGTTATTTGTAATAAATAGTTTTTATACTGCTTTGTATTTGTGTCTTTCATGTTATTATTCATTTAAAAATAATTTAAAATACAGTTTGCAACATTCGAAGTTATATAATATTATATATTTATATTCTATGGTGAATAATGAAAGTGAATTTTACTAATTTATTGAAAATAAATTTAATGTCATTACCTGTTAGAAAAAAGCACCAGTTTTGTGATATTTTAAAAATGTGACCAAAAGAATCAGTATTATTTTTAAATTTTACTGTGTTTAATATTTGTAAAAAGTCTCTTGAAAATTTAATATTTTCCTTTCATATCATGATTTATTTTAATATTTAAAAAAGTTCTTTTCATTTGAATTTTTCCTTAAGTTCATTTATTAAAATTATTTGCATCAAAAGTAAACTTAATAATCAACCAAAATTGGAATCAGTGTAATCCAGTTGATCAAAATATCAGTTATAACAGATGAATGAAAACATTCTAAGCTCAGCTTAAGAAAATGCAAAATTACAAATTATTATTCAGTATTCAAAGGAAAAAATAGAGAGTTTAAATTAGCCTTAAGAATATATAAATGCACTTCATTGTATAGTTTGTATGTATTGTATAAAATTTGAACTTATTTATTTTCTGTAAAATATATATCAAAAGTTTTAATACAAATTATACAATTTTAAATTCATTCTTCAAAGGGTTCAAAAGCCTAGATGCATTTGAAATTTTAAGCACATTATGAAAATATATTACTTTTATGTTTTCTTTAAATATAAGACTGCTTATAATTAATAATTGATGTTGAAATTTAATTATTTTCTTTAAGAAATTAATGAACAGAAATAATTTAAATTATCTTTAATATCTAACGGAATGTAGTTTTATTAAAATGCTAACATTTTCTAAAATTAGCCTGTTTCTAATTACTTTAAATCACTTGAATGACAGATAATGGAAATGGATTAACCTTAATAATATTTCTTTAAACTGCAACATTTTAAAAATGCTGCAGTTTAAAGAAATATTTATTAAAACAGTATTTATTTGTAAAAATTTAGAAATTTTAATTACTAATATCTCTTGAACAAGTATCAAGTATTAAATATTATTAACACATAAATTTAAAAAAAAATCATAATTTTTAGCTGTGGAAGTTTTTCTTGGATTATTGAAGTTTGTTATTATGGAAGTTTTTCTTTACTTTTCTTTCTTTTTTTTTTCTATAAAACAGTCTATGTAGTGTTTTGTCTTAGGTGATAGAATTCTAAACATATTTTATATAAAAACAGGAAATTTTATAATAGAAACATTAATAAAACTCAATATATCAATTTATGCGACATATGCATAATATACTTCCTCTCACATTTCTGTTTCTTGAAATAGGTAGTTAATTGAAAGTGCTCTGAAATTCAAAGATATCTAGTTTTGTCAATCATTATTTTGAACATATTTATTAATCTCTTTATTAAATAAAAATTATTTATTATATGTTGGAAAGAAAATGTAAAAATAAATACTTGAAATAAAAAACATTACTATAAATAATAATTTTTATTGGAAAGAAAAATCTGATATTTTTATAATCACAATTTTAACATTAAATGGTGTCCAAAGTCATAATTAATATTATATTATATAATTTTAGCTATTTTTATATGATTGATAGCTTAGTGTTCCTGACTCTTGCTGTGGGTCAAGGTTCGAGCATGGATGTTTCTGTCCTTTCTTCTGAGATGCATGAATGTGCTCCACCCTATAAATAGGTTTGTAGCTGGGTGGTGTGAGTAATGCAACACACCGCTGTCATTAAGTTCACAGGTGCTCATTGAGTAACGATAAATGAGTAGCAATTTTTGGTCTAGTTGTGGTGAAGGGCTAGTCACCTAAGTTCCCAACATTGTTAAAAAAAATTTTAAATGTAAAACAGGAAATATAAATTTCAGATTTAACTCCTAGTTTATAAATTGTCCTGAGTTATAGTTAATATTTATTATTTATTTAAGTTCAAATAGACATGCTCTCTTAGTGATATGAAAATCCATATGGATCCCAAGACCTACATTTGCAATGATTTTATGACCTAGGGGCCTGGGGTGTGAACCATTTGTTCTGGTTAGGTGGTCAGCCTAAAATGAAATCCCCAGTGTTTAGTTCCCAAGCATGCTTGATATTCAGTTTTATTGACCCACTGAAGTGATGAAAGGTTGATCAAATAGACACAAATGATGTCAATTATTTATATTAGTTAGACATAAGCAAACATTAATAAATATAACTTTTATTGCATAATTTATATTCTTTATTATGTTACAGTGAATGTTTATAAATTAACTATTAATTTTATTTATAGATTAATAAAATTTAATATTATATTAGATTACATATAACTTTAAAATATATTAACAATGACATTATTATTGTTTGTAATTATCATATTTATCTTGAGAGTCAAAATACATGTAAATAAAAATTATTTCATATGAAAAAACAACCTATATTTATTTCTTAAATGTTAAATTTATGCACCCAAGTTGGTATTGATTTATACTAATTTTCATTGCAATATGATGTGAACCTTGTTATAAAAATTTATTATAATTTCTTTTTCTATTTCATTAGATGCAGCATAAGAAAATAAAATATGTTAAATCTGGGGAATATGTTATTAATTATGTAACACAAGAATGTCTTGTAGATGGCATTAGTTCGAAATTAATAAATCAACTGGACTCAGATCTTCTTCCAGGTCAATATGAAGGTGAGTTTTTAATAGTTTTTCCAGGTGGAAATAATTTTAACAAATTAATGGTTTAATAGTGGAAGAAAATTATCAGTCAAACATTTATATTTAATTTTTTGGTAAATGACGGCAGACTCGTACAGGATTGGTGTAATTTCAAATTTTCACGCCAAGCACTCTACAGCTTTGTCGCCAACCTAAATTACTTCACTACGCGCGATAGCCGTCAACCAATAATGATTGAGCATTTTTGCGAATTCCAAATATTAAACAATTTGATTATTTCATTATAACTAAATACTGTAGAAGTTTTATAATTCTAATAACTAGAAACAACATTTTTAATATATCAAGCAATGATGCCCACCTTGAAAAAAACATCAGTGTAGTGCTACCTACTACAGTGCCAACCATGCAATAAAGATAAATTTTGAAAGTTTAAAAATATAAATTTTTTTTATTTAAAATTGATTTTTAATATACCCAGCAATGGTGCCCACCTTAAAAAACATCAGTGTAGCAATACCTACTACAATGGTAACTGCAGCAATAAAACTAAATTTCAAACGTTACAAATTTCATTTTTTGTTTAAACTTGAATTTTAACATAACGACCAGCTACGCCGAGATTAAAGAAATTTAGGTACGCGGCACATTCTTACTCTAACATGAAAAATGCAATACACATAACTTAAACATTCATTTACTTATGGAAACATTCATTTTTATAAAAACTTTAATTTCTAAATATGAATAAAATTGTAATTAAAAACAAAATAACTCACCTAATCTTCATCAATCTCTGAATCATTACTTTTTGGCAAATATACCGTTTTTATCACTTCTAAAAAATCTTCTGCTATGTTTTCTTGATCATTCTTTCTCCATACGTACTCCATGAAAATGTAAAATCAATATATTCTCTCATCATTAATTTTCGCAAGCAACACAAAAACTCCAAAAATCGAATATCAAAACTCAATGCTGCAAGATTATTCTGTAATAGTTTCAAGGGTTACATACAAAACGCGCATGTAAAATGAAAAGCACGTCA
Source organism: Latrodectus elegans (assembly GCA_030067965.1). Taxonomy (NCBI): domain Eukaryota; kingdom Metazoa; phylum Arthropoda; class Arachnida; order Araneae; family Theridiidae; genus Latrodectus; species Latrodectus elegans. The sequence goes on from CM057819.1 coordinate 40,451,088, forward strand.
TACCTATGTAATCCAAACCGGTAAACCAGTCTGCCGCACTTTATCACATTCTTGGCGCATTTTATCCTCTGTACGCTTCTCTACTATTTCTATTTCTCTACTATTTTATTTATTTTCTCTACTATTTTATTTATTTTCTCTACTATTTTATTTATTTTCTCTACTATTTTATTTATTTTCTCTACTATTTTATTTATTTTCTCTACTATTTAAAATAACATTTTTTACTATATCCTTTTTTTTTTATCTTAATAAAAATATTAGTTGCGTGGTCATTATTATTTTATTTTTAGGTGGTCTTAAGGTATGGGAATGTTCATTTGATCTTATTTATTTCCTTGCTGAAAGGAAATGCATTCACTCAAATAATTCAGTTTTAGAGGTGAGTTGTTTAAGGCCTTGTAAACTAAACTAATAAAAATGTATTAAGATAAATATTGACAAATGTTAAAACCAATTATAAAATTTATGGAAATCTTAGAATCAACATTAGTTTTGAGGATTCATTAACATTAATTTAGAAATTATAAAATTTGTTTACCTAAAATAATATTGTATTAGTTATTTCCTAAATTTGATTTCATATTAAATTATTTCAAAAAAAAAAAAAAAAAAAAAAAAACTCTTTTATATTTTTATAAGTTGCATCATTAGTTCTGTAAATAAATATGTTTAGGTGAAAGTCTAACATTTTTAAAAATTGTATTAAAATTATATTATTGATTTTTGGAATATTATTAAGGAATTTAAATTTAAAAAATAACATTGTGTTCTTTTAATCATTGTAAAGGAGTTGTTGAAAAAATCAAGCTCATTATATATACATATATAATTCCTCTCTATCTAGAATCAAATGCTACAATAATATGTGTGAATATAATTTTCAAAAATCAATGTAGCAAAATGGTTATACTACCATAAACGTAATTCAAAATTAAATTATGCTGGAATCAAGCTATTCAGTTTTTGAACTTATATATAATAATGAATGTATATTAGTTATATTACATGACTACAGTTATATGCCTGAATTTATAACATATTATATTCAAATGAATGTGACTTATCCTCTGTATTTTAAGATTAAATTTAAAATTAGAAATATAATTATTTGTTTAAAAATTAATTTAAAATTAGAAATTACTGGCTGTAATATTTTAAAATATTATAATAAATGCATTTTCAGTAATCTGTACTTATAATTTCATTGAAATTGTAAATCAGCAAAAATGTATCATGTAAAAGTTCCCTTTCCCTTCTTAAGATATCCTACCAATGATTTAAATTGCTTAGAAAATCTTCCTTAAACTGAGACTGCATAATATGTATTCCTTTGTAATTAAGGCAATAAGCATATTTGTTTTCTAAATGAAAGTTGAGTAAATATAGTACTTAAATTTAAGGTAATTTTTACCACACACATATACATACATATATATATTACAAAAAGGAAATATTTTTTATGTATTAGTTGGTTTTTATAGATTTCAGTTAATTGTTGAAAAAATATTGTATTGATAGTTCAATGAAATTTTAAAATATTCCATTGATAGGTTCATCATTGTCTAATAGAGAGATTGTGCTCATTGGAATAAAATCATTGAGTCATAATCTCTCTGTTAAAAAAAAGAGAGTAATGTTGCATTTGTATTTTGTGTGAAAGACACATTTTCTGAGTAAGAACTTGAAAATTTTTCATTACCTTACTTGAATATGAATTATTATTTTTGAAAAAAATTTCCTATCAATCATTTTACAGTGAAAATCACTAATGTCGGATAGCATCTTTATGTTATGTGGTTGATCAATATGCACCATTAGAATATTTCTACATAATTTCATTTCATTGTAAAGGCATTCATGATACCACTGTGTACCCAATTCAGAAATTTTTCAAGTGGGCTATTTAAGTTGTTTAAATTTCTAAAATTTGTCTCCAATTACGAATTACATAATAAATTTTCTTTTTAAACATATGTAACTCATCAGTGACTGTTACAAAATTATATTTCCATTACTACTATAATATTGACTTGAGAGAGGTGATTCAAAAGTCATAATTTTGGAATGAATAATTGGAATTAAATAAACATACCAAATTATCGAATATATTTATTAGTAAATTTAAATTTTATATATTCTAATTTAAATTTTATAAAATTAAAATATATTAAATGTTTGTATCAAAATTTTTTTAAAGAATTTGTTTCATATTTATGAAATTGTCACAAGTATTAAATTCAGATTAATAGAAATAATATTTTTTCGATTAAATTATTATTAGAAGTAATCTTTATTTATTTAGTGAAGATATATCTAGTGTTTGTGTATGTACTTATTGACACTCCCTATAAATGATTAGTATTTTGTAGCACTACTTAAAAATGTTAAATATTCTTTTTGATAGAAGAAAGTTATCCTCTAATATTGTTACTGTTTGCATTCAGAATATGTACATGAAGTGAAAAGTAAATGAATCATGAATATATTTTTCTTTTCATTATGTTTATTGTTACAATGTTGACTTTCCTCTGAAAAATAACTATTGTATTCCTCCATACTTTATTTATGAGAATACATTTAAATTATTTATAATTTATGCATTTTTTAAATTTTAATTAGTTTGATTTTTTAACATCATTTAAGCTAGGCTGTGGAGTTGGTTTGCCAGGTATTTTATGTTATATCCAAGGTGCAGATGTTACTTTTCAAGATTATGTAAGTAGTATTTGTTTATAACTTATCTCTGTATGTATATATATATAACAGCCTTGATTTTATGATAACATTTTTGACTTCAATTATTGAAGAACCAAAAATAATTTTGTGTTTATTTTTGATGCTTATCTTTAAGCTTGTATATTTTAAATTATTATCATTGATGCTTTTAGTTGAATAAATTTAAAAGCTTTTTTAACATTCTTCTAAATTTTGACTTCATCTCTTCCATTGTGAATGACCGTTATGATTACATTTTATATTTTAAGACAGATGCTATGATGATATCTAAAAATTAAGGGATGTAATTGAAAAAACAGTTTTCTAGAAGGTATCTGAATAGTAAGACTGTCAAAAGTTATGCTGTGTCAAAAATGACTGCATGAGAAATAATTTATTTTATAAATTTTCTGATTTTGTTTGTTGAGTTTTGTTCTAAATTATGTTATTATTTGTATATATGTAAATTTTGTCAACACAAAAAATTGCTTAATTAAATAAAATAGAACTAAGATATAAAACTTTAATATGGAATTATAATTCCTTCAATTGTTCATTGCTGAGGCCTTAAGAGATTTCTGTATTTGAAATAAGAATTCAATCATTCTTAATTTTATTTGACACCATTTTGTAGCGCACTTAAGATAGAGGAAAACTTTTATGTGCCATTTAAGCATCTGCTAATTCTTGTTTTCAAGGAAGTTTTTTCATAAATAATACACTCTATTTGCATGTTCTAATGAAGAAAACTAAAAAATATTCCTCTTGATACATGTGCAAGCAGAAAGCAGAAATGTAACATCTATCTTACTATCTTTAGTTATAGCTAAACTCAAGTCCACAGGACCTTCCACTTCTCAAAAACCACTGTTCTGCCATCAGGACATAGAGAATCAATTCATTATCACCACTTTTTCATTCATCACAAAGTTAGCAAAACTAGTAAAAACATTGCATCACAATTGCATCTTTATAAGAATAAAGATAACCAGAAAATGTATCGCACCTTTTGGTTTGCTATTTGGTTAAAACTCAGTAAACAATAAAAAAAAAATGACTCGATGAAAGAAAATAAGTGATATGATATTATTATTAGTGTTTCATAATAATAAAGAAACATATCACTTAATAATTTTTTTAAATTGGTATGTTAAAGATATGATAAAGATGTTACAAGAAACTTATCCTCATCAAGGTATTTAAATATAATGTGCAGTCTTAATTATTATTTTAACTATATGAATAAATTTTAATATTTTGTTTACTCTCTATGTGAATATATGTTATCAAATTTATTAATGCATTAAATAAAGTAGTAGCCTTGAACCAATTGCAATGGATATTTATTTGTGTATGCATTTTAAATTAATTGCATTTTATTAAAATTAATTGCATTTTATTGTACAATTGTCGATACACATTTAATCAATAATGATGAGATCAAGCATCAAATATTTTATTCTGAAGAATGCAGTGTTAATCATCTAGTCATGGTGAGCTCAATTATTAGAGCTTAATGTTATTTCATTGTAGAGGCATATTTTTAAGTTTTTATTTGTATTTTATAGAGTTAATATTATATTTGGTCTAAACTAGGCTTACTGTTATTGTTTTCAATAATTCTAGATGTATTATTTGCACATATTACTCTAAAACATATAGGATTATACTACTTTTTATATTGGAATTGGTGCAATGGTGTTTTAATTTGCATTTTATAGTGTGGAATGAAGTTATTTTCTTGTTTTCAAAGTGCAGTAATTTTTTTTTTTTTTAATTTAAGAATATTTTGAGTTTAGAATTAAGTGATTTTTAAAATCTTTATTAAAGTATTAAATAATTTTTTAATAATTAAGATATCTTTGGTTTCTGCCTAATTCTCTTTTCGTTTTTTTCAGAATTCTGAAGTATTAGAATTAGTAACAGCTCCTAACGTAATTCTGAATATACCAGATGAAGATAGACAAAATGCTTTTGAACGATCTCATTATTTATGTGGAGACTGGAGTGATATACAAGAAAAATTTTATTCCTGTCAAAGTGAGAAAAAATTGTAAGATAAATTAGTATCTTATAAAGCTAAAATTTGATAGGACAATTTATTCTGTTATTTTGCATATTAGAAAACATTTTATTCACAGGTTATTTTGTAAACTTAATTTAGACTTTGAAAATGCTTATTTTATATTTAATGTATAATTCAAATCCTTACATTTCTTTACATAATCTGACATATATAATTCCAATATGATATATAAAACATATAAATTATTAAAACAGAAAAAGACCAGAAATTTTTTATCCACTTCCTATAAAAAATTTTTAATACTTAAATTTAATTCTTATCCATATTAAAATATTACTTACAGTAGAATTAAAATGTATAATACACTTCAAACAATATATCTGCTTTCCTTAAATTATCCCACCATACAAAACACTTGTCTTGTGACTTTTTAAAACTTTCATAAACATTAAAAAAAATTATAAACACATTATAATCTTTAGTATAATATAATAATAGTATTTAATGATTTCCATTAATTTTTAAGATGACAAGCATTTGTGAGAATATTAGAAAGAGTTTTAATTATAAATTAATAGATGGTTGCATAAATTTATCCTTACCTTATTAAATTGTTTATTATTCACTTAATTAAAGCCAAAATATTTGGATGTTTTTAGAATATTTCATGTTCAAAAATATACCTAAACTTATAGAACTAAAGAAATTTTATTCCTTTGCCAATATTAATGAGATTTTATTAAATACTTTAAAGTCAATATAAATCTTATTATCTAGAAAATAATCCAGTTTTCTGCATTAAATTTGACAAACTTTTGCTACATTAATTTCAATTTCAATTCAGTTTTACATATCATGAGTAAAAACGAAAACTGAAAAATTTTCATAGAATAAAAAAATAGACAGGCATTTTTTATTGTTTTCTAGATAAAAACATATTGAATTGAAATATTCTATTTTTGATAAATTACAGCAAAATAAGAAAGCAATTAAAGCTGCAAATTAGCAAAAAAAAAAAAAAAAAATTGGAGAAACAAGACCATTTTTTAAGGAAATTTTTTATGCTGTAAAGTTTCACAGAAGTGAATTTTTTTTTTTTAAATGCTTGTTGATTGCCTTTTTAAAAAATATTTTGAATTCCTAAATTAATTCAAATTATATTTTTCACAAAGGATAGTACAAAGAGTTTATGTGGGAATATGTAATTCTATTAATTTTCAAAATCAAAATAGACAAAGCTTGTAAGTCTTATTTTTATTAAACAACTATTGTTTCAAATACAAATTTAAAAAATGTTGTTCTGTTTCTTATTTTATATAAAGTATTGACAAAATTTTCAAATCACTAAAGATTTCAGTCTCAGCTTTTCATCTCCTCTGTGAATTGATAAAACTGATTACTAATCATTCTTGGGAACTGAACTCTAAAGGTTTTGCGTTAGGATTTTCACCAAACCCCTCTAGCAAGGAAACAAGTATGAACTCTGTATGCCTTTACTCCCTGTCTGCTGTCATTTCACTGAGAGAGGCAAAGATTTTTTCCTCTATATCAAAGCACATAGTAGGAAAAGTTATTTCTACTGAGAAGATAAAATGTTTATAAGGCAATGCTTGAATTAGATTTTACAATTTCAGTTGTTACTTATGTTAATGGTATTAATAATGGAGATGTTGCTCTATTTAAAAAATACTTTGAAAAACAGTTAAGTAATTGTGCGTTTATGCAATTATTATGTTTTTATGTGGGAAGCAGATTTTATGAGTCAATAACTACTGTCAGAATATATAATATGAGTTGTGATTATTGTTATTTACCTTAGCTAGAGTAATGAAATCTAGGACTTCCCTAGTTTGTTTGTAGGCATAAATTGTGATTGATTGTGAATCTGATTATAATATACCGAGCAAAAATCAGATGATTCAGTGAAAGAAGTTAGGTTCATTGCTTTGAAGAGGAAATTGACTAAGCTTCTAAAAAAGGAACTAAAAGATTCCCTTGTGGATAGAGTTGGAATTTTTGAGACATATTAACATATTTAAATAATTTTTCCATCTTTATAACATTTTCTTTATTCAGAGCTTTAAAACTTAAACTATTTATGATTGATTGGTGATTGCTTGGAAGACATTATGAGAAAAAAACAGCATCAATTATCTTTTGTATATGGAATATTTTACGTATGAAAACAATGTTTCTTAATAAATACTTGTATTTCATTTCTCTGAATTTTTATTTTTGTTTATGGCAGCTATAGAGGACATAATTTACCCCATGTTACAATTGAAGGTACAAAAACCTGTCCTACACAAAAATTAAACATGTAAATTAGAGTATTTACTTATTTAGTTTCAAATTATTATATTAGAGCTTTAGTTTTTGTTAAGTAATCCAACTTTATGTAACAATCAGATTATCTTTCTTATCTTCAAAATTGTAATAATTGATAAAGATAATTGTGATTTATGAAACTTATACCATTTTTGTAAAATATTTTATTATTTGTAAAATATTTATCCCAAATGCTTATTTTTAGATTTGATGTTATAATTTCTTCAGAGACAATTTATAATAAATCAGCTCAGATAAAGCTTCTGAATCTTATGAAATCTGCTCTGAAACCTGGAGGAGTGATGTATCCTTTAAATTTATTGCTTATTTTGTGTCACCTTTTGAAATCTGTCGGAAATTTTTTTCAATGTTTACAAATAATACAAAATGTAGAATGAAAAATTCAACTTATAATTGTCATAATCTTACAGTCACATGTTTTCGTATGATTTTTCAATATACTGGTGTAATTCGTTCTCTTCTTATTTTATCTGTATAAAATTATATTTCTTATCAGTTAAAATTCATTACTGTGCCCACATTTTAAGTTTTGTTTAAATCTGTATTCTAAAAGAAAGAAACCCATTTTTTTATTGGAGGCTGTAGATGTTAAATATTCGAATTATATATCTTTATACGGTAAATATAATAAGTAAGTTCACAAGATCAAACTAGATGAGCTGTATTGGATGATATAGATTTTTACTTTTATTTATTTATTTACTTATTTATTTTTCTAATAGCGTGCACTAAATGACAAATCCCTAGTTGAAACAAGACCAAAAATTGTCACATATTTATTGTTACCCAGTGGGCACCTTTGAACTAGATTACTGAATCGAGTAGCATTACCCCATGTCATACCACCACAAACCCATTTATAAAATGGGCCACGTTCATTCATTATTTCAGGAGAAAGGACAGAAACAGAACAAGAAAAAGGAACATCTATCCCCAAACTGAGATTTAAACCCAGTACCAACAGGTTAGGAGTCAGGAATGCTAACCACTCAACCATCTGTTGGCTATAGATTTTCATTCAGTCTTGTAAAAGTATCTCAAAACATTAAAGTAAAATAAATTTATCATAAATCTCATTAGTAATTCTCAGCATCAATATCTGATATTTTAGTACTTAAAATATTGATAAAATAAAAATTGACTCTAGATTGTTTTTATTATAATATATATATATATATATATATATATATATATATATATATATATATATATTTATATATATATATATATATATATATATATATTGTTGTGTGAAAAAATCATTTATTTCAGTGCATAATTGTTGTAATTTTATAAACTGAAATTAGGAATAATTGCATAGTAAATAGTTAGATTCTGACATTTGTTATGAATCTGAAGAATCTAATTATGGAGTTTTTTTATGTATTGTTTTATAATTATCTTTATATGTTCATTGCATAGATAAAAATATTTATATTGGTAAACTAATCTTTAGGCCAAGAGTAGTATAAGGATTACTTTTTAGTATGCATATGTAATTCTAATCATTATTTAAAAGTGAATTATTTAAAATTTGACTATTATTTATGTTTATCTGATTTAGTAATTTTTCATCTTTTATTCTATAGCTTTTATTTTTTATTTCATTTAAAAAATCTTTTGATATTTTAACATTTTGCATTACTTAATAAAGTTTCAATTATATTATAAAACTTTGTAAGAAGGAAGTTCAATAAATATTGATTCATCACAAACCTAATTTTATTTAAGTCTTTTTTTTTTTGAATTAATTAAATATATCTCAAAATAATTGACGCTTATCTTTACCATAAAAATTCATTTAGTCTGCTAAAAAGTTGATCCTTTAGTCGATTTTCTATAAGTAGCTTGATGAACTATTTATTTCTGAACTCTTATAATTTTCTATGTTTAATTCCTAATATTATTGCCTCCTAACTAATTTAAATATTTCTCTGTTACAATTGAAATATTTAGTAAGTTTTATAAGATCTCTCTTTAAAAATTTTTACTATGTTCAATTTGACCAAGAATGTTATAATCAAATAAAATTGTTTAGCTTCTTTCTTAATTGTGATTCAGATATCTAGCTTCAAAAGTGCATTATTTTGGGGTAGGTGGTGGAATAGCAGATTTTGAGGACCTCTTGAAAGCAGATGATTCTTTTACATTTTCAACAGTCTTTCAATCAAAAAATGGTAAGAAAATTTAATTTTGGCTTGGTATCCACTGCAAATGATTGATTCTCACGTTCTCTTATGCAGAAAATAACTGTTGAGGGTCAAATTAATCTAATCAAACCTAAATATTCAATTTCAAAAAGTTTATAAAAGGTTGATTTTTTTACTATTGTAATAAATATATTATTTTAAATTATTTAAAATTATATTAATTTGCATTTTTTACTATCTATATATATGACATTTTTTTAAATATATTTCTCTGTATTAATGATCAAGATGAGTTAATAATACTAAATTATTTCACATTTCTTGAATGAATTATTAATATTAGTTTGTTGATATATGTTATTTATTGGCAAATATGATTATTTTTAAATTAAATAATTTTTTAAATTAAATAATTTTGCTAACCTCTTTCCTTAAAATTAATAATAAGGTAAAGTATTGAAATTATTACAAATATCATTAATAGTTGAAGCTAAAATAACTTAAAATAATTATAAAAATATTTTAGATTTTTTTTAAATGAAGTAAAAATGATTTTATTTAAGCAGAATATATTAAAAAATGGATGTATTCAGTATGTGAAGTCATAAATTAGTGGAAAAAATATTTAATATTAGTTTTATTTTACAATTTTGGGTAAAGTGAATTTTAAATAAATGTTCTAAACAGATATTTGTGTCCAGATTATTAATTCACATATTACTTTAGAAATTTTATCTCAGGAATATATTATCAATATTTATTATACAAGATAAAATGTTTTCCAAAAGTGCATCTTTATTTTTATAACATTTTAATGATTTTTTGTATTAAATATTATATATTTTTTGTAAATTACATAAGTGTACTATTTTTACTCATAAGAAAATATAATTCAATGAATATACATATAGGTCATTTAAAAACATCTTCTGTTTACAAATGGCATTTAGAAATTAGTATTGTGCTATATTTGAAATTTCTCTTTAATGTGTATATCAATTACCAGTGGAATATAAGCAAACTAATATTTTCATTTTTTTAAAAAAATTATGCTGATTTTTTATTTCTATAGACTAAGTTAATGATTATTCAAACAATTAAAATGCCTAATTGTTTATTGTAAAGATTCACTGGGGTGCAAAACCTAAGCAATAATGTAAAATTGCTGAAAAAGGTTTCTTGCAATCAATGAAAGATCAAATTAGTAGAAAGATCATACATTTGCAAATGTCAAGAATGAAATGTCTCTAGTGACATGAGTGTATGCAAAACACGAATAATCGATACTCAAGACGATTAGGAGTATCTGATTAATATCAAACTGCCACAGCTCACTTATTGCTCATGGCAACAGAGACAGTAATTTTTTTTTTTCTTTCACAAACAAGTATGCTGCATAAGTTAACACTTGCGATGGCACACTGTAAGTTATTAAAAATTATTTTATATGCCTGTTTATGAGTATAGAAATCTCTCTGATTGAGATTCTGGAAATTTTTTTTTTTACGTGATTCCAAAAATAATAACTAAAAAAAGTCCTCAAAACAAACAAATTACCTGTAAATGTAGCGATTTATGGGTAGCTCATTTAAGCTAAGCAGACACAACAGAAAATAAATTTTAGCATCCAAGAATATGCAATCTTCATTTTATTTCAAGTAAACAGAATATTAAGATTTTGTATTACAAGGAGAGCAATGTAAATATGATTTATTACAAAATTATATATATTTATCAACTTCTCTTAATTTAATAATTTTATATTTTTAAATACAATTCAAGCAGAATTTTTCAATAAGTATTTCCTGGGAGTGGTCTTAAAAATAACTGGCAAATAGCACACAAAAATATTTTAAATTTATTTAATTATTTAAGTAAAGATGTGTAAAATTTTTATTTATAGATCAGCGAAATTACATGATATTTTTAATCAACTGTAATAAACTTAAATTTATAAAATTAGTTTAAAATTCTTTAAATGCATTAATGATGAATTATAAGAATTAATTATAAATTAAGCATTTCTATTGTTTGCAATGTTTTTCTCACATGCTTTACATGTATTTTGTTAATAATCAATGCTTAAATTTATCAAACACTTCAATAGAAAGTTCATGTCATGAAAGGGTAAATACTTATTATTTTATAATATTGAAGGAATTATTTTTTTCAAATATATCCCATAAAATGGAATTTTTTATTTTACATTTTTAATTTAGAATAAAATGTCTGCAATATATAACGTAAAAAAATTAATATTTACATAAACATAGAATTGCTCTGTATACAAATAGCTCTTAGGTTTAAAATAATGGAAAAAAAATCATAACTGCCCCATCTGTAATATATTTGCATTTTACAACTGCTTTGTAAGAATTTCAAGAGAAACAAATCTACTTGTGAAATAATTATGGGATTCTAAGGATTTTTAGGCTATCATCTGACAATTTGTAATATCACATGTTGAATATACTAAAAATAATCTACAATACCTCCATAGCTGATTTTTCGTCATTATTGTTAGTGTTTTGTTTTATAGCATATGGATCTTTTCCATTACATAACATCAATTAATTTTTATAATTTTCAAGTCTTTATGTTGATAAATAAGACATATACGAGACATTCTTTACAGCCATGATTTGCCTTTATATGTGCACAAAAAAAACCTAGCAACCGTTGCTAAATGGATATTGACGCCATTGAATATTTCTAATTGTAAAGGAATGAAGGATGGAGGTATGATTAAAACCACAAGTGCAATGAGTTCTTTTGTGAAAAATTCAGCTGGAATACATCACTTTCAGAGTATGATTAGAAAGATGCAGGAGGGATGTAGTGTGACCAGAATGTCAGAAGAGCTCACTATCAACAAAAGTGTCGTTTCAAGCGCTTGGAAAACCTTCCAAGTTCAAAGTACATCTGCCAGAAAGGTTGGTGAAGCCCGCAATAGGGAAACAACTGCAGTAAATGACCGATTTATTGTCCTGCTGGAGAAAAGAGTCCAAAACTGTTCAGCAAGGGCTGTTGCTCAGCAACTGCGTCAGGACAACAAGTGTTGCGATTTACTGTGTCCAGATGCCTTCACAAAGGTATCCCATTGGGTCATTATTTTGAACACTACATGTTTTTAAAAGCTGTCAGAGTTACACTGTGTAGAGTGGTCCCTGGAGCACAAAAACTGGACATTTTTAAATAAGAGTGCTCTTTCCAGATAAAAGTCTGTACACAGACGATTACCAATGCCAGTTGACTCGGAAAGAGCTTTTTACATGATTTCTTCCCTGTAATATCACGAAAAGACAGTGGTGCAGTATCATTACAGTGGTCCTGGAATTACTTTTGTAAAGGGGAAAAAATTTGGGGGGGGGATGAGAATAAACTCTGCTTATTCTTTGATAAATTTTAAAAATTTCTGGGAATTTTGAAAATCCATGAGAGTTAAATTTTTTCAGATAATATAGAAAATAAAATTTTTTATAACATTTTATAAAATAAATAAAAATGTTCCTATTTAATGATTTCTTCGTCTGATGATGATGATGGAATAGCAAGTTTTTCAGGAAATAATCAACTTCCGTGCTAGAAGACAGAACACAGATTTATTTTTTTGCTTATGTACTTAGTTTACTTCATTTCTCTTCATCTATGCAAGGCGAAATAGCGTGTTAAATAAAAGATGATTGGTTGAGTTTATTCCCACAAAATTTTCACTATTCCGAAATTCCAGGGAATTTTACATCTCTACCTGGAATTGTCTGAAAAAGCATTCTTTTGAACCAGAAGACTGAACTCCACTCTCTCGACAGACCGGAGATGGCTGTTGTAAGAAGGCTGTCCTTACGTCTTTTCTGAAGTGTTATTGGAGCAGAATTGAATTTCATTTTTATGGATAGCAAAGCACAACTACACTGAACATCTACTGTTCAACAGTTGCTGGAAAAAGAAGATATCACTCAAATGGATTAGCCAGCATAATACCCTCATTTAAATCCCGCTGAACATGTATGGGATGCTTTTGAAAGGCTCCTTTCAGCCCAATTGCATCCTTTGAAAAAACACCCAACAACTGAAACAAATGCTGTTTGAAGAACGTTTTTTCAAGAACTGTTACACAATCTGATGCTGAGTATAAAGGAACGATTCGGAGCAACCATTGCAATAAGCAGGGAACGTATCCATATTAAGAAACGTTTTGCTTCTTGTTGCTCATCTTCTTGGTCAAACAATTAGGTGTAATAAAACTCCGAGTTTATCAGTTTTTTGTTTTAATCTGCATTGTATTCATTTTTCCACAACTGAGCTTTCTTCATCGTTTAAATACAAAAGGCTGTTTTTCATTTCTGAATTTCCATGTCCCTCTGATGATTTTTCGTGCAGTAGGGAAAAACACCTGTTGCTTACGATTTGCACTCCATTATGAATTATCTCATTGATACTCTGACTTTTCAATGCAAAATTTGCAATTTTGTTATTGAATACTATTTTTTTTTTATTTTTCAGGCGTAGAAAGGCGGATTCTACAACTGAGTTTTAAAAATGGTTAATGTATTTGGTAATAAAATATTTTATTATATGAATATGTGCTTATTTCACCTTTTCTTATTAAAAATGCTTCTCGTTTTTTATGTCTAATAGATAAGACTTATGAATTGATTGGCAATAATATAATATTTTCTTATTCACATGAAGATTGATTAAAATTTAACTTTATAACTAGTTGCAATAGTTTCGTTTCTGTAACTTGATTAGGAGTTTATTGAGGAACAGTGGTTATAAAATAGTATTTTAAGATGAATACCATGTAATTAGCAGTTGTCTTAATAAATTAAATTATTCGACGCAATTATTGGTATTGTGTAAGAATTAAAAAAAGAGCATTTGGAAATTGGTATAAAATCAGCTTAAAACAAATTATTATGGTAATAATATACTTAATATGTATGGATAAAAATATGAGAGAGAGAGAGATAATAGTCTTTATATATATATATTTATATCAGGAAAGTAAATAGCCTTTAAAAGTAACATATATGAGTATTTACCGCTCAAAATTTTAAATTGAAATATTTTTTGAACATGATATGCCTGTAATAACATAATTTCTTTAAAAAGTTATTCTAAAGAAATTATGTTAAAGAATTACAATTATATATGAACTCCGTCTATCCGAATCGCAGAAAAATAGCAAATGAGCAAGAAAAGGAAAATGAAAGAAAAAAAAAAAAAAATCAAGAAAAGGAAAATAGAAAAGATAAGAAAGACGTGTCACTTGAAAAATTCAAAAATACTCTTTTGAAAATTCCCAAACATTGGACTTCAATTTGCAAATGAGGTTAAATTCATTTAAAGTGTCGATGAAGAAGATGGCCTTAGTGTCCAGGTTGAAGCAGACACGTGATCATTAGCTAGTGAAACGTTTTCCGGCTTTGAAGCGGATCCGCGACTTGCCTGCCCGAAAACGGTGAAGGCAGTGTTTTTCATTCACAACACTGCGCGTACATACTTTATTAATATACAGCACTTGTAAGTAATTTAACATACAAAAGTATTGCTTTTTTCATTTTATTGATTAAAAGTTATTTTTCTTTAAAAATATGTAGTTCGTTTTTCATTTTCAAGAAACAATAATTAATTAAAATGGCCCCTTTTTTCGAAAAAATTCAATTAACCAAATTTTTGATTATCTGAATGAGTATATATATATATTCATATATATATATATATATATATATATATATATATATATATATATATATATATATATATATATATTCATATATTCTAGTGTTTTTGATCTTTAAAGTGACAAAAATGCAAACCTTTAGAAGATGATTTTATAGGCACTAATTTTTTAGAAACGAGAGCAAGGAGGAAATGGCTTGGAACGCGCGTTGTGATCGTCGAAATCCTGCCTCATTAATACTAGAATTAATATTATGTTGATGCATACTGGAATGTGTGTGTCCAGATAATATTGTTAAAATTACCAAAACTTTGCAAATGTTTTGGAATGAAACGTATTCTAAAAGTAAATGACAATCCATCTATCAATCTTCTTCACATTTCAAGACGCTCTCCACTCCTGGAGATACTTCTTTTCTTTATTGGACTGCAAGACTTATTATGCTCGAAAGAGCCAACGTAAGGACGTAATTTTTTTTAAAAAAAATTCTATTAAAGTAGAATACGTATTTTGGTTATAATTTGCTTTGAGAAAATTTGTTATTTTGTGGAGGAAAAGAAATTTTAAGGGTTCTAGAGCTTATCAGACTACATTCTCTTGGTTTGCTGTAGACCATCTTCGTAGCCTTAAATTTGATGGCAATCGTAAGCTGTACCCTACCTGCTGTAAATGAATGGGGTGTTGACCAGTTTTTCCCTCTACACATTTTTTGTGCCTGAGATTTACTAAGGAAGATTTCGTTGAGAATCCCCAGCTATTTTTTGATTTTGTGTGGATTGAGGGACCTGTGAATCTGGTATAGAAATGCAACACTATATAGGGTTAGAAACAACAGAAGAGAACAATTCAGTAGGTCCATAATTTATGACGAATCTACTTTGTTGCTCAAAGATCAATTTTTGTTCTCGGGATCTAGTTAGATCGGAACTTACAGTTCAGAGAAGATTTTGAATCACTACATATACCCAAACTCCTTAGAGGGTGATTGAACTGCTGAACAAAGATACATGTCTATTATCTAGAAAATTTGTAGTTTCCATACTGTGCTTACAATATTTTAATCATGCTTAACATGAATAAAGTTTGCTTAAATAACTTCAATAATGTTGATGTATCTAAACAATCTGCATTTTCTTTTTACGCTATTCTTTTATACTATTAGTTGGCGAATTCGTTTACCCATTAAGTTGATTTAATGGGGAAAATATTGGTGCCGACCAATGTTGCGTTTCTACCAATGGTATCAGAACGGAAGGAACAAAAAACAATAGAATGTTTCTGCCAGCTAATGTGCGGTTTTAATTAAATGCATTTTATTTCTTTTTAAAGCAGGAGTAAGCTTAAAAAAGTAAATGTAAAGCTGTATTTTTGTAAAATCATTTGTCCGTAATTTCAGGTTTTTTTATTGTTGATAAAAGTTAACCCCTCAAAATATCTTATTTTGCACAATATGCAATTAAAATAACAGTAAAAATCGTAATAAACTAAACATACGAAAACGTGAAAGAAATATTGATTCTTCTTCCATTTCCAGATTTCAGTTCTACATTATCCACATTTTATAATTTAAGTAATCTCATTACATACTGATTTTTTAAATTCTGGTTATATAATTGTAAGTTAAATACAAATCTACAATTTAACAAGTTTGCAAAAATGAGAATCGATTGATTAAATTGAGCTATAAATATAAGTTACCGAATATTAAAATTTAGTGCACTAATTAATGCGGCAATATAAACAAATAATTTAATTAACGACACGCATTTATGCAGATAAAATTAGCATGATCAGGTCAACATGCAACACGTGTGTGAGCCAGACTCCTACTATAGTTCTTTTTACTTCCGTCCTAAACTTGTCTGGAAAAAATTCAAATCGGCCAGCTGGTGCTGCCATCAATGGACAGTAATGGGAGCTCCTTCGAAATATTATAGCACACTTCAATGATGAATATGTAAGTGCATGTAGTTCTCAAACAAAAAGAAAGGCTGTAATTTTTTGAAAAATTAATGATTATAAATTAAAGTTATTCAAATAACGTACTGATGTTTTGTAACAATAGTTTTATTAAAATAAAGTTATTGAAAAGCTAGATTACAAAAAATATATAAAATAATTGTATTGAATATGTATCAGGATAAATATAATTCTCAATTGTTTAAAAATAGCCTTATATGGAATGTAGCAATAAAAGTAATATAAATAAAAATTAGCCAATGCAAAAGCACTGAAATGATAGAAAATCTTTTATTGATTTGTTGCAAAACCTCTAAGGTAAAAAACAATTTCAGGTTTAAAATAATTGAAACATTGTGCGAGTGCAAAAAAAAAGTAAGCGGTAACTTTTAACAAATCATTATCATTATAAAAATTAAATTTACAGTTATTGTTACCTCACCATGATCACATAAAATATAACAAAAGGGACTGAAATTCAAAATAGTGAGAAACATCAAAAGTAACTTATTTTTTAAGCTTGTTATAAAATATGCTCAAAATATTAAAAAAAAAAAAAAAACATATGCAATTACTGTTTGAGAATATAATAACCAATAAAATAGTTTCCTTCATTTTCCAAAAGAAATAAAGTATAAATTTTTATATTTTGTTCATCAAAATTTTTCATTTTATAGAAAATATGAAATAATCTTCCGGTAAAAATTTATAATTGTCATTTAATTTGAACTGACGGAATTTTTTAGTGTACATTATCTCTTAACATAATTGCCGAGCTGGCAATCGAATGTTTAGCGCTCTTGCCTTCGGTTCAACAGTTCGTGGGTTCGAATCCCACCTAGGGCATGGATGTTTGTAGTGGTTCGGAATCCACTTTAAACCGTAGATCCCGGTCTAATTAGCCCTCGTGTGCTAAAAAAAATGACCGTTGAGCGACAAACCAACCAACCAACCTCTTAACATAACTAAAGGGAATTAATTTTTTTTCCAAATTCCTACATTTTTTTTCTATAAATATACAAAAAGAGCCTTACAAAAATTTGTACATCTCAGAAGGTTGAAGTACCTTCTTATCAATCAAAAACATAACTTAAAAGGGGGTCTTTTACAAAAAAAAAAAAAAAAAAACCCTTTTTACAATACAGTATTTTATTAGAACAGGGAATTCTTAGTTTAGTAAGACCAAATTTTTTAAAATTATTTTGTTCATCAAATCTAATCTCCTCTCCGGTCTGACTACGCTAGACCAGATCAATGAAACCGTTGAGATTAGATACAAGTAAGTAAATATCTTCCCAGTTCAGTGGAAGATGTGCTGAGAGATGATGCCAGATCTTCTAGTCATTTAGGGCAAATCGACAGTCGGGACAGATATATGTTGGTCTGCCTGTCACAAGGGAGAGGTAGGGAAAGTCTTGGTCTTTTACCTTTGTACCAATTGTGAAGTGGAGGTATTAACCAATTTTCATCGTTTTGGGTCTTTTGCCTCGAGAATAATCCTAAATATGTAAGCTCTCTGTGGTTAAAGGAATAGGATGCTCTAACCCCATTTTTTCAAGTGTTCGCTTTTCCGTAGATATTAACTCGACTTGCAATCCAGTGAAAATATGTATTGTGTTGTCTAGAGATGAGATTTACTTTTCGTAGGATAGATAAGCTGGTTTTTATCTCGCATTTGAGCCTGATTTTTGAGATGTTGATATGAACTACGGCTGATAGAATCCAGTGGTCTCAGTAGTTGCTTTCGCTAATAACTTTTTTTAATCCTGTGTTAATTGCAATTTATTCACTTCGAAACATGGAGTAGAAATCTAGATTACGTTGTTTTATAGAGTATTTTTCTCGAAGTGTTTCAATATATATTCCAGTGCTTACCCGTATATCTTATTTTGCTGCCATCAGTCCTGTTAGTGGTCTCATCGTGGCAAGGGATTGTTCATGGAAGCAGTGAACGATGCACTTCAGGAGTATACACTCCTAGTTGTGTCAATCAAGATGAGGTCACTCTATCATTTCCAGCATATACTAACCACCATGGAGCTAAATCAGACCTCGATATTATGGTTCTCGTCCGACAAAAGCTGCTTTTTACTCCTATGAACATTCATCATACATAATTTAAATGAAATTTTGAAGCAATTGTATTATTACTGATTGAAATCCTGATGTATCCAGAAAATCGTTTTAGAAAACGCTTATACCATACCATCCATTTGACAAATTTTAATCGAGATTTTGTGCATGAAATTTCTTGAATGTTAGTATATATCTAAAATATCTTCATATAATCAAGTGATTTTAAAAATTATCTTAATAAAAATGGATATTTAGTAAAGAAAATTTATTTAAAATTTGTTTTTAATTTAATATTTTAAGGTATAAAAATCTCATTTAACCATTTTTAATTTTTGAAATAACAATTTCAATTTTTTTTAATCATTTAGATCATTCTCATAGTTTTCTAATATTGCACGAAGATAATTTAAATTTACTTGTTCAGTTTAAAGTTGTTTTCCACAAGCAAAATAAAAATTGTGTGTGTGTGTGAATATACAACATATATATATATATCACTTTCCTCTACTTAAATTTATTATTATTAAATTAGAGATTTTCCTAAAATGTTTTTGTTTTTAATTATATTTGCTTTAACTACTGCACAAGAGATATTTGTACTTCTCGATAATAAATAGCTCAGATTCTTTGGCAGTGTTATTAAGACCTACAAATGTTAAATTAAATATCTTAATTTAATAAAAAGTATAAGTTTTCGAAAGCAATTGAAGTAAGTAAAAATATTAAAATTATATATCATTTTGAAACAAGTGTATATTTTCTGGCAAAGTTTATATTTTTGATATTGTGATTTCTTTGTTGGGAGATGCACACAATGATCGAATACTAAACTTCCATTTCAATTTAATACTGAATACATAAATTGCGTTAAGAGTAATATTCCGATATAGTAATCTGCATACGAGTATCCTAGCATAGTATTTATGAAATTTCAGGATTATCTTTTTAATTTTAAATAAAATGCAAACATAATCTAGACCAACCTTAAAAAATAATTGCTTTTTTACCATTTCTTTAATTAGTAACTTTGTTAATATACTTTTTGATGTATTATAAAAATTACAGGATGAAAATTTATATATTAACCATAAAGTAAAATAAGGGTTTCATGATATTAATTGATTTAGGATTTTGATGTCTTCATTAGTATATGGTGTATTAATTATAAGGTATACTTCCACCCTGTGTATATATTAACCTCTTGAGATTACAAACATTAGAAATTATGCAAACATCTTAATTGCATTTCGTAAACTTGTATTAAATGAAGTTAAAAATATTTATAAGACTTTATCTTTAAAAAATACAATAAAGAACATATAATTCTTATTAAAAATTTGCATTGTTTTATATAAAATTACATTATTTAAGATGTGTATTTAACTAATACAAAATTATTATTCCACAGAAATGCATAGCGTATTTTCCTGTATATAATCCGCAAGCCCCTTTATTCGAGCAAGAGAAAAAAAAAAACGTTGCATAATCCGCGCGAATTTTTAAAACGACAAGTCGAAAATTTATACTGCTGATAATTTGGTGCCAAATAAAATAAAAAATACAATCATTATAATTAAAAATATAATAAATTCTATATAGAAAGAAAAAAAATTCATTTATTTGAATCCACCTCAACGCAAATTGCGATTAACTGAGATAAAAGCTTGATTTCGATCATGCCCGAGAAATTTCTAGTAAAACTTAATAGATTTTAATAACTTTCAAAACGTGATAAATATTTTTAAAATAAATTATATTTGTTTCATTAATAATTAAATGAAAGAAATGGATTACTGCACATGGATTAAATTTTTTTCTAATGTACCCCGCAGGTTTTATTCTTCACCTAATATTACACGTTTGTCGACATTTTTTTATTTGCCTTCCCTATAGCTTTCAATTTAAAATTTATACTTTGTGAATTAATAATTTGTACACTTCATTGCCTTCCCTATAGCTTTCAATTTAAAATTTATACTTTGTGAATTAATAATTTGTACACTTCATTTTGATTGTGTATTAATTTGAATGTTTTCAAAGCGAAACAGATCATGTCAAAACGGAATGCAAAATGACGTTAAATAATTGCAACTTTAATAACCGTTCAGAACTGAATCGGTTCTCTTGGACGTAATTGGACAATGCTGATTATAGTTAAAATAAGTCAACTGAATATTGGCGCCATCTGTTATTTATTATATGAAACATAAAAAGGCATTTTTTTTCCAAAACTTTATTTTAAACTTTTCTGATGAAAAATATATATATTTTTTTTGATCAGATTACCCGCGCCGGCGTATAATACGCACAACGAAATTCGGATCTTTTTTTAGCACATAATTCGCGGATTATACATAAGAAAATACGGTATTAGCCCCCTTAAAGACGTTGCCGCATGTTTAATTTCCCTTTTTCATTCACAAGTCTAGGTAGTTAAAACATTGCACATTGTCATGGCATATTCATGCACGAAAGTGTTATTTCAAGACGCTTAAATTACTTTCAAAGGGATCTTTTAGAACTTTTCAACAGGATAGGAAGAACAGAAATTAACGGGTTCCTCTGTAAATGGTAATTAAATATCTAGAATTGAAACATTCATAATTTCAGCTTTTATACATTTTTTGTAGCCTATATTTTTGACACAATAATTTCATGTTTGTAAATTAGTATAATACAGACAAATGCATCATGTTTAAATATCTTTATTTACACAGATAAAAAACAATATTTACAAGAATATTTTCTATAATATAGTGACTAGGTAACAAAAACACTAAATACAAAAGCTGGCTTCTTGTTATAAAATACATTAGTTATTCTGACAAAATGAAATGTAAAAAAGTTAGCTGAAAAACAGCAAATAATGTCAATAAATAAAATATGTAATTTATATGAACTGAAGAATGTTAACAAGAAAGTTCCTGATAAATCCAGTATTTCAGTATAATAAAGCAGCATATGTGGAAATTATATCACGAAGAAAAAACTATTGTATAATTTAAAAATAAATATTTTAGACACCTAAAAGCTGCAAAATAATCATATATGAAAGATTAATTAAATGAATACACACAAAAAACTACTTTAAAAGAGATTAATGATGTACTCTTAATAATTAAAAATGAAATTTTTTTTCAAATACTATTAATTTCATATTAAAAAGTATTTATCATTTACTTCACAAAATGTTTGTGTAGGAATATATTTCTAAAGACAAAAGCTGTTAGTTTATGATAAAAAAAAGTAGTAAAAATGCACTGAATATTTTGATTTTAAATTGTTTAGGAATGTCACCATTTAATACATGTAAATTAGAAAAATTCATTTTCATGACACATTAAAGTTAAATAATAAAATTTTGATCACATACAACGAATTTTTACAGGAATAATTTCTTAACTGATTAATCAAGTATATTCTTTCTTTATAAATATATATCATTTATGTCAGCATCAAATTTTTATAAAAATGATTATACTAGTATGTCAAATGCAATTGAATTAATACTGTTGATTGGAACACATAGATATGAATTTTATAAAGTAATTGCTTTTTCTGTACAATATTTGGCAAAATATACAATTTGTTCATTTTAATAATTTGAAAATACATACAATCATCTAAGCAAAATCAATACATACAAGTTAGATAATACTTAAAATTTTTACAAATAATAAATTTATAATTTGAATATCAAACTAAATAAAATTAAACGACAGTTAACATACTTGATTTATACAATAAATATGTAAAAGGAAAAAAAATTAAAAGTAATTTTATGAATTTTATAAATAAATTTATATCACATCCTTCAGATAAATGAAAAGTAATTTTCATTTGAAATTTTTTAATTAAAGTGTAGCTTCTAATATAATTAAAAAAAGTGTTTGTAAAATACTTAAAAGCTGTAAGATATATCTCAGCCCCACATTTTTGTTAGAAAAATTTGAATATTAAAGTGCAAGTGAGGAATTATTATATATAAGTCTATAGAGATCCAAATACTTTTTCACATTTGATTCATAGCTTTAGAGTTTTAAATATCAAACAAATATAAGACAAAATGAAGGATTTCGAAAAAAGTTAAACAGTAACAATTTCTTTTGATTTGATCAACTCTAGATTAATTTATTCTCATTCCAAATCAAAGTGTGTTCAATGAAATTTTGGTTGCAATCTCTTAAGAATTGGAATAATGGCACAGCAGCTGCATCGAAAATGAATTTTCATGATTGGGCTTCTCTAGTCTGTAATAACCACTCTTTATATTTTCGAATTTGTACTGCAGCAGTTTGTGATTCTTCTTGTAGACGCTGATTCTCTTCTCTCAACTGTAAAACTTCATTCTCTAAGTTAGCTTTCTGATGTTGTTCCTAAAAGAGAATATTGAAGCAGCTGTAAAAATCAGTTATGAAGGATTTTGGAAAAATTAATGAAAATGTACAGTGGATAGCATAAAAAATTAAAGAATCAAATTTACATAATCCATAAACTATATAAATATATTTTAAAAAATTGCCAAATTTAGTATAAAAATGATAATTAAATAATTAACTTTAAATATAAATTTAATAACGTACTGTTACAAACCAAATTAATATTCACTGAAGAGCTTGTGTACATAAAATGCGACATGAAATACATCTATATATTTTTTCAACATTTTCAATGGGAATATTTTACAATAAGCATGTATTTCAATAGTAAGAAATTTATATATATATATACGTATTCAAAGGCAGTAAAATTAGATGATTAGATTACAAATGGCAAAATTTGGGTTAAAAAGACTGCTTGAATGATATGAATGAAAAAGGATATTATTGGTATATAAAGTGCACAAACACACAATCCACAATAGTAACATTTTTTTTTTTAACAATTGTTATTTACTTTTTAAAATCATACCAGTATGTAAACAAAGAAATCTGATTATCCAAGATGAATAGTTTAAATTAAAAAACAGCAAAAATTTTGGACTGTTACTGATTAGATATCAAAAATATGAAATTAAAGTGGCATGGTATATTGATTATTCAGCAATAATTTAATATTCAGAGAAACTCAAAATATTGTAGGGAAATCAGAGTGTAACATTACTATGGAGATTTATTATAAAAATCACAAAGCAATGTATCTAATTCTATCAGGTGTTTGAAACTATTTGATTATTTTAATTAAATAAAATATATCAAAAAAATGTTGAGTTAAGCATATAGACTTTAAAATAAATTTAAATAAACAATTATCTAGGAAACATGTAATACTTATACATTTCATTTTTAACAAAAAATTTGGTTTCTTTCATTAAAAAAATCCAATGAGCATTGAAGTGACATTTAAGAGAATACTTATATATATATATATCTATTTTGTTAAAAGAGAGTTATACAGGTACAAAATTAAACAATATCTTTTTATTTTGTATCATTTTTTCTATAAATTACATCAACTGAATCAATTAAATATATTTAGTCTCAAACAAGCAAAGCATTTACTTAAGGATATCAGGAATTGATAATCATTGCTTTTAATATGAATTTTTTACAGTAAAATTAATACCTTCAACAAATCTTGCTCCATTCTCAGCAATTTTGCTTCCATTTCTTTCACATTATGTATATTTGACTCCAAGCTGAGGAAAACAGAAAATGTCTTAGAATAAAAAATAGAACATAAGACATTCAATTAAGAAAGTAAGTGTTATTTAAAATTTTTGAGTAATTAATTTAACTGTTATTGTAAGAATTTTTTGGTGAAAGAAAATTTTCCAATATTCTTCAATGCATACTTAAAAATACATATTATCAAAAAATTCATGCTTTAGACCATCTGAAAGATATACTGATGTGCAAAACTTAAAATAAGATTCTTTTCGCCTTTCTTCATAAGATATCATTTGCCAGCCATGGAATTAAAAAATTAAGTACACCATTTGGTATTTAGATGATGATGAAAGCAAATGCACTAAAATAAATACAATGCATACAATAAAGAGTCAAACAAAAAGGCTTTATTGAACTTGTAGCATTTTTACAAATGATTGTCTAACAGGTGAACAAAAAGCAGCAAAATGTTCCTTTGTATGAGAAATTACTTCTGTTTGTAACCATAGTTGCACCACACCATCTCTCCATACACAGTACCTTATTGCACAATAATTTTTGAGATAAGAGTGTTCATTCCTCAATCAAAATCTATTTCAGTTGATGGGTATTCTTCCAAGAATTCTAATCGGGCTGAAATAAATATCTCTAAAGCATGTTAAACATTAATAGTTTTTAAACCAGGAGAGTATGCTGGTCAATCCATTCAAGCTATCATCTTCCCCTTCTGGTAGCTGTTGAACAGCAAGAATTCAGTGTAGCTGGGAACTATTATTTGTAATAATGAAATCTGCTCCAATAAAACCTCAGAACACAGGTTCACAAGAGGAAGGATCATTTCCTTCAAATAGTGATATCTGTGGTCACAAGACCTGACAAAAACAGGGAACTCAGTCCACATGCTTGGCAAAATGCCTCCCCAGGTGACAACACCAGGATTGCTGTAACAGTCTTTCTGTGATGTTACTGAAACAAATGAAACAGTGTCTTAACTGCTTTCCAAATCAATCAATTAAAAACTATTGGTGGTTTTGAAACTATTCTCACTTCTAAAGCGAATATAACCCCCTTGATGAGATGTCTAGGTTTACAATCATGGAAAATGACATTATTGTCGATTACAAACTATTCAGACACTGGTTATACTACACCAGTCCTCCAGTTTTATTATCATTTTCCTGGATGTGAAGCTGTCCAGGTAATTTCATTTAGCCATATTTTATGAAAGAATTCATTTGCATTTTTCTCCATCTTTCCTTTCACTATAGTCTTCAGCTGCACACATGAAGTTATACAAATGCTTATCCCTTACAACATTTTTTTTTCCTTAACATTTATATGCATATGACCTTTTCACTGAATCACATGTGCATTGTTGCTAAGTTTCCACACCTTGTATGTTGATAATGTAGAGAAATAGATACAATAAAGTTTATTGATTACATCAAATCACAAAAATATCCAAAATCAATATGGACAATAGGATTCTCGAGCAATCCCTTTATAAATTGCAAAACTTTGGAGGGATTTAAAAGTTTGATATTGGATAAGATATTTGAATAAAATTACGTAAAGTTAATGTTTATTTTTGTGACAATATATATTTCAGAAGTATATTAGCAATTGCTTATAAAAGCTTTAAATTAACACTTTGAAAAGTTTTAAGAAAAACTTGATTAAGACTTCACAAATAATCAGTTGAATCAAATTGCTTCATTTTGATAAGTAATGAAAGGCTGAAAATTTACTAATGTGTGTAAAAGGATAATTTAAGCATTTTTTGACAGATTTATCTCATATATTTAGTTTGAATTTTTTTTCATTTAAATTTATTAAACCAAAAAAAGTAATCATATCTCTACCCCCAACAGGGAAAAATGTAATGAATTTTACACAATTTCTTAATCAAAAAACATAACTTTTCATTAAATTAAGCAGTTAACTTCATAGGAAAACAATTAAAATCTACAAAACTGGATCATGCAAATTATGGTCATTAAAAAGATAAGAGTTATCACAAAAAGATCAAAGAATTTAAATCAGTACTATATAAACAAAAATGAATTGCTCACTTGTTGTCAAGATTAAGTTGTTTGCCAGTTTCTTCTAACCAAGAAGAACCGATAGGCAAACCTAAAAGTATAGAGAACAAGTTTTAACATTTTATGCAAGGGGTTATTAAAATGATATAAACTACAGTTTAAATATTAAATACTTGTAAAAGATTTTATTTAATTATTCTGCAGTTCATAATATTTTAATTTGTTCAAGAAGATAAAATAAATCTTCTAAGTTATCTATTCCTGTCTCACAATAAATTTATTAAGACAAAATTTAAAATATATAGAAAAATATACTAAGAATGAATAAAACATTATATTGATATTCTTTTTGGTCTTTAGAATGCATTATCTACAAACATATAAATAATATATACATATAACTACATTCCCAGAAGATGTTCTATAATATTGAAATTTCATCTATAATTTATTTTTATTTTTTATTAATGTAATGTAATGTGTGATAACTCCGAAGAGTTCTTTATGAAAATAAAATCTTTTATCACATTAAACAATCATTTGCTATAAATAACAGATTTACATCTATAACAAAGTGCACAGATTAGATTTCACAAAATGATTCATCAAACAAAGAAGTATTAAAATAAAAGATTAAATATATGCTTTTACCTTCGATACCTTTGGCAGCAGTTGAGACAAGATTAGCCCAATCAATGTCACGATTGTCAGTAAGGGGTATTAAAGAGGGGGAAGATGGAGGAGGAGGTAGTGGCTTGAATTTGTTAGGAGTTTTGTCTGAGATAACACGGGGTGATAATCTGCACAAAAATAAAAGGTGATTATATTAATTATAGCAGCATAATTGTATTAAATGATTTTTAATTAACAAATATAGTTTTAGATAAAACAAGTTAAAAATTATGTAACATTATTTTACCGTTCAATTCTCATATTGGTAGCTGCCGGAGATGATGGTTCAGAGGAAATTACATGAGCTGGCTGAGCCTTTGTTAGAATGACATCAAGCGCTGGATCTGGAGTATTACCAGAACTCCGCTCAAGTGATGATGAAGGAGTAGAGAGGCGTGTCCTTGATCCAGCATCTGAATCCATATGAGATGAAGGGGGATCCTGATAAAATAACAATATTGAAATACAAATAAAAACTTCACAATCAATTACTTATGTCTCAACAATAAAAAAAAATAATAAAAAAAACAATAACTAAAATTTGTAATAACTAAATTTTAATTTATTTCTAATATTAAAAAAAAAATAAAAATAAAAAAATAGGCAACATACTTCACTATTACTATCACTGTCTAAATATTCTGGATTAATAAGCTTAAATAAATCTTCTTGTAAAGTGCTAGTGCTTCCGCTACAGCTGCTCCCACTACTTGCTATTGCCACAAAGTTAACAGTAGGTTTGGATGGCCGTGAATGACAGTTGGTGACTCCAGGTCTTAACCTGTTTAATTTTGATTGTGTTGACTCATGAGTTTTTCTAAAAAGAAGTATAAGCATTTACATACACATATTTCAGAATATTATTATTATAAAGCAAAAAAAAAAAAAGCACTGTTTATTACATGGAGTATAAAACTTTCTAAATAAATCTTTGATGATAATGTTAGTATTAAGATTCATAAGATTTTAGAAAATTCATTTTGATTTTTCAGTAACATATGGAAAATTAAAACATTCTAGTCATTATGATTTGATAACTTAAATTAAATTTTTTTTTCTTTAACTTAAATCTTAATATCAAATGTTTTTGGCTTAACTATAAATGGAACAAAAAATTATAGATTTTGACAAAATTTGAAAAAATACTTAATATATTTATAAATAATTTAGCATATCAGTTTACAACAATTAATTATAGCAGATGTTTATTTTTTACAGATATTTTCACGGTTTCTCATTTATTTTGCTACTAATTAATATAAAAAAAACTTAAGAAAAATATACTCGAGTAATTAATTTCATTTTAAACATATTTGTATATTTCCATAACATATTTTAAACAGAAAAAAAATTTAAAATTTTTTATATTTTAAATAAAATTTTAAAAATTTACTTATGAATTAAATATTTTATCATAAGCAAACATATTTTATTTGAAATAATTTTTGTAAACTTTAGATGTAAAAGTTTAAGATTTATTCAAATTATATTGAATAAAAACTCTAGAATTAAAAATAAACAAAATTAATACACAGAAAGAATCATTAGTACTATTAATAATAAATTATATACATAAATTTTACATATAAACTTACAGTAAATGAAATGTCTGTATTTTCAAAGCATGTATAAAATTGATGCTGAATAAATTCTCTAAATTAAAGTTTGGTTAAAATGGAATATGAGATTTTAAAAAATGATGAGATTAAAAAACAAATAATGAATAATTATAATTTTTTTTCATGTCAAATAATTAATATATGAGAAAAAAAAATCACTATAATACAAGAGTAAAAGAAATTTAATGTTTTGCAATAAAATTTAATTTTTACTTTAGATTTGAAAAAGAATACAAAATTCTCAACTAATAAACATATGCACCAAATGCAATAAAAATGAGAATTTATACAATACCTGGACGGATGATGAGATTGAGGAGATTTAGAATCTTGCACATGTTTATGAGGACTATTACTAATTCGAGATTCACAAAGTTCATCTGAAACAAAAGTAAGTTAAAGTTTATTATATATATTTGAATTAATAGCAGGTATAAATTAATTTAAAATATCATTTTTCATGCTACTTTCTTTATTAATATCACAGATGTTAACACAAAAATAAATGGATAATACTATTTAATAAAATTATTTCTATGGTGATTTAATAATATAGATATTAAATCAGCATTCAAATTATAAGAACAATACACCTTAATACCCCTCTTAACTAAAAAAAAAAACTTTCTAATATTTTTAAATTATATATTAAAAAAAATAGGCATTATGTATGTAGGTAAATGAAAACATTCTTAATAAAATCTTTTCTTGAGATTCTCTAAGGAAAAACTCCCTCAGAATGTTAAAGAAATAAATTACACCTATGTCCTTCTTTAAATTTCAATTCAATATGATGATTTGTTATAACAAAAAACATAACATTTTAAAAAATTTTATTAATTTTTTTTTTTTAATTTTTAAGCCTAACTACATTTATTTTATAAACTTAACTAATTTAATTTCCATTTCATTGTATTAAACTACTACAATAAAACAAAAATTAAATTTAAAAAAAACTATAATATTTTAAATACAAAAATAAAAACTGTATGGCATCTATTAGTAATATACCTGCACTGCTGGTTCCTTGATGCCAATCACTGGAGCTATCTGAATGATAGTCAGAGTTCACACTAGATGGAGATCTTTTGTTGAAAGAATTTCCTTGCTTGGATGGCGGAGACTGGGGTGAGTTTTGATGAGATCTCTGTTGAACAAAAGAGCTCTCTGAGGGAGACTGGCTTTTGGATGATGAATGGGGACACACAGAAATTTTTTGATGCGAATGAGTTCTCATGTGGAATGGATTCATGTCATTTAAAGAAAGTTCACTGCGAGCAGATACCAAACCTCCAATATGAGTGAGACGCTGTGAGATGCCATTGCGATTTCTATCGTGAAAGCTGCGATGCAGGTGGTTTTGAATGTTCCCATAAGTTGGAAGACCATGGTCATGTGAGTTTGACATGTACACAGGAGACGTTCTTGGAGTCTGGAATGCAGTACTAGATTTAGGACTGCTTTCCCGATCAACAGATGATAAACTTCCAACACCAGCATAAGCTGCAAGTCGAGATGGGAGTATGTTTTGGGGTGAATCTTGAATATTCCTGAGAGAAAGAATGGAATGATGCTGCATGTGGTCCCGTCTTGCGTCAGAGAAAATGGTCCGAACCTAATAAAGTGTACAACAAATTTAATGTTTTCAATAAAATAAACGGCATCAAATTCACATCAGTATAACATGCTATAAATTTATAATACAAAAACAAACATGATATTAAGCATACATCATATGATTTTTGTCATTTCCAAGATAAATTATTTAATAATTAAACATTGGAGAATCACTAATGGTATACAAATATTAAACAATAAAAAAATAAAAAATTTTTAATTGTAAGCTGATAATTCAGACATAGAAATAGGCATTTGAACTACATTAGCATATAATATGTCAAATAAAATACAAATACATATATTGTACAAGTAGCTTATGAATTAAAGCATTATATGTTGAAATAGTGAATAAAAGAAATATTCTTTTATTCGCTATTAAAAATGTATTTCATTTCAAACTAGAATTATTATATATAAATATTCTTTTATATAATAATTTGAAATGATTCTAGATTATATTATTTTGCTACAATTTATTACTTACATCAGGCTTGGGCAGAATCCGATCCATTGATGGACTTCTGTTGGGATGAGAATTTGAATGAGTTTCTCTTCTGAAAAATAAAAGTAATTATATTCATTATATAATCAGTACTTTGTGAGATCTTTTTACATTAGAGTACATTAACTATATCTATAATTTATTTTCAGATAACAAAAAAAATTGCTTATTAATTATGCACTCCTTAAATAGTCAGTGAATATTTTTGCAGATTTTTCAAAAAATATTTATTTAAAATTGATAAAGTTTCACTAATAATAATTCCTATTGTTCTAAATGTAATGGAAATCATTGAAATAGAATAAAAATTTAGTCATACAGATTTTCATAATAATTTAATATTAATTTTACAAAATTAAAGCAAGTTGATTCAATAAAATGTTTTAATTAAGATGGGTTCCCCCCAATGTACTTTTTAATCTGACAGAAACTGATTAATTAAAATTAAAAATATAGGCTTCTAACTATAATAGCAAATTATACATGTCAAGGCTTTGGTTAACTATAAGTTCCTCAGATACTTTACTTTTTACTAAAAAAAACTTCAAAATTTTTATAAAAACAGAAAATAATAATAATAAACCCAAAAGATTAAGCAATACAGCTAAAAACTGCTTTCAATACAATAATTTACATATTAGTTTAAAATTGTATGGGCTGATATTTGTGTGTGTATATATAATAATAAATAAAGAACAGAATAACATACCTAGAGCTTATTCTCTGAGAATGAAAAGCAGACTGCTGCCTTGGAGTTGCTGTCTTATGATGGCTTTCTCCATGATCACAGATATCAATATTTTCATAGTCACCTATACTTCCAGCAGAAAGGTAACTGCAGTTATGCAAATTGCAACCCCTATAAAAATAAATGTTATAAAATAATAGAAGACTTTCTATATATTTAATAAAATAAACAATTTAAGAATAAAATAATTAACGCATTTAACATACTTTCGAGGTCTTTCATTTGGAAGGGATGGGATGACAGTGACTGATACAGTCATTGACGTTTTCAAGAGGTCAACCATTTGATCATACGTCAGTGTTGCTACTGCTACCTTACAAATCTAGACAGATCAAAAGAACTGTCAATGTAATCACTCTTTAAAATTAAAACAAATCATTAAAGGGAAGAAATATTTCATTAAATAAAATCAGATGATAATATTCCTTATAAAGAAATAGTTATCTTATAGGAATTGACGATTCAATACAAGTTAAATTCTATCCAGTAAAAGTTTATTTCTTCTAAAGTTATAAAAAGTTTCGAAGTTTTCCATTTAAAAATTGATTATAGTTTCAATTAAAATCATTAATAACTAAACAGTAACAAATCTTAAACACCTTCGTTAAAATATAATTCATCAAAATACCTCTACTAGACGACTTCCTTGGCGAAGACCAGCTTGCCAAGCAAAACCATATGTTTCAACTTCAGTAATAACACCTTCAAATTGCACATGAAATCCCAGCTGACCAAGACTATTACGACGTAATATTAATTCTTGAGTCTGTACAATAGATAAAAAAAATCATAACTTTATGAACATACCCATAGAAAAAATAAGAGTAAGTGAAAACCAAGTCCATAAAATAGGGAACATATTATTACAAAACACATGCACATGATTAACAAATACAATATTTAAATACAAATTAAAACTTTTTTAACATATATAAGGTCAAATTTTATAGGCAAAGATGAAAAGTTGATTCTTTTTTTGTCTATGTCTGGTATATAATTAAAAACTAAATTTTAATCAATTAAGAAACTTCAAACTCTAAAAAACAAACAAAAAAAATGATTACATACCTCAGCACCACTAGTAACTGCCTGTAGCCGGCTAACAATTTCCTGAATTTCATCTACATCAGGATCTTTGGAGCGAATCACAAGACATTCACCTTGATGGTAAAACACTTTCAAACTGTAATATATAATTTAAATGATTACTATGGGCTAAAATTTCCCATAAAATTAGATACAAAAACACACATATCTACAAAAAGAAAGTAATGTATATTCAACCTGGTGGTCTGTGAAGACCAGCCAAGGACAGAAGCACAAGGACAAACGAAAATAATTTCATGTGTATTTTCATCCATTACAAGTACTACATCTACAGAGATGGCGAGAAGGCAGTCTATAACAGTTGACCTGCTGAAATCTTCGACCTGAAATTATTTGAAAATAAATAAATAAATGACAATGAAAAGTACTGCATTACTAATGAGACAAGTCTTTTTAGAAATTTTAAAATTAAAATTATAACTACAAACACAATGTAACCAATTAGTAAAATTAAAACAGATTGTTAATATCAATAAAGAAATGAGAACTCATTAAAAAAATTTTGGTAATTCACATTTTAATACAATTTTAATAATCATTATTTATGGGTTTCTCAATATTAATAGAACATAATGTTCGTAAATAATTGAAAATAAGATATAGAACATTTACTTGTGATAACAACAGCACATATTTTAATCATTAGATTAGCACCAAAATAATTTCTTACAAAATTGCATTAAAAGTTTAACAAGCTCATTCAAAGAAACAATGTGGAATGTAAACGTGTAATGGTAAATGTTACACAAAATGTTTGGCATTACTAAACATAAGAGAACATATTACATCAAACTAATAAAAATATACATTGAAGTTATTAGAAATAAATATTTATTTCAATAAGAAAAATAAACACTAATTGTTTAGATTATTATCAGGTCAGATTATTATAGCTGAACATTTAACATAGTGTAAAAAATATTTAATTTGTAGGAAAATATTAATTACATTTAATTACTAACCTGTACTTGCCATGATATTGCACCTAAAACATATCTATCAGGTATAAACCTAGGACGACTCCTCTCCTTTTTCCTCCCACCAAATGAAAGAATTGCTGCTGTAAAAGGCAATTAATTTCCTGTTATATATTATGCATATTTTTTGAAGACATTATTTATGGAATATTTAACAAAAATTAGTAGCAAAATTAAGTTTCAAAGCATAATTTTTTTTTACAATTCTTATAAAAATGCAATGTACTTTAAAATAAAATTAATTTTTATTGGAATCATTTTATTTTAAAATATTACTCACAGAATTTTTGTCCTGAGTCAATTGTTGTATTTGTACAATAGTTAGTGGCAAGATCTTTTAAATATTCTTGACGAGTTCTTTGTGCCATAGTCACAAATTTGTCAGATCGATGAGCTGCATTTTCGGCATTTATTACTGTCATAAAGGAAAAAATATATATAATTCAGTTATAAAGAAAAATATTTCAGAAAGCATTCACACTAAAGTTTTGGAATGCTTAGAGCAATTTTGATTTTAATGAAAATAAAATACCTTTAGCTAAAAGGAAATCTGCAAATTTTTTCGACTTAGGATAGACAGCTCCAGCTGAAATAGGTGGACCAAATGCAGGAACTTCTTTGGAACGGCTAACTGCAACTCTAAATGA
Source organism: Latrodectus elegans (assembly GCA_030067965.1). NCBI lineage: Eukaryota > Metazoa > Arthropoda > Arachnida > Araneae > Theridiidae > Latrodectus > Latrodectus elegans. The sequence goes on from CM057819.1 coordinate 40,485,595, forward strand.
TAATATTTAACCATAAACATCATTCATGCTAAAACAATTAACTGCTGGCAAATATAATACCATGGAGAAAAGATACAAAAACTGAAGTTTAAGCCATAAAAAATACAAACATATATTTGCAGTTTTAATTTAACAGGCTTCAAGAGCACCTGTAAAAAAGCCAAGGACAACCCTGTTTTAAATGGAGAACCAAAGCTTACTTTTAACTTTTAATGTTTTGACCTCATAAATAAGTTAAACAAAAGTGTTGCAATGAAGCACTTGAGTGTTCATATAGAGCTTTAGCAAACCATAGTGGTATGAAATCAATAGATTTACGAAGGTTACCAGACTCTCCAACAACAGTAGTGACAGTACTATCAATTATACTATGGTGCAATTCAAACTACTTTCTATTGTGAATTACAACAATTTTCACAAGCAAGGCAAATGAAATGTTATAATTGTTTCACAATATCATCATTTTCATCACATGAAAGCTTCAATTATTCTGTTAATGGATGGTAGAAAGTGAGTTAACTATTAATCTCAGGATGTTTGGCATTTGTATCTGTTGTGAACAGATAGAAATAAAACAAATATTTTGAGGCACAAATATATTATTATTCTAGAAAGAGGCGAATCTTTAATAATTTCAAAAGCATATTTTGTTACTTATAGAATACATTAGGTTTTTGTATATCTTTTCTTAGATTTACACTTTAGATAATTAATATATTATTAGTCTAATAATCATCATTATTGCAGTGATAAGGGCAAAAATTCTACATTGTTCTCTTCAGATTATATCAACAAATACCTTCTGCGAATGGCATAAATCTTTAATAAGATTGTGATAAAAATAAAGAGAAAAGCTCATCATTAATGTTCAATATACTTAATTATTTAAAAAAATTTAAATAAATAAATGATTCCTCTTATGAAATTTATGAATTAAATTCAAAATTTTTTTATCATTGAGTAAATATGAGAAAAAGTTGAGTAAAAGAAAATCAATTCGTAAGAGAACAGTATGAATGTTAATACAAGCAATAATGGGGGGGTGGGGGAGGCAGATATAGGCAAATATTGTTTCAATATTATTTAAATTATCAAATGAATTTTTTACACTGTCACCCAACTTTATTCTTTAAAGAATGGTAGTTTATTTATGAAACATCATGTTAAAATTGATAGTACGCATTGAAATATGATGTATAATTTTCAGTACCATAGAATGAGCAAACTCAATTCATACTACATCAAGCTGATGAAAATAAACATCAAGTATGCTCAGAAGCTAAATTCTAAGGATCTTTGATCTGCACATGTACTGGTTATTTTCAAAAGAAAATTATAATCATGGCATTCAAAAGAAATTTCTCATGGAATTAAATATCAGCATTCAATTTTTTCTTAATACCTTTATTAAAAATACTTAATACCAAAAGTAATAATATTTATATGGTAATTACATAGTAAAATAAAAGGCATGCATTAAGAATTTTTTCTAAAAGAAATCCATTTAAATATTGTACAATAGTCATGTTTTGAAAGAAAAGTTCTAAAATGTCAAACCAAAGTTACATGGATAGTATACATGGAAAAAATCCTTTGTCTAAATGAAGAAACTAATTATAATTACTAATAGATATTGCAGATTCTATATTGATATTTTAACTCAAAAATGTTGATTAAATTTAAAGAATTTACTAAAAAATTACCTGTAGCAAGTATTTTCAGAACATGGATTAACAACACGGACAACAACAAAGACATGTTGAAATTGCGAGCGAATATTTTTTGGTGTAAATGGAAGAGCATCTGGTTCTTGGAAGACAATGGTTACTATGTCATTTCCTATATGCCTTTTTCTAAGGAGCTATAAGGAAAATATATTTATAAAATAGAGCTGTATACTTCATATAAAATATTATACAAAATTAAAATAAAAAGTGCTTACTTGTTGTTTATTATTTGGAGTATAAGGCAGAAGTGTTGATACATGAAACATAACTTCACAATCTTGATGAGTAGTGAACACTGAATACAAGCCAGTTGTATCAGCTGAAGATAAAAATAAAAAAAAAAGTACTGTCTAACTTTTTCTTAAAAATACGAAAATTAAAATCAATAAAAAAAAAAATCTTAACATACTTTTAGTATCAAGGCCACCTCGGTATTTCTCAAATCCTTTTAAACGAACTCTTTTCCCTAACATATCAAGAAATTCTTCAAAAGCAGGTCCAGCAAACTCTAAAATTTAAATAGACAATGTCAAGAAACATTGCATCTTATTACCTTCATAAACTTATTACTTCTGCAGTTCTATAAACAGTCTTCACATTATTTTTTTTCACTAATTTCAAATTAAATGTCAAGTGAAGATTCCTTAACTAGCACAGTCACAACAAAAAATATGAAACTATTCCCCCCCTTTTTAATCCAACCACAGTTTTTCCCCTAAGTGACATTAAAGTTGCCCTTAAGAACATTGAAAGTATCATTATTTATTTCATGGACCAAAAATATTTTGATAATGTAGATAGCTCAGCACAAAAACATCCTTCTTAAAAATCTAAAAAATGTTAAACACCTAAATATGCAAAAAACAAACATCTTCCAACAAACAGAAAATGCTTGGTAAATCTTGGAAAAATTTCTTAACATCTTGTAAAATTTTCTGGCAATTCTAATTCATTTTATGTATACACACCATAATAACTGTTCATTGCTATAAAAACACACTCACCAAATTTTGAACAATCTTCGGAATCATTACAAAAATTCATGCTTCAGGTGTTATGACATTTTAAATTAAATAAGTTCAATATAAAAAGTAATTTTTATTTTATTTTCTCTATATAAAAATAAGGATAAATATTTTATAAAGAAATAAAAATTACTATTTATAAACTACATTTCTGACTCTAGAATCAATACAATAAAAGTAAGCATAAAATTTTGCAGTTTTAAGATATAGAAGAGATGCACAATTTAAATGTAAAACTAATTACAGAAGAACAAAATAACTTTTTAATGTAACTGGAATTCTGTGATTGTTTACAACTAGATGTGAAATAATTTTGACTAAAACTAGTATAAAAACAAAATGATTAATAAAGTTTTCTACCTTTTGGAAAAAGTAATTCATTTTTACAAAATGTGAAATAGTATAATTATACTTTTTTATGCTCAGAGTAAAATAGAGCAAAAGACAAAAAATAAATGAATAAAAAAAGTATAATCCATGAATATAGACGGAAAGGTAAGTTTGACTTCTTTCAAATTAATTTAAGTTATAAATAAATTACGAACTCTGATATTTTTACCACTGTGCTTAGCTGTAATGACAATCACAAAAAATTATTAGAAACTTGTATTTCAAAATTATTTACAATCTATAACATACATTCAAGCTGCTGTTTTACATTACGATAGCATATAAAATTTATTTTTATGTAATGAGAAGTTTCAAAAGTTATTACAAACCATTATTGTACATTTCTTCTTCTGTACCTTGACCGGCTTTACAGTACATTACTCCAATTTTGAATGTTTTTGTCAGCTGTATAAAATAGCAAATATTTTAACAAGGAATTTTTATCATTTTAAAGAATGCAAATTTAATTAAATTAGAATAAAATTTCCATTTTTTGAGCATAAATTGGTAATAAAATTCCTTGCCATGTAAGTGCGGATATATTTTATTCAAGTAACTATTTCTAATGAATCCTTTTGTATATTTTTAAATTAAATTTAAGATTAACATTTGTTTTATAGCTAATACATTTAAATGTTATCAATAAAAAATGATTTGATATAATATGATTTACGCAATGCATTTTAAATTATTAAATCTAAGAAGGTAAATAGGTAATATAAAATAACATTTACACCCTTGAAAAATAAATTGAAAAAGCAAAGTGATCTAATTACTATACAAAATAAGATATTGTACAATGATTTAATTTTTCAAAAGAATAAAAATATCAAAGCTATCATTTTATTTCACAAGTATATAAAAAATATTTAAAACAAAAGGTTAAACTCTTACGCCTTGCTCATCTAAACGAACTAAGTGCTCTTCAGTTTGTGGTCCAGGAACAGCTAATCGAAGACAAGGTAAATGAAGCTCTGGAGCAATATATTCTATAACTTCTTTGGAATGGCATAGCCTTGGCTGATTAGATCGTGCAATAGTCGGAACAGATTCTTCGAGAACAGTACCTCGCATAACAAGTAACTAAACAAAGAAAAGATTTTAACTAATAAGAATTCAATTAGAGATGCATGTAAGCTAATTCCAAATAATTAATAAAATAAGTACTTTTATAAAAAGTATGAAAAATAACAATGTCAATTTTATCTAAATACACATAATCATTTAATTTTTATTATTTAAAATACAAAAGTACACAAATTACTTTCATTTTTATCATTCAGAAAAAAGAAAGAAAAAAAAAATCTAGATATATTAAAAGATTTTTTTAGAAGATTAAAAGGGAATATTTTAATGCAAGAGATATATTCTTTTGCAAATTTTTTTATCATATGTGACCTAATAACATGAAACAATAAAAACTATAAAAATAGAAAATTAGACAATTTATCATCAGACTTATCAAGAAAGAAGAAATACATCACAGTTAGCTTACTTTAAAAAAATGTTTTATCAATCATGGTAAATGCACGCCAAATAAAAATCATTTATGCAGATCAGAAAAAACGAAAATCTATACCTATATATTACATATGCATACAACTGTTATTAAACTACAATGCTTGACAAATTACACAGAATATAAATAAACATGACCATGTGATATTCATAGTTTGGAAGTTTTCAACATATTATTCCATTAAATAGATTTTCCTAGGTAAATATCTTTTATTTGCAATCAATCATAGACAGTTTCTGCATTAGCTATGAGACAGATGGATTTTCTTGGGGACCAAGTTAACCCAAGTAACACTAAAAGATTTTTCCTTTAAGGAGTTGTAAGCAACATTATTTTTAAAAGGGTAATAAAGAGCACATGTAACCTAATGGTTAGGGAAACAGCCATAATAGTCAATATATTTACCCAAACATGTCGTGAAATCGACTATCATGGACAAATATAAGTATAAAGGACATAAAGTATGCCCATTGAAAAGGTATATAAAATTTTTAAAACATATTTAAATATTAATATTATCAAATTAAACTATTGTTATTTTATGTATAATTAAGCATAAAAATATGTCAGCTATTTTAGACACCATGTACAATAAATACTATAGTGAAAAAAATTAAAATGAAATTATATTTTATAATTCACTTGATATTTACTTTATTAAATTTCAATAAAAATTTAGAATAATAAATTTTAAAAAATTTTCATTTTTTCATTTAATTTATTTACTCTACTTGTAAGTTTGTAAATTTCTACTAAAAGCACATAACTTGTTATATTTTGAGTCCCTTAAAATTTTAAATTAGGAGTAAATATTCCTATTGCACTTTCCCTAAGTGATCTTTTATTATATAAAAAATAATTAATAACTTATTTGTAAATCAAAAAGGAAAACATCATATCTAATATATATATCACCTTTTTAACTAAAAGGCTTACCTCACTAGTTCGAATAATCAGCCTATACTGATAATGAGTAACAATACCAGTACTGTTTTTCGCGCTATTGTCGGTATGTTCCATCTTTTCTCGTTTAATACTGATTGCAACAGGCCCAAGATTTTCATCATTACCAAACCAGTTTTGATGCTCTGCAATGATTACAAAATGATAAAATTATTACTCAGATTTAAAGAAATGACAATAAACTATAATACATACATATATATATATATATATATATATATATATAACAGGCTTATTATAAAATATGTAATATATTAAGATAAATATAGAAAACATTTTTTAAACAAAATTTCAAATTACAATTTTACTTCATTTAGTATATTATTTCATTTAATTTAGAACTTGTAGCACTTTCAAGGATTATTTTGCTATCAATAACAAAATATAGATTTTAGCAATATACATTTAATTAATTAATTAGCAAAGTAAGACAAATATTAAAATATTATATATGGAATAGAAATTTAGCCAAAAATTATGTTGTGCTTTAAAGGGTGCAGGAATTCAATTTCCTGATATGTAATTTGTTTTACATAGCTTAAATATACTGTAGTATTTCTTTTAAATATATATAATTAGCTTTATTTAATAAACCAAATTTATTGATTAACTGTTAACTTTATTTTCCAATTATTAGTAATTTAGCTTTTTTACTTTGAATTTCATTTCAAGTAACATAATTTCACTTTTCAGGCCACAATAAGGATCATTTTATGAGCTCAATTTAAATTCACTAAACAGAACATTAAAAAAAAAAAAAAAAATAAAAAATAAAAAAAATTGGACAATTTGTAGAACAATTGTTAATAACTTTTAATAAAATATTGCTTTTTCAATTCGAAATGTTAATATGACTAGTATAATCTGTAAAATATAGAAATATAAATACATATTTCTAAATTTAACAAAAATATGTATATTACATATTTTTGTAAAGAAATATATATTTAATCTAAATAAATATTAGTAATCTGTAAATAATAGCTAATTTTATACTTATAGCAAATTATTAGTAAAATAAATATTAGTAATCTATAAATAATAGTTAATTTTGAACTTATATGCCTATTAAATACCTTTACCTTGTTCAAATTTAAATGTGACAAGTTTAATTAAAATTACATCAATTTATATTAAAAGAAATAAATTGTAATTCATCCTTAATGTGCAAGTACTAGCTAAAAAAAATTCAAAATTATTATTTCTTATTTCATTACACTCTTGTTTGTCTCTCCCCCCCCCCCCCCCAGGATAGATAAACAAAATCAAGTCCAAAAGACCATGTCACACAGTTAGATCAAAACCCCCACATTCAACAGTTGTCTCACAGAGGAACCAATATAGCCTAAGATATGACAGGGAGAAGTGATTGTAAGAACAGCGACTAGGTACACATGTCCTCTTTTTTTTTTTTTTTTTTTTTTTTTAGCAGAAAGGCCTAATTAGATGAGGAACAGCACCTACTAGTTATAGTGAAATCAGAAGATCAATCAGTAGGGAGGGAAAAAAAAAAAAAAACAAAAAAGAGCTTACTGTAACTGTTCATCCATTCATAAATAAGTTGAATATTTGTTTAAGGAAATGGAAATTTATCTGGTTTACATTTAATTTTAAAATAAAACTGTTTAATGTGTCTGCTTAAAATAAATAAAATTAAATAGCACACTACTAGACTATAGTCAATATAAAATTAGGACAATCATAAACAGGTCTATACACATTTTGATAAAAGCTGATAACAGAACAGTGATTTAATTATTTACATTTGATGCAATTGCATTGAAAATAGTTTAACAATTAATTTTAATCAAACTAAACACATGAAGATAAAAGTGACTACTCTACAGATATTTTAATCATAGATAGTTTAAATGTTTTAATAGAAGATTTTAAGGAAGAAAGTTTCATTTTATGAATGTGTAGAATAAATACATGCTTGTGAGATCAGGTTTTCCATATTATAAGATCAGAAATATTTTTAGAATTATTTGAAACAATAGATAAACATGTTTTGTAAGTTTAGATGTGAAAAAAAAAGTTGAAGGAAAATAGAATTAAAACTTTATTTTAAATTGAAGTTGGATCATTAAAGAAAAGGAGAAGATTGATGATCATGATATTGATTAAATTCTTTTCCTCTTAAAAGGAAGGAAATTTATTTATTCTAAATGAGAGAACTGGGACTTGAGTTACCTTAGTATATTTACCATAAAATAGCAATATTGATTATGGATTTCTTGTACAGATTCTAATTTTAAATATTTTCATATTAAGAATGGAATGAGAAAAAAAAAGAAAAGTATTCTTCTTTAATAGGTAATTGCTAAATTTTCATACGTATTTCTCGAAATATCTCCCGGAATTACATTCTAATTTGAAAAATACAATAATTTTCTCAGGGAACATAAAATAGAATAGGAAATTGAATGAATATGAACAGAGAATTTAATAAACTTAATTCTCCTATTTTATAGATGAAACAAATTTAGGATGATAATTATTTTAAAAAAGCTCATTAAGTTTAACAAAAAACTTGTCTTTTATCAATTGATAAATTAAAAGAGATGCACATTCAAAGCTATAAAATATTAAGCTTAAGATAAAAGATATCTTAATTAAAAATCTTAAGAAAAATCATATTAATTTTAAATCAAGCTCTGGTAATATCTATTTTTATATCGTATTACTTTAATATTAATACAATATTGCAAAACTTAACTTACTTACCATTAACTAAAATTTTTAATCTACTGAAAAATTTAAAAGCTATTTAGCCTTTAATGACCTAATTTTTAGTACTTATAAAAAATCTAATAAAAAGAGAATCAATACATTAATAAAAAAATATGATTTAAAGGAATAGATTCGTATATTCATCTTTCCCATGATATTTTTTATCATGTATTCATACATCATATTAATAAAATATCCTTACTGACTCCCTGATAAAATTGTATTTTAATCTTTTTAAATTTTGTTAACTTCAGTAACTGAACGAAGAAAAATATTGTTTGTTACTGAGAATGAATGTTATTTTTTTAACAAGAAAACAACAAGATCTAGGAAATATATCATAAAAATTATAGAATAAAAAGATACTTTAATGTCAGGAATAGTTAAAAATTATAAAATAACAATTCTTGCACATTTTTTAATAAGTAGTATGAAAAACTTTTAAAATGGTCAACATAGAAAGCTTGAGGTTATAGGATTATGAACAAGACATACAAAATAAATTGGGAGTAAATTGTTAAGTTAGAGCAAAATTCTTCAAAGGAAATTTTTAAACCAAATGGAACGATAACAAATGTTATGAAATAAGAGCAATTGCTAGCATGAAAATGTAAATACATTCTAGAGATTGTAGTTAATAACAAAAAATCATAGAATCATTGAGAAAATTAAAACTCTTAGCAGACAAGAATCAGGAATAAAAAATCTTTTCAACTTAAGCACTTAAAAGAAATATTTTTAAGTATACTATGATAGAATAACATCTGCAAAGTTAACTGCATACAGTCAATGGTACTTGAAAGGCACCTTTGACAGTATTACATGTGAAAAAATACATAAAAAACTACAAAATTAATTATAGTTTTTCCTAAATGCCTGTGTAATTACAAAATATGAAATACATGAAACCATAGAGTAGAAAACAATTTTCAGGCTGCTTATCATATATTTGGACAGAAGATGTGAAAACACACACTAGGTTTTCCAAATTCAATCCATGTTTACCTAAGTCAAATCAATCATCTGAAAATTCAAGAATGAGTTCTTTACTAACATGAGATATTACAATATTTCAGTCACACAAATAGAAAAGCCAATTGCAAATTACTTACACATGTTCTATAAATATGCAAATTAGATTTAAATAATTTTAAAGTAAGTTTCTTTTTTAAATTAGCATCAATGCATCATCAACAAGTAAATTGTGTGTTCTCTAATAAAGGTTTTAATGTTAAACTTCATTGACAAAAGTCTTAATGTATGGAATGGTTTTACAAATAACTTATTTTAATATTTTCTAACAACAATTTGAAATAGGTTTTATAGATAATTTTGAAATAATTATTTTGAAGCCAATTTTATTTATCTGTTATCAACCAAATTTGGTCAAAAGGAATACAGAAGATTTGATGCTGATAAAATATGGGCATAAATCTTATAAAGATTTATGATTTTAATATGTTATTTATGGTATCAATATCTTAAAGAGAAGATATAAAGATGTATATATATACTTTTTATTATACAATAAGATCACTCTGTATTGCAGAAAGAAACATCTAAAAAATATCCGAAGAATTTAATGACACCACTTAGTGATTAAGCAAATTAAATCTCTTGGAAAATAACACACATAGATTTTTTTTTTAATTACTGGTTATTTTTTTGCACTAGAGAAATTAAATTATTTGCTATTCCTAAGAAAAATTATAATACATATGTCAATTAATCTTTAGTTAAAATATTACATTGATTCACACAAGAAAAATTGTTCTTCATAGAAGTTGATTGTTCAGCAAAGTATGTTGCAATTTTGACATTTTCAGCTTTCTCAACATACACAATATATATATGTATATATATGTATGTGTGTGTATATATATACACACACACACAATAAATAATTACTATGTAACAAACAATATCTTAGCTTATATAATTATAATAATAAATGTAACTGTCACAAGTTTAAAATAATAAATGAAACTGTCACAAGATTTTACAATAAATAAATTCATTATATTTAAATGCGAACAAAAAACCAACTGTCTCAAGATTTTACAATAACACAATGAAACTGTCACAAGATTTTACAATAAATAAATTCATTTTATCTAAATGCAAACGAAAAACCAACTTAATAAAATAGTTAAAAATTAGGAATTGTCTCAATTAAACCAAATATATATCTATATATATTTAGAAATATTACCTTGACCTTGAAAATATAATCTATAATACAAAGCACCAGCACCAGTTTTCTCCATTTGAAGAGGATGCCGTTGATATGGACAAAATCTTTGATTCCACCTAGATCCACCAGTTTTTTCAAGAACAGAAACTCCGTAAGCCATATTTGGCTTATGAATTGTAGGTGAGACACCAAAGGCATCATCAGGAGGTTTCTGCTTTTTACATGTAGTTCTGTTTAAGCTAATTACACGTTCCTCTTCACCACCCAATTCATTCCGGAAAAATGGACAGCTTAGCAAAAGTTCACTACTTTGTCCATCACCTGGATCTGTTTCTTCAGGGTTTAAGTTTTCTAGATTACTTTGAGAACGGTTTTGCATGGAAGCTGCCGATGCACCAGTGGTTGTGTTTCGCCGTTTACTCAGCAAGCTCCTAAGTCTTGAGGCATAGCTGAGATTGGCTACAACACTATCACAATCATAATGAGCAAATGCTTTCCGTCTCATTTTATCCTCAATTCGAGCTTCAGTATCTAGTGAATTATCAGAACCTTTACCTGTACAGTCAGACATTTCATTTTTGCTCCCTCGAAGCTTTTTGAAAATGGATGGTTCACTGCTAAGCATTTTGCTTTTCATTTTATTTTTGTCTTTTATATCCCACAGCTTGTGAAACTTTGTTTTGAGTTTTGGACTATGAGACTCTTCAAAGGATTCAGGACCATTAGCCAAAGTATTTGATGCATTTTGAGTGGACGGAGTTGGGTCGAGTTTCCCCTTTAAGAACTCTTGAATCCTGGGAGGACCTGGACTTCTTTGATCAAAATTATCTCTCCGAAATTCCCTTAACATTGCAAAGAAACTTTCTCCAGTGGCACTAATCAAATCAAGCGAAGATGCACTGCCATAATCTCGTCTCAAGATTCCAGAGCGCTCCTCCAGCATCTCTTGACTGTGGTCCAGATCCAAGCTGCTATTGCTTCGGTAGAGGCCAACCTTGGCATTTGATATACCATTATTGGCCACCATGTAATTAAGATTCTCACAAGGAGATTTGTTCGATCTCTCACTGTGTGTGCGATGAGGACGGTCACTTCTGTATCTAAGAGGGCCTTGGTACTTGGATGGAGTCACTGCATGGCATGTATTTTGTTCATGCTTTGTTGGTGTCTTAATCCCATTCACAAAGCCATTTATATGAGTCATGCTACCACACTTATGAATGGCATTGCTCTGGTAGATGGCTCTTTGCACATGTGGATGGCAGTTGTTATAGTACTGCTTGGCACGAGCTCGTAGAATATCCGAAGTTAGATTGTTTCCAACTAGTGATCCACCAATATTATCTGATGATTGTACACTGTCGCCTGTATCCATGCTGTTGAACACACATCCTACCTTTGACAGACATGGTAGGAACGTCCCAGTAATCGCATTACAATATTTATGAGTGTGTCCATTCTAACAACCATGATTCCAAATTAGGTAAAATGTTCATAACCTGAAAGAAAAAATTTCACTAGTGAAAAAAAGTTTAAAGACTTCTAAAAAGAGAAAACAAGCACAGAACAAAAATTATACTAATTAATTCATAGTATAATTATAAAAATTATACTATAAATCCTGTCCATAGAATTCAATGAAAATGTCATAACATGAAATAGTTGTTTGAGATAGTAATTAAGATACTACTTTTATACTTCTATTAAAACATAAATTAGTTAAATACATTCATCTTATATATCTTTTTTTTACGGATTTTTTATTGGAAAAAATCCTGATGCCCAAGAAAGTGTTGATAGGCATAATTAAAAAAAATTAAAGGGGGGAAGAGGAATTTTTATTTCATATGAGAATCTTCATAAAAAATATTGGAAAAAAAAGCTGAATATTAATTAACTTAAACATCTACAAATATTATTTAAACTAAATATAAAATCTCAAAAGAAATGTCAGGTAAAATATTATTTTTTAATATTTATTTGATACATTAATTGGAGTCAAGAAAATTAACAATTAATTTTATTACAGATAAAACAATTAGTACTTTACACGCTTAAATAATAAAACTCTATTGTATTTGGACATTGTTATGGATATAATTTTATAATTTGTAACTAAAATTAATTTATATAAAAATAATTATGTAAATGAAAATTCTGAAATAAGTTCCAACTTAATAAATTTTAGTGTAAAATTATAAACTAAATATTTAAATTTCAGAAATATGATAAAATTTATCAGAGAACAAAAGCGCACCAATTCATTTGATTTATAATAAAAACAATTTACGTATTCAAATAAAAAATTGTGATGATTAGAGAAAAACTCGATAAATCTTGCCTATAAAAGTAAACAAACATTCCAAACAAGCACCGATCCCCCTAGCGAAACAATAGCATACCAAAACAGACTACTCACGATAAGAAGCCTTGTCATTATTGCGGGACGCATCGTTTAAATGGAACTCCACAAATGTAAACCAGCAGCAACGTGAGTAAGGCCAAGAAGACACGCCAGCTACATAATTCGCGCTCCAAGTAATCTGACAACAAACAATCAGAAGAGAATTCTTTTGATCAAAGACGGGCACATGCTCCTTCGGAACAGTAAACAAAAACGGCAGCAAACGATAAATGAGAATGGATTTTATAAAATTATTGTAGTTAACAATCGTCAGGAATACTTTTTCGCCAGCCCGGCGGTAAGCACACCTACACTGGATGGATGAAAAGAAAGCACAGAGAAAAACCTGCGTTACTAAGCACATCCGGTAAAGTTTCCGGTCACATGATGCTATCTTTCCGACAGACAGAAACCGGTCCGGAGAGAGAAGAGTATTCCACACCTCCCCGGTGTAATAAAAATCGAACGAACGAACGGGAGACTGAGACGAGGAAGAGGTGTGTAGAGAGGAGGAGGTAAGGAAAGGAATAATGGAACACAAAACGCAGGATGTTAGTAGTCCGGACTCAAATTGACGAGCCCTTTTCTGTCACACACGGGTAAAAATGAAAAGAAAAATACAACAAAAATTTCGCCGGATATTCCTTAGTTTTTCTTCTCTCTTTCCTTTTTTATCTTTTGTGAAGTGTAATTTTTGATATTTAATTTTCAAAATAAATATAAAAATTATAAAAACGATCTCCAGTTTGAAATTAGAGCAACCATTCTGTTTAACACAAACAAATAGAAAAAAAAAAAAAAAAAAAAAAAACACAATAATTTTATTATGCATTAAAATTTTGCTCGTAAATTATATTTTTCAGCACTCGACACACACACACACAGATATATATATATATATATATATATATATATATATATATATATATATATATATATATATATATAATTCTTATCTTTAATATCTAGATTTTTTGGAGATAATATTATATATTATCAGAAATGAAATCAGAATCTCTAAAAATCTAGAAATAGAAAGGAGTGTAAAGATTATTCGATATTTACATTTTTCTTAAAAATACATTTAAAAAAGAAAATATCTTCAAAAAAAGTTCTCGAATGCTTAAACTATTTCCACAAAAATATGGTTGATAAAACAATTAATAATAATAAACAGATATTTCTTATTTCATTAAAGGTTATTATGAACTTATGATTTGAAGTGAAAAATATTGCTTCCATTGTCACTTGTATTTACAACGGAAGTATTTTTATTTCAATAAAACTATTATCATATATATTTTGAATTATAAATTCGTATAATATATATGATAATAGTTTTCTTGAAAGAATTATTCTTAAGAAATAAAAAGAAAAGCTAAAGAAGAAAATTTAAAAAAATATTCATGTAGTTTAAATGTTCATAATTATAAATTACTTATTGTTGATTATATCTAAATTTATTTTAAAGATGAAAGTTGCATTCACAAATTTATCAGAATCCCCCAATCAACATATTTTTTCAGAAGATTGGAAAAGACTGTCTTATATTAAATTTGTGCAAGTCACAAATTAAAGAAAACTTATATAAATCTGGCTAAATTTTAAGTCATGTATATTTGTCTCTTTTTCAATCACCAAAATATTTTATAAATTTTATTTTTATTTTCACCTCCAAACATTTTTTTTTTAAGAAAACAAATTACATTATACCATGCCATATGTACTCAGCGTGATTTAATATTATTGATATAATATGAAAGGTTAAGATTTAAAGGATTTTTTTTAATAATCTCTTTTTTCGAAAAATGCATGGATTTTAATATTTTGTTTCAAATTCTAAAAGGAAATATATCATCAAGAATTTAACAGCCAAATCATCTAGGTAAAACTGCTACATTAATTACAGAAGAAAAAAGTCAAAAGAGTAAATGGTGCTTAAATTAAAATAAATATAATAAATACAAAAATAAAACAAATAAAAACAACACTAGTAATTGATACAATGTTTTGTTCTTCTCACAGCTTATGTGATTATAATTAACAGCGATATTAAACTATAACGAGGACCAGATAAAACAAAAAATACCACTCCGTAGTTCGAGGAAAAACAATAATACCCCTGACTCTTCAGGCTTCCATTAGTTTAGATATTGCTGGAAAGCAATTTTAAATTTAGAAAATAAAATATATAAAATAGAATATAGAATATAAAAATTCTTTCTTACACTAATAAAGAAAGATACGAATTAAAATGAAATTAACTCTAAAATCAGTTTATATTCTCGACATACCACGAAAATATAATTCAACAGAAAAATAGGGTAACTAATGATTAACAAGATTATACATTTAATTAAAATAATTCATATCAAGTTTATGCTGATTTCATGATAAAAGAATAAAAAAAAATTTTTTTAACAGATATATATATATATTCAGATACTGTTATGAAGGCTTTACGTTGCCAAATATTTTTTTATTCCTTAATATATATATATATAAAATTTTAAACGGATTAAAAATAAGTAAAGGAAACTTATAAACCATAGGAACATTTGTTTCATTGTGGAAGATCGTTTACAATTTTAAGATTTTCAGACCAAAATTTGCCATTTCCAAATTCTAAGAAAAGCAACAAACGATAAGTAAAGACTGCTTCAAGAACAGGATACGTACATTTTATCAATACCGGATTTCCGGAATGTAACTGAGTAGGCATTAATAATTACATTATTGCGGAAATTATGCGAACTTGTCACTTCCGCTTTCGTTAATTACAGTAAACGGATGTCCCTTCCCTCATATTAATAATTTAGTATCTATCGAAATCACACACGATATTTAGCAAACAATTTTAATCGAATGCTTATGTTTATGACCACAATGACATGAGCGATTACAAACACTAAACTTGCTAAGAAAATCTTATACTGGCGCTAATTTAGGGAAGCATAAATAAATAAATATTTACATAGAATTCAACACGTCAAAATAGTAATACTGTTTCAAAAAGAAAAGTATTATGAAATAATAGTAAACTGACTGCTTTATTTCTTCAAGTGATGTAATTAAGGTGTTATGCCTGCAGTTTTAAAATAATATAAAATGTTACTTCTGATTATCTTACCACTTAATGAGTTACTGGTAAAAAAGTTACTTTTAACATGTAAAAATATATTTATGTACATGTAAATAGATTGGGTGTTGTATCGTTAAATGTTCGAATTCTCCAAGTTTTTTAACGTTCAGGAAACGCATTACTAGTCTAACATTATTTTGAGGTTATGAAATTACGATTAAACAGAACAGTAAAATGCAATTATGTTCGTATGCTATATAATGCATCAAAATCTGGTTTAATAATCACGTTCAGTAGAATTTTCGCATTTAAAATCATATAAAGCGGAAGGCACGATTTATAAGTATTGGCTGATGAAAATGGTCAGTAACAAATGTTCGCTTGAACTTGCATGTAAAACTACAAAATCATAATAATTATTTATATAGATAGGCTTGTTTAATATTAAAATGCTAGTAATTTAATTATTATAAATAGTTATATAAATTCGCTATTTGCATTAAATTATAATTATTTATGTGACTATGATCTATTTTTATAAATATACAAGATATAAATATCTACTCACATAATGGATTACCTAACAGAACAAAAGTTATAGGAACAGAGTAAATAGTAAATTTTATTTAAATGAAATTTTTACTATTTATTATATTTCTGTAGCCAAAATAATAATAATAATAATACAATAGTAAATTTTATTTAAACAAAAAAAAAAAAAAAAAAAAAAAAAAATTAGTTAATTTTATTGAAACGACGTCTGGTTCTTTAAAAACGATTTCCAGGTAACAGGTCGAATTTATAAGTCACAAAACAGCAAACCTAGATACATAAGTATCCAAATATGACATATGTGCTTTAAGAAAATATCCATTTCAAGGGTTCAACATGATTTAATAGTAAGGAAGGTTCCACATTCGAATCCAAAACTGTTGCGCGAAGGGTGATGCGCATTAGTCAAGGTGGGTGCATGGGAGTTTTCCGGGCTTGCGATATGTGAATACGACCCACTATCTATGAAACACCCTCTTGTAAATTAAATTATTCAGTGAATCTTAAAATGCCTTACCACCAGCTTAGAACGTTTAACAGACAATTACGCCATGTTAAAAACATCCATTATTTCAAAGTTGAGGTCAAATTCCCCCTCCAAACTGTTTGAAAGACAGATAACAAAGTAAACAAGAGTTCAATAAATGCTTTAATATCCGTTACACAGTGTAAAGAAACAAGATGGCTACTTTATTCTACTTATCTTAAGAGCCTCATGATATTCTCGGTTATACGTAACAAAACGATTACTGTTAAAGCTTTTAACCAAAATCTCTGCATCAACTCCAGTCGTTCATTCAAAAATTGTTTTGAACATCCCTTATGACACTTGATTTAATTTAGAATTGGATATTAATTGATTATCTACAACATTATAGAATACGGCAAAAGAAAAGATAATATAACAAAATAATTGAGATTATGGTAGGGAAAATGGGTAGCTGTTGCGGCGCCCTAAATGAATATTCAATAAAAATTTAAAAATCATATTTTTAAACGAATGTTTACAAACGCTACAAAACCTCACATTAAGAAAAAGGCGCCAAAATCCAAGTTATCGAATAGACTTATCTCTCTTAGATTGAAGAGTGATGCAATCTTCAATGAATAACAACATCAACTGGACAGCGCAGAGAGAATAAAGAATGAAACACGAAGTTCCATTCATGCCAAAGACGTTGTTATATTTAGCAGCACTGATAAACTCCATCGATTTTTAAATAGCTGCATGTATTCCATTGTTTCATTAAATGGGTTGCTTATCGAATGTTTGCATGATAAGTATCAATCTGATTCTCTTGATTCGGGTGATCTGTGCTTTGGGGTATCGGTCCTCGTCACTTCTACTTCTCGCGAAGTGTTAGTCAGCACGACTTGAAGTGCTTGTTTACTAGATAAACACAGGCGACTTTTTTTTTCTGCGGCATTGGTTGAGTAAATTTAACTGTTGCGCAATGGCTGGATTAATGCTTCGAAGATAAGGACAAAAAGAGGCGTGACTTCGATAGAAGTACACAGATTAGACATTAAGTATATGAAGATTTTTTATATTTTTATATCAATGCTTTTTTTTATACACTTTTGTTGAGCTTAAAATATCTTTAAAAGAAAGACATCTACAGTTTTAAAATCGTAATCGTTCATTTATTTAATTACATAATAAGCAGTGAGATTTATTTATACTGGTTAAAGGAATAGGGTTACTTTTGGATTACGTGTTGGTCCACTCCTAATATTGAAAAATAAAAACTAAATCACAAAAGGTAGAAACCAGTGTTTTCACTCATCGCTATGCTATTACATACGCAGATTAAATTGATGCTTGCACCCATAAGTTTTATGTCCTTTTGTAGCTATATGAACAAAATATTTATTGCTTGTCAGGCGATATTTTGTCCTCGGTATGACTGAGAACAATAGCTAGGAATGCAGTGAAACTTCTATCACCATGTCGGTCACCGGCTAAATTTAAAACTTCATTTCGAATACAGCGTTTGCAGTTAACATTTATGTAATAGAGTATGCAATGCTGATTCCAAAATCTCTATAATGTTGCTCAGGGCTCTCTCTAATGGCTCAGGAGCTTCTCGTTAAGATCAGCAATGTGAAGCATCGTTTGACATGGGCAGTGATTGGGAAGGTGACCACATTCTCCCTCATTTGGTAGATGGAGCTCCGTGGGTTGGAAACGAGTCCTTTCATCTGTGACGTTCACAGTCCTTACGCTGGCATGGCGTAGCTGTGGAGAGGAGGGTTTAAAATTGCGAGACGCTAGGTGGTGATAAGGAGAGTATTCCAAGCCCGTAAGTCCGGGGTATAGTCCGGAGCTCGCCAGCACCGCTATGTGTATGTGTATAACGTTGCTTATATATCGTGATGGAATTAATGT